>OZ022265.1:89441269-89601269 GCA_963978885.1 Nemotelus pantherinus
GGAGATTTTCGGTTATTTGAAAGAGCCATTTATGGATGTGCATATTAGGTATGACCGTATTTAATGTACATTCCTGCAGGTATAGCATCAGTGGCAGAGCCCGGATGATTGTATGCAGCTCCGATTAGTTGAGGATGGCAGAGATCAGTTGCGGTCGCAAATACACCAGCCAATGACTGATGCATTGGTGGAATACGTGTCCCATGTGTCTTGTACATTGGCGGAAAATGTGTTCCGCGTGTCATGTAAATCGGTAGAGGATGATCGAGGGAATGATTTCCTTCCATATCTATCATGTGATTCATCGAATTGTTGTTACTTTCGAATTTTGTTAAATTGCTGCTTAAATTTGTTGTTGTTACTGCTGCTGTGGTCCCTGAACCAGCTGGCTTGCAATTATTGGCTGGACCGCATTTTGGAAAGACGAGAACACTTGATTCTGCCCTTATGGCTGTTGATTGTTTTGCAGTTGCTGATTATTCTGCTAGGGTTGTTTTTGAATAAACTTCAGTTGTAGTCAGATTTGTTGCTGCGAGGTCATGCCCTGCTGAACGAATTTCGGACGCACAAAAATAACAGACTGCTGGCCAGACTTGTGATACCATGTTGTTTTGGCCAGAACTTGAGACAGCTCCAATTATTTGATTGGATGTGTTCGATGCAGCTGTGATTGCTTGGCTTGAAAAACGGCATGATTTCCGGATTCGGAGTTGAATGTTGATTGTGCAAGTCCATCGTCGGGGTCACCAATTTTAGAATTGATTGTTAATTGGAAGTATTGTTGTTTTTAGCTTATTGTAGATTTGTTAAGGAGAATTATTTTAAATATATCGATTGTGCATTCCAATAATAAAAACAAAACTTTCAATATTTAATTTTAGAACATCAAAACGAAACATTTCTTTGCTAAGCCATATTGTCATTAAATTTGCAAATGGGAATCATCCTACAATGACAATAAACAACAAATATCGAGGTTTATTCTTTTATCCTATTCTTTTTATGATATATTCTTTTCGCCCCTACAACCTCCAGCGCAGTTATCCAATCGAAACGAAATTCACAGGGTGAGTTTAACTTAACTTGAATCAGATTTGGTATATTTTTGGCTATGCTGCTAGCACAGGGTTGTCAGTACGAAAAATTTTAGTAAATATTGCAACAACAGAAGCCTCCATTATATATTCATATGCAAATTCATAAATTTTCTGAGTTTTGAACATTTTTGGGATGGTAGCTTCAAACAATGTATAATCGCTGAAACTTTCGACGAAATCCTCGGATTAAAACGAAATTCAAAGGACAGGTTAATTTTAGCATAAGGTTATAGTCGACGTAGTGCTGCTTCGTTGGAAAAGTATTGCCAGAACCGAACATTTTCATCATTTATGTTATAGTAGATGCTGACGAAAAATGGTTTTTGTTGCTTTGGGTAAAAAAAGGTTAATATGATGCTACAAAAAAGTGTATTACGTCTTTCCACAATTTTTGGTCACTTGAAGATAACTTCTTTGAAAATCAGTTTTCAAGCAGTTCTGATGCGCTAGAGTTTTTTTTCTTTTAACTAATGTACTACCTAAGATGAATGTTTTTGGTCATTTTCTAATTGATTAAATCTTTCAATTAAAAAGTTAAAAAACTGTTATAATTGTGTTAAAATTGTCGTTTTTTCTTTGGAGTTAACCAATGTCAATTTTTGCAAGTAAATAATTCGTTTTTGAGGTACTTTTTTCTTGCAATAATGTAATGTTATGCAACTTCTTGTATATGATGTGTAGTTGGAATAAAATTCGACATTTTCACCCGAACAAAATAAATACTTATCTACGCTTAGAACAAATGTGAAATACAAAAAATGAAAGCTTAATATCACACCTGTCAAATACAAAAGCTTCCAATAGTTACAAAGTATCAGGATTAGTTATTAGTCCAGGCAAATCTAACATGGTGCTTCGGAAAAATTAGGGGAAAGCTGAATTTTGGTGTGAATCTTGGTACTGGCGTGATAAACAAAATCTCAATGGTCCCCATCGATCCGAGTGCTGCGTCACTTTTTATACGGGGTCAAAGGTCACCAAAAGTGACCTTTCCTAAATATCTCAGTAACGGTTACGTCTTCAGAAAAACAATGTATCACGAATTTGTAGCTTAGAAACTTTTTTAGGGAACTTTTTCTCGTAATCATAACCGTTTTTGAGATATATTGATTTAAACATTTGTTACTAATAGCATCCTCTTACTCGCGGCATGTTAATATTATCCGATTTTGATTACGACTTGGCATGTTTGTGAGTTTGTTTGTTTTTCTATGTTTAAGAGGCGGATAGAAAAAATCATGTACACAAACTTATCTACCAGACTCCAGGGTAGGTGGAAAAGTATACTCCGAAAAGTTCCCCCTTCCCCCTTTGCCATAAAATGGTATCTCTGAGCATACATCCCAAATCTTCAGAAATGAGTTCGTTGCCTACTCTTTGTCCACTGTTAAACAAGATAGGACCACTTTTTATACTGTTAATTGCCTATTCTTGACATCGCAAGACCAGCCCTACACCCACCCCCTACCCACCCTCGCAAACGAACCACCCCGAAATACCCGGTTTTTTAGTTGTTTTTTTCATACCGTCTTATCCCATGAACGATCAGGGCAAGGTCACGTAATTTCAGGTGCAAATTGGTTTCGAGACGTGTTATGTCCTTTTGACGCTATGCAGTCATCACAGGATTGACAAAAAAACTGATTATTCGGGGATAATCTGCCCCGGATTGAGCTCCTATAATGTCAACAATGAGCGTTTACAGAATTATGCCATGATATTATCTTGCTTTTTCATGCTCCTAGGCCCATGATATGTTACAAAACCTATTTTCACCCGCAGTTTTGTTGTTTTGTCCTGCTCTTTCGTGGAATATCCCATAAATGATGCCGCAATACGGTTTTTTTTCGGAGAAGAGAGTAGCGAATAGATGTCCCCATAAGTTTTATGGCAAAGGGGGGCGGGGGGTGGTGGTAACTTTTCGGAGTACACTTTTCCACCTACCACGGAGTCTGGTAGATAAGTTTGTGTGCATGATTTTTTTTTATCCGCCTCTTAAACACAGAAAAACAAACTCACAAACATGACAAGTCGTAATCAAAATCGGATATTAACATGCCGATGAGAATGAGGGTGCTGTTAGTAACAAATGTTTAGATCAATATATCTCAAAAACGGTTATGGTTACAGGAAAAAGTTTTGAAGCTTTTTTTTTTGGAAATTTTCTAAGCTACAAATTCGTGATACATTGTTTTTCTGAAGACGTAACCGTTACTGAGATATTTAGGAAAGGTCACTTTTGGTGACCTTTGACCCTGTATAAAAAGTGACGCAGCACTCGGACCGATCGGGACTTTTGACATTTTGTTCAACACGCCAGTACCTAGGTTCACACCAAAATTCAGCTTTCCCCTAATTTTTCCGAAGTTTCGCCGTTTTTATGTCGGATTTCACTGGGCTATGTATATATTAGGAAGAAGTTGAAACATATCTATATACCTAATATTTTGCTGTTAAAGCTGTAGCCGGTTCAATGAGCACTTGTAAAATAGATTTTTAATTAATATTTATCACAATAATTTTGCTGATACTTCCATTCTAGATGGTAAGCTGTTAAATTAGAAACCTAAAATTATACTAGACCTTCAAAAGCCTGGAGTCACGAAAATACCATATTTCGGATTTCACCGTGGAAATCGCATTGTATGCGCGTATACAACGTATCATAGATATTGACCATTAGTGATATAATCTCATTATTTGTTTTGATTACGACGAGTGTCAAAACTGCCGAGAGAATAATGACAAAGAATGTTTTGGTTAATGAATGACCGAATTCGATGTTTACCGAATCCTTTATACTGCACACACACATTCTCCAAAGCCTCGGATGCATAAACACGTTAACGATGGTAATGTGTAATTACGCAAAGAGATGCAAATCATTTGGCCAGATTTCAATTTACTGTCTTTTGTTTACACGTTGAATTACGGCTTCGGGTTTCAGCTTATTTTAACACACATACATATGCGTGTGTATGAATGTATGTATTCAAACACGTACGTATCAGAGATTTTGTTAACAATTATTCAGAAGCCGAATAAATGCAAACAAGCAGAAGTTAACACCAAATTGTGTAATTTGTGTTACAATTAATCTAGATGTATATTTTATCCAGAAGCAAATGCATCTACATTTGTATGGGCGTGTATATACGGGCACAGACAATGCAAGGGTGAAACAAGCGTGTACTTCAACGGCATGCATTCATGCACATACATACATATATCTGTTCAGATACGAATCCTAAAGGACCATTCACCGAACATATTCAGTAAATGTAAACTTAAGTGCATGCTTGCTAGTACTTTAAATCCCGATTTACTGATGTGTAAACACTTAACTCGATTGTGTTCATTGCTATTAGTAGGTAATGTGGAAACTATAGCCACGACGAACCGAAACTAAACCATTGCAAATATTGCCTAAGCTCTACTCGGAAGCCAGCTCATACATATTAGCCCTTGCACTTCGTGCCAATATAATCCACCTTGAGGATTTACAATCGATTAAGCTGACCTGTTCAAACACGAAGTCTAATCGCATAATAAGACGTCCACACATGCAAAATACTGTCTTAAACGATTGTTAGCACTTGATTGAATTTATTTTTATTGGATTGGCGTACAGCACGCAAATAAGAAGAATCTCGTGGAATTAAATAGCCCCACAGTCTCGCTCAGTGACAAAATTCAGCCCAACCTACAACGTTCCTTAGTTATTTGATAAATTAATAAAGCATCAGACATTTATCAGCTGAATGAAAAGCAGAAAGGAAGAACAATAGCATACCCTTTTCGAAGGTATATGTAATTTTCATCAGCCACAAAGGTGTTGGTTGGAATCCGAGGACTGGAAACTTTGCCACATGTAATTATAATAAACACGTCCTTGATTGAATCTGATGCGGGCTGATTTTTTTTATCAATCCCAAGGAATGGGTGGGCGCAATGGCAAAATAAAATTGACTTCGTTTCATATGCATGAGCTGATAAAATAAGCCACCAGTGCAGAGCTCAAAACATTTTACCTATCAACTGTTGCTGCTTGGATCAAGCCAGATAATTGGTCCTTGCAGCTCCTGTATTAAATTTGAGTCAGAAATATATTTCTGGCTCTGAGTATGAAAGTTTAGCGTTTTATTTGTATCCTGAGTATGATAAATTTTGGGTTTGACTTGAGACTCGTTTCGTAGCTCCGAGTATCTTTCGGTCCTATCAAAGCTTAATTTCATCTCCACCATGGACGAGGAGAATTCAGTCAGGCAAGAGCCCTTCTCAGCCTGGTCAAATTGGGCCACTTTGTGCTTTACTTATTTTGAGAAAGTGTGATCTCACCAGATATTTTTCCTTCGAAAAGGAAGACGATTCGCAGAAGGGAGTTTGCCATCAAACCGCGAGTGACAAAATACCCGCTTTCCTCATGACGGTCCTATTGATTTTCGCGTACATTTCTATACCTGGTTCAATATTGAGTCCTTGTTCGAACGATCTGCTGAGTTCAACTCTCGTTTTGGTGATAATGAAAAGGCTAATAGCACTGAAAAAGAATTTCAAATAGACATGTGTGAGGCATTTTTTCACTTTATAACAAAAATAAAAAAGGTAGAGCAGATTTAAAAATGTTTAATAAAAATAGTTTTTATAATAGAAAAAACTTCTTCTTAGGAAATGTCAAACAAATTAAGCCACAAATTAAGCGGCAGCCGCCCAAATTGTACATCATGGTATTGGCTTAGAAACGCAACAGTGGGGGATGGAAAAAACTATTATTCCGGGCAAAACAACATAAACGCTTAAGAGAGTGACTGATCGCTTCAAATTCCATACAAAACTATTACTATTAATGCTCATGTATATTTTTCTTAGCTCTAGCTGAATATTTTGTTCTAGTTTTTTATGTGATTTGCAATTTTACTGTGGGGATATGTTCCCATTGGGAAACCTGATTACGCCCCTGGTTAATGTTTCTAAAACCCGAGCGGTAGAATTTTAGTCCATTTTCTTAAAAAAAAAGATTCATCAACATTGCTGAAACCATTCCTGAGAAAAAGATGCATAAGTGCCAAAAACACGATTTTGTAGAAGCTGGAAAAATATTTTTTAATGCCATTTTTGATGGTTCATTATTTTAAACCAAATATTTTAATAGAAAGGCAATTTAAAAAAAATGCATCAAACGATGCTCGTCGTGAGACAAAAACCACTGCTCGTGAGTTTCTCGTAAGGCAAAAAGAAATTTAGAACAGGAAACAGGTTCAGGCAGAGGGTATGTGGTACAATCTCAGAAGAGAGAGATATAAGGAAATGAAAATGGCAGTGAGAAGTGAAGCAATTTGCCTAGGCTGAACGTTAATAGTAGTAAGCGAATTTGACACTCACTAACTGTGCCAGCGCCAAATAGAAAGATAGAGTGAGATAGATAGAGAAAAATAGTTGGCCATGTGCACGCGAATTTGACAATTACTAACTAAGCAACAACAAAAGCTCTGGTATCGGGGAAACCAAGGGGAATATCTGAGGTAGCAATTCTCTGGATTTGTTCTATTTATAGATTTTACCTTTGTAGTAAAATTGCTTCACTAAATTTCGTATATGTATGTATAAGCTTGTATCATTTCCTTAGATCTCTATGTTCTGAGGGTACAATGGTCTGCCTCATGTGGAGAGGAATTTTTTTCGGAGCTGGTTTCATTGCCGTGTAGCTTAACACTTTTCGTTTCCAACGAGCATAAGAACTCGTCAGTACAACTAAAATGGTGGTCATAGAAACGTTTTCCGTGAACGATGTCGATAAAATCTACCGTCACGTGCGAAATTCGCAGTGTTATCCGTTATCTCGTCGTGAGAGGAAGCTATCTGAAGTTTTTGACGAGATCAAATCGGTTTATGGTTAACGAGCTACGAATCGGTCGAGTGGACAAAGGGCTTTAAGACCGTCGTTTTGACTAATTCGCTTGTTCAAAGCTGTCTTTGGTGACCACAGATTGACTTTGGATGAACTTTCGGTAATATTTCCACAAATCTCCAGACCTCTGCTGCATGAAGCAGTCACAACAATACCCAGATCCCATAAACTGTGTGCAAGGTGGGTCCGAAAACAGCTGAGAGAGCAGCACAAATTGAATCAAGTGGCAGCTTCCAACGATCTTTTGGAGCGGTATGAACATGAAGAAGATGATTTTCTGCAGTCCTTTGTTTCAGGGGACGAAACTTGCCAACTACACCCGTGAAAGACAATCTTCTCAATGGCGTCACATCTCATCACTCTCAATCAAAAAAGATCAAAACCACGATTACGGTAAATAAAATCATGGCATCTGTGTTTTGAGGCAACAAAGAGATCATTTTGATTGAATTTTTTTTACCTCATGGTGAAACCATCAATGCTGTAAGGTATTATGACATTAAAAAACTAAGAAGGGCAATTCGGAACAAGACAATGACAATGCACACGGCCAACGCAACAATCAACTTTTGAAGTCGTTCGGATGGGATTTTCGGAACCAATCCACAAATTCCCCTGACCTGGCGCCTTCAGTTTATGTAATGAATAATCGGTGTTGAGATGCTTGGAGGCACCATAACTGAACCGAGGTTCAATAGACAGCCTGCCAAGCAGGGTGAACTATGGCGAACCATCAAGAGGCAAATCAAAAAAAGAAGTACCCCCGGGAGCAGGGTACCCTAGAAATGACCTTGAAGGCCCCTCGTCCGCCATAGTGGAGCATCCTTTAATCCAACCTTGACGAATGTTTGCATGCCGCTTTGAAAGCTGTACGTGGCTGGGGTGAATCTTTAAACACGTTCCCAGCTATCTGAAAGTGAACTGCAAAATATCAAAGACAAAAACCTAATTAAGGGAAATATACCTTCATTTAGCAGGTCTGAGTAGAGGCAAAAAGCGTCAGACCGCCGATGTTATTGAAGCTATGATCCCAGATGTTTTCAGGGTCACTCCGCGCATTGACTTCGGCCAAAAACACACAATCGAAAAACTGGTCGAAGTCACTCCCTCAAAAGAAAGTCCCTCCTTCACAGACTTTCACCCAATAATAACGCTAATGGTTCAATTAATGATAATTCATTTTATTTTATGTCATAACGCAAAATTAAAAACTACTTAAACCATGAACAAGAAAACTAGATACCATGACTCAAAGTCAGATACCAAAACTAGATAATATGAGGCAAAGGGTAGTAAGGTTTTTGTCTCAGAATAATGTATGGATCCGATGCTGTACATTGTCGAAAAACTGAGAAAGGCACGCTTAAATGTCAACTACAGCGCCACTAGCAAATCCTATTCTCACCTCCACGCGTTGACGCGTGGAGGTGAGAATAGGATTGGAAACGCTAACGCAGCTAACGAGAAAGGGTTATGGCGAGCACTCTACGCCATAAAACAGAGTCCTCCGTCGGACCCGCCCTCCAGGTTGAGGGTTGGGCGAGGCGCTGCCAATGCATCCCCGTAAAAAACAATCATTGTCACGAAACCAGGAGATCAGCCTCGGATCGGATTGACTAAACGGCAACGACTTCGGCAACGAAACATGGATTACTCCTTCGGATCTTGGAAAACAAGAAAAATGGTGCCAATCAGACAAAACCTGACCTTAGGAGACTACAACCTCATCTACTTAGGAGTCCACCTTGATAAATCAGGCAGTGAAAAGGACGAAATTTCACGGCGAATAAATGCAGCAAACATGCATTAAATTACGAAAATTACAATGGGCCGGCCGCGTCGAAAGGGTCGAGGCCTCTGAGGTCGAGGCCAATAGACTACCTAAAAGAACGTTGAAAAACAGAACACAAGGGAACCGTCCAGCTGGTAAGCCGAGGAAACGTTGGGAAGACACAATACATGCAGACAGCAGGTCAATACTGGGGTTCAATAATTGGAGAACCAGGTCGCAGGATCGAGACGATTGGAGATGGACGTTACTGAAGGCCAAGGCCGGACTTGGGCTGTCACGCCATCGATGATGATGATGAGAAGAAAGAAAAAGAAAAGTTATGCATAACTTTTGTTCACATTTGGAAAACTTATGGAATAAATTGACAAATGAATTTACGCCGCAGCAGTTTATATTCTTAATAAGATGGAATTCTGTGCACCATGTATGCCAGGCTAATATTCCGTATGTGCACTTAGTTTTGTGCAAGATTATTGCAGATTTAGATATTTAACATGTTTACGGTTTTCAAATAATGCATCTAACTTTTGCTAAGTTCGTTTAAACTTCTACCAGAAACACCTATAATTAGGACATTGATTACAAATGAGATTAATAATAAACAAAAATATAAGAAGTCTATAGCCATATTTATGCCTAGTATTTTTTTTTCTTTTGTTAACTATTCCCGTTGCAATTTCACGTGTAAATAAACATAGGCGATTTAACTACATTTTTTTGTAACACTAAAGTCTTACTAAACTTTTTTTTACTGCGTTTCACTTTACAGTTATTAAAGTTATACAGTAAGCTCAAATTTGGTGTCCTATAAGGTAAAACAAGGTATATTTCATTATTAAACTTTATCATAATTGTCAATTGAGTTCTTTAGTTGCAAAATGAGACTGAAAGGTTTTTGAAAACTTTTCAGAAACAGCAAAAAACTATATTTTCTTTCCTGGTCAATATATCAAACCAATTTTTTTTTTAATAAATTGAAAATAAAAAACTACACAATATTACAAATTTTCATAAACTATGGATTATGTTAAATATTAATTAATTCGCATTTACATTTCATCAGGTCGCGTTTTGGAACAAAATCGCCTTTAGGTGTGGTTTTGGAACGAAACTTCATGTTGGAGTCGGGTTTTGGAACAAAACAAAAACAATTATATTTTTTTAATTTTTTATTTTTGCCTGTAATTTTTGTTTTACAGAAAGTAGGTACCTACCTTAGAACATAACTTAAAAAAACAATTATACAAAAATAAGTTTAAAAAAATATGGAAAAATGAGCAGCAAAAATATTGTGTTAAACATTTTTTTTTCGTCAATAATTACTTCCGCATCCCAAATATCGTTCTCTGTAAGATTATTATAATCTATACGACGATAAAAACACTTGTTGGATTCATCAGTTTCATCCTCCGAACCTATAGTTTCTAAAAAATAGAAGCAAAATGACACAACTTCAGTCAACCACACATTTAATGTGTCGGCGCACGATTTCTAAGAACAAACATGTGAAGTCGCAATCAGTATGGCCAACTTTGAAATATTTCTTATCATATCAGATTAATAATAAAAATAACCATTTAAAAATATGTGACGAACAGAAGTTTAGCCTTTTCTTAAAGTTAGAACATTAGGTCGGTTTTTGGAAAAAATAACAAGAACCGTTTCCGACATTGCTAAGGTTTGAGTCGCTTTTTGGAACCAAATCGTTCAAAATATTAGACGCCATTTTGAAAGAAAAAATCTCTGTTCAGGTCGCTTTTTGGAAATAAGGCTGTTTTTCAAATCACTTTTTAAGGCATTTAGACTGGGTTTGGGATAAAATAAAGTGCACAAATCGATTCCTGAGAAGATTTCCTATAAGAAATGGTGTTTAACTCAGTTTCGTAAAAAATCGCTTGAGTCTCATTTTGCAACTAAAGAACTCAATTCACAACCCTATGTAAAATTTACTAGCGCGGCTTGAACTAAATCCGTAGTTATTTCAAATCTAAAATGAATACTATTTACAGACTATTTGGAATACTTATATAGGTTGCTTTATCTTTAAGCATTTCAGGCCGATTCATCCATTTCCTCTAAGATTTGTAGAATTTCTTCTGCGCCCCTCTGTTGTATGAAATACATCATTGATCACCGCTCCTATTCTTTGCTGAGTTTCTTTCAAAAGGTTGAGTATTTTTTCATCTTTCTTGGAACTTGAATCAAAAAATATCTAATGAATAAACCTAATGCAACATCAAAATTAATTTAACTAGTCCTGACGGAAAAGGGAATGCGAGGCCCGAACGAATCAAGTGACAGCGACGATCTCCCCCTGTACCGAAATCTAGCACTCTGAAACAAACAACACCTTACGATACCTTCTGTTTCCGATGCACCTTTTACAGTGCGCATCGAAACTTAGCGTCCAAAAATTTCGAGTGAAATTTTTGAATGCTAAATTTATCATCTGCTGGTCTCCCTGAAAATGCACATTGGTGGTAAAAATGTTCAACTGACGAAGAGTTGAATAAGTGGGCAAAGTAGGTGGCGGCTAGAGGTGGGACTAATATATTCATATTAGTTAAGATATTACTAATATTTGAATATATTAGGTAATACTAATATTTTATTGTGACGTATTATAATATATAAATATTAGTTTCGCGTGAAATTTTGTCATTCTTATTTTTCTATTACCAATCAGTTTGTTCGCAATGCCGTGTCTTTTTACTAAATCAAGCATTGAAAAACAAAAATGTGTATATAAATTGCCGCCATTAGTTGCATGCAGCTGTAATCGAAACCTTTGACTATTAAAACGAGGTCATTGTATGAGGATGCATATTAAATGTCCCCATGTATATGTTTTACATTCACATTTTCATGGATGTACATAATTGCATGGAGGTACCTCATTTGCACCTCATGCCGACTTTAATTATCTTCTTTATTTGTGAGTCAACGGTTCTTAGCACAGCCGAAGCATGTTCCCATTAAATTAACGGCGGCATTTAAGTGATTAATTTTGTAGAAAGGACCGGCAATGGGGACAAATTTTATGACATTGGACTACCACTAATAGGTAACGAACCGACCCAACGCAATGAAAAAAATAAGATAATAGGCAACAGGAATGTTTTTTATAGCATATTCAAATAGATTCGTAGCATGTCGTTTTTGAACTCTTGCTGCAAACCAAATTTTGCCACAAAAAGAAGCCAGCTACAAAAATAGGTTGCTGCTGCAGTACGCGAACAGAGCTAATATCTACACATTATTACTAGAGTTGGGTCGTACTCGCATTTTCACATACTAGATATTCCTAGTACGAGTACAAAAAAATACCTGTTCCAAATACCTGTTCCAAAAATGCTAGCTAGCATTTTTTGAAGTATGTACTCGTACATATATATGACTACATACAAGTACATACGATTTGCAGTGGTGTAACAAAACGGTGTGATATGCCCTCCCCCACCCACCAGACACAAAGTTCCCAGGCTAGAATGGTGATGGTGCAGATGACCATGAAAGGATACTGAGTTATTAGTTCGTGCAGCTTGTCCGTAACTTTCCAATGGTCGGTCACTTATTTGGCAAGTCTTTCTCCAATCTAGGAGCCATCTAAGGGAAATCAACCGATTTAATGTGATTTTCATTTTAATATATGCATAAAAAACCTCCTGTATTCTTTCAAATTAGCAATATCGAAACATTTAGTAAGATAGGACCAACTAATCCTGTTGTCATCTATATGACTTTTCATCAATCGATTTCTGACACCAAACTTTTCCTGGTTAATCTAAAACTGTCGGTTTTCCACTTCGCCACACTAAAGCATGAAGTTTATCGAAAATTTAATGAAGAAATTTAAAAAAAAAATTTAGTCTATTAAACATACACCCACTAGGGGGCCAACCTCTTCGGTAAGGCTGGATATGAGTCACAACCCCGGTAGGGTTGGAGTGCAGTCACGAGGAGGACTTCAGTACAGCCGGAGAAGCCAACTGTCGAGCCAAAAAGGATCTAAATAGTTACTTTCAGTTTTTGCGGACGGTTTTCCGGCAGATTTCATTTTGCCGTATCTTAGAAACTAAGCCGCTTTTTCCCGGATTTGTATGGAAATTTCGCCCAAAACAACTCAGGAAGGTGCCTGAATTCATGCTGAACAAAAAAATTTTTTTTGGAAATAATGGACGTTTTTGCCCAAATGTCTCTATCAAAATTTTTTTCGCCCTTAATATTTAACTATTATATTCCCCGACCACTTCCAATCATCGAAAGCTCCGTCAAGGCAGTTTTTGGCAAACTATGGCCAAAAAACCCCTTACTCCCCTACAAAACCGAAATTTTTGTATCACAGCAACAGGTCTTGGCCCGTTATGTCCAAAACGACTCTAACCCAAAATTAGCCGATTTCAGCTACTTTTGCCCTAAAAACTTTATGAATAATTGAATAAAATACTTGCCCAATTTGTCCCATCAACATTTTTTTCGCCCTTAAAATATCACTAATATACTCCCCGATCACTTTCAATCATAGAAAGCGTTGTAAAGGCAGTTTTTGACAAATGATGGCCAAAAAACCCCTTCCTCCCTTACAAAACATAAATTTTTGTATCACAGCAATAGGTCTTGGCCCGTTATGTCCCAAACAACTCTAACCCAAAGTTGGCCGATTTTGTCCGATTTCAACTACTTTTGCCCTAAAAACCTAAACCTAAAGTCCCAAAATACTCGCAAACACGAAAATACTCTATACAAAAATACGCGATACGAAAATACTTGCAAGTTCCAAAATACTCGATACGAGTATATACTCGTATCGAGTATTTTGGAACTTGCAAGTATTTTCGTCTCCATTAATTGCATTACTTCACTCAAAAGAGCAAGATCAGTTTATTGATTCACCCAAACATACGTACGAACATACATATATCGACAAAACTTACCTCCAAATCAACTCATTAAATTTGCCTGATTCACATTTGCGCTCATACATACATCATTATATGAGCGATTTTACACTATCCTAGCCATAACATATATCCTGTCAGTAGTTAAATAGCTTTACGAAACGTTCATCAGCATCACTAATACGATATATTCACTAACCCCTGGACTAATGCCTTAAAAGTATTCACTAATGCCTTAACTAACGTCAAATATTAGTTTAGACATTCACTAATGCCTTAACTAATGCCAAATATTAGTTAACGCATTCACTAATGCCTTAACTAATATCAAATATTAGTTTAGATATTCACTAATGTCAAATATTAGTTAACGCATTCACTAATGGCTTAACTAATATCAAATATTAGTTTAGACTCTAAACTAATATATTATATTAGTTTAGACTCTAAACTAATATATTATATTAGTTTAGAGTCTAAACTAATATAATATTGTTGCATGCCCGCCAAACAAGTTGTAGTGGCGCCAGAAAATGCTAAAAACGGCTAGGAAATAGCCAAAAATCGTAAACAATCTATAAATAGCCCAAAATCGTAAACAATCTATAAATAGCCAATACACAATAACAATCGATGGATAAAACGTAGAATAACCCTCTAGAAAATAAAAAGGGAACATTCCAGAGCCTCAAACCCATGAGTCAGATCTCGCATGGCGACGGAATTTCCCATTAGTAATTTCGAAGACGGATCGAGAACCCAAGACACAGTTCTAGAAATGCCTAGATGTAGGCAGCAATAGTTAATTGTCTCATCAGACAGAGTATAAATACCGCCGCGAGAGGAGCAGCAGTCAGTTGATAGTGAGTTTTGGTACAATGCGTTAGATTGTAGTTAGTAGATAGCGAAGACAGCGTAAAGGCGCGATACAGCAGTTTAGTGTATCCGGGCGCGATTAATTAAAAGCGATAAAGTGCGAGTAATTATAGTGCGATAATTAAATTGAAAAAGTGTTAAATTGTAACGCGAGATTATAGTAGTGCGAATATAAAGTGTAAATAATTAATAGTGTTTATAATAGTGTGAATAAAAGTGTAATTAGTGTTTTTAAAAAGAAACTGTTTTATTTCACGAATGTGAAGAATATCGAACCCACAAAAGGTGTTCAACGGTAGATCACAACAATATATTAGTTTAGAGTCTAAACTAATATAATATATTAGTTTAGAGTCTAAACTAATATTTGATATTAGTTAAGCCATTAGTGAATGCGTTAACTAATATTTGACATTAGTGAATATCTAAACTAATATTTGATATTAGTTAAGGCATTAGTGAATGCGTTAACTAATATTTGGCATTAGTTAAGGCATTAGTGAATGCTTTTAAGGCATTAGTCCAGGGGTTAGTGAATATATCGTATTAGTGATGCTGATGAACGTTTCGTAAAGTTATTTAACTATTGACAGGATATATGTTATGGCTAGGATAGTGTACGATCGCTCATATAATGATATATGTATGAGCGCAAATGCGAATCAGGCAAGTTTAATGAGTTTATTTGGAGGTAAGTTTTGTCGATATATGTATTGTTGCATGCACGCCAAACGAGCCGTGTTTCGTTGTGGCGGCGCCAGAAACGGCTAGAAACGGCGAGGAAATACTCGACATACATTCCATACGTGTATTTCATACATGTAACCGAAAACAATAAACAATAACAATCTATGGATAAAACGTAGAATAACCCTCTAGAAAATAAAAAGGGAACATTCCAGAGCCTCAAACCCATGAGTCAGATCTCGCATGGCGACGGAATTTCCCATTAGTAATTTCGAAGACGGATCGAGAACCCAAGACACAGTTCTAGAAATGCCTAGATGTAGGCAGCAATAGTTAATTGTCTCATCAGACAGAGTATAAATACCGCCGCGAGAGAAGTACTAGCGATCATTCAGTAGATAGCGAAGACAGCGAAAGGCTGTTACTTTGAAAAACGATACAGCGGTTCTAGTGTATCCGGGCGCGATTAATTAAAAGCGATAAAGTGCGAGTAATTATAGTGCGATAATTAAATTGAAAAAGTGTTAAATTGTAACGCGAGATTATAGTAGTGCGAATATAAAGTGTAAATAATTAATAGTGTTTATAATAAAAGTGTAATTAGTGTTTTAATAGAAACTGTTTTATTTCACGAATGTGAAGAATATCGAACCCACAAAAGGTGTTCAACGGTAGATCACAACAGTATGTTCGTACGTATGTTTGGGTGAATCAAAAAACTGATGTTGTTCTTGAGTGAAGTAATACAATCAAGGGAGTAATTTGCAAATTCTATGATTCGAAACGAAGAATAGTTTTCGGATGCAGGCATCTTGCTAAACTGAAGAATGAGAATATTTTCAGCAAAAGTTTGGCGACTATTAATAATTAATGGTAACCGATGGTGATGTAATTATGTGCAGATACTCTTTTCGAGTACTGGAGCAGCAACCTATTTTTGTAGCTGGCTTCTTTTTGTGGAAAAATTTTGCTTGCAGCAAGAGTACAAAAACGACTTGTTGCGAATCTATTTTAGTAGATTCCGGTACGCGAACAGGCCTATTATCTTGTTACTAATGTTCGAAGAACACTAGTATTAAAATCGATTCGGCCAAAAATTCATATTTCTTTATATATATATATATATATCATCAAAAAATTTCAGTGAGATAATCTCGGGAACGCGCCATCCGATTGAGCTGAAACTTTCAGGATACATTGGTGTATATGCAGAATAGGTCCAGGTCTCTTTAAATGTCAGTTATTGTTAACCTTTTGGCGCCGGCGGCCATTTAAGTGATATTTTTAATATACCTATTATTTCGTGCACAAATAATTTTCGCAAAAATAAAGTTAACGAAATAAATTTCTAACGTGTTTTACATATGAATCGGATAATGTTTTGGAATTTTTTAACCCTATGTGTGCGCTGGGTGCCTAAAAAGAGGACGGGAAAATTTGAAAATTTTTAAATTGCGATAACTTTTGACAGAGCTATTCAATCATTAGGAAATTTTCAGGACATATTGGTATTACTTAGTTGTAGATTTGCGTAGCTTTTTATGAGCGCGCTGGCAACCCTGTAGCTAGGGCAGGCACTGAAAGTGAAAACCTCCAAATCATCGTCTCTCTTGAAAAAATGCCGTTTCTTCAAAAAAAAGCCACTCATATGTAAATCTTGTGCTTTGTTTACATAACCAAAAAAAAAAAAAGATATGGTATAACGGGTACGCCTGGTAACCCTTGCCCAATTTACCTATATTTTAAGCATCAAAAACTTCTGTTCACGGAAACTCAAGATCCGATGAGCAGAATTAATTGAAATTTGCAGAATGTATTGATCTTAAATAGGACCAGGTCTGATAGAAGTGATTTTGAAATGCGGGCGATTCTGTGCCAGTGGTGCCATCTTGAAAAACCACTAAAAAAGATAACTGTTTTTAGCCCTATAAATTCTGATTGAATCGTTCGATTTTGACGAAACTCACACAATTGCTGGACCTTAGTTTAAGCCACGTTTGGTAGAAATTTGGTTGAAAAATTCGGTTGGAGTTGCCAGCTATGATAGTTTTGGTGTCTTTATTTTGAAAAAAAAAAATTTGGAAGTGAAAACATTCAAACCATCGAATATTCAAAAAAATGTCCGTTTCTTACAATAAAACCAATCTGTATATAAATCTTATGTTTTATCTACACGTTCAAAATAAAACTTTGGAAATTTCATGTCGGACAAGAACGGTAACCCTCTCCCAGTTAACCTATATTTTTAGCATCAAAAACTTCTGTTCACGGAAACTCACGAACCAATAATCAGATACAGCTAAAATTTACAGAATGCATTGGACTTAAGTAAGACCAGATTTGATAGAAGCGATTTTGAATTGTGGGCAAGTCTGTGCCAGTGGTGCCATCTTGAAACTTTACAAAGAAAAAAAACTGCTTTTTGCCCTATGAAATGTGAATAAATTACCAGATTTTCATGAAATTGGCACAGTCGCTAAACCTAACTCTAATCTCTGTTTGGTGGAAATTTGGTTGAAAAATTTGATTGGTGCTACCAGCTATGGTAATTTTTGTGTCTTTGGTTTTGAAAATTCGCTCAGGAAAATAAAACTTTTTGCACTATAACTTCCAGTGCAGTCATGAAATCAATACGAATTTCATACAATTAATGAAACCTGTCATAAACATTATTCAGGCCAAATTTGGTTGAAATGCCACGATAGGGTTGCCAGCTATTGTTGGTTTTGTGTTTAATTGCAATATCTTTATTAAGCGGTTTTATCGTAGAATTTTCAAATGGTAATGATATTGTAGTGACAATAAACAGCAAATATTAAGCTTTCGATTATTTGAAAAAACTCGCTGCAATTAACTCTAAATTTCTTTATACTCCTTTAACTTCGAATGTAATATAACAACGTGAAGCAGATGTGATATATTCTTGGCTTTGATACTGGCAGAAGGTTGCCAGCACGAGTCGGTTGTGCTACTTTTGTATCAATAAACGCTTACAGTTAGTATTCATACCGGAAACATTTACAATTAAAATAAATAATCAATGTTGCAATTCGCAAAGTTCTGCAAATTTTTCGGATCGCAGCCCCAAACACCAACTTCAGTTACAGTGCTGCAGGCACTGAGCATTTTCTTCATTGATGTTATATGAGATGCTGTTTTCAAAATTATGTGAAATAAGCAACTGATAACGAATATAATTAACCCGTGTTTTGCTCTCATAAACGTTGAAATTCATGCCAGTGGTAATATCTGCAACCTTCCACCATATGAGTTATAATGCATTCTTGAGACCAAAGTAAAACGTGGCATTTGAAACAGTTTGGTCGTAATAAGCAGCACATGTGGTGGAATATGCACTCAAAACCTGCACGATTCTTCTACTGTTCTTCGAACATTAGTGTTTCTAGCGGTTCAGGTGCGCTAGAGTTTTTTTTTTATTGTGGTGGGTCGGTTCGTTACTTACTAGTGGCAATCCTATGTCATAAAATTTATTCCCAGTGCCAGTCCTTTCTACAAAACTAATCACTGAAATGCCGCCGTTAATTTAATGTGAACATGCTTCGGTTGTACTAAGAACCTTTGAATCATAAATAAAGCAGATAATTAGAGTCGGCATGAGGGTGCAAATGAGGTATATCCATGCAATTATGTATATCGATGCAAATGTAAATGACGGGATTTAAGATGCAACGGATGAAAAAGGCAAATAATGAATTCGGAGTAGGAAAAATATTCAAACTATCGTTTGGTGTTAGGGAATATATCGTTTTAGTGATGTTAACGATTATATTCATTAATTATTTGGCATTAGATTATAACTTGGCGCATAATGATGGAACATTCAATACGATTGCGCATATCTGCTCAATGTTGTGTGGCTAAAATACTGTATGATAGTTGCTAGAATGACATATGTATCACACGTAGGACAAGTCAAATGAATTAATTATGAGGCAAGTTTAATGAGTTAATTCGGAGCTAAGTTTTTCCGATATATGTGTGTTAAATGGGTGTATGTTTAAATGGAGTAAAATAAGAAGTAAATTATTCTGTTGATTAATGAATTTTGTGAACGCACCTAGGTTTGAATAAATTGATGCGTGGATGGAAATAGTGTTTATGAATTCATACGGATCGTAAGGGAGAGCCGTTTTTGCATTCGCGATTTTTCTTGAACTAAAAATTTGAATATGTTTAATAAAATGTTTGTCGAATATTAGTTGATGGAGTTATATAAAGGTGATAATAAATAGGTTTTTCACAGCAGGATGTATTTATTTGGGATTTGAAATGATAATTGAAGAAAATTGATCGTAGTTCTCATATAGTAAAACAATTATGAACGGACAATTTGCAGTATGAAATACACAATAGGTGAAGTGAATGTTCAAATGTGATGAGCATATTGAAGGGTTCATGGGCTACGTTACTAGTGGGAACGAGACGAAAGCTTGGAAGTAGGCGAATAGAAATTGATGTTTTTGAGTAATATAAAATTTTCACTATTCCAATTATTACTATTGCAATTGAAGGGGTGGCAGGTGCATAATATCTTTTTGGTACTGATTCTAGTCGAACTCTTTCATTTATGCTCATGAAATCAAAATACACACATAATGCCGCGCTACGAGAAATTATTAAAACCAAATATTAGTAATATATTAATATTAGTTAAGATATTATAATATCGTGTCACTAATATATTCGTATTAGGTAATATCTCGAAATATTAGTATAAGCCCATCTCTAGTGGCGGCAGAGTTTTTTGGCCAAGGCATAAAAAGTTGATCCCTCGTCTCACAACGCGCATCGAGAGAAGTGATGACTATGTGAAAAAATATTGCACATATGTATTAAAGTAACCATTTAAAAGTATTCTTTAAATATATTATTTGAAACCTATTAAAATCTAGTACACTTACTTTCTGGACGTAGCTCGTATTCAAATTTAGTTTTTTTACACTTTTGCTTATATAATATGGCACTCGTGCGGAATGCCTTAAAATATTCATTACATATCAATTTATAATATACCATTAAATCCTGAAAATCTAATATTCCTTAAATTTTAATTTGCTTCTAATTTGTTCGATATCAAGCAAAATAATTAATTGGCGTGAAGGAGGAATCAATTCTTGCCCATTCATATATTCTTTCTCTAAATGTGCCCATAAGAGTTTAATTATATTTAATTTTGGAAGCTAAGGAGGTCTATCGATAACGTGCAAATATTTATAAATCAACCAGTCTGACATTTTACGTTTTATGTTTGGTATCGTTATCATGATAAAAGCTATAACAATCGGCTGTACCACATTTTTCTTCAGAATCTGTAATTTATTGTCCTAATCCATGATTGTGAGGAGTACATTGTCCAGTAGACCATAAGACTGGGTTTACATATGTGAAACATGATCTGTTATACACATTTCCGGTAGTGACGGGCGTTTCTGTTGATTTCAAAAAACCAAAATGAACTGCTATTTTCAAAAAAAAAAACTAAAACGAACTGTTTTTTTGAAAACTGTTTAAAAACAGTTTGCTAACGACAAAAAAAATATTATGCTGTGCGACAAAACAAATATTTGAAATGTACATATGTAGTTCAATTCAGAAACATCGTTCGTAGTATGAATTATCTTCAATTAATTCAATGAATTTTTACGTATTATATTTTTC
This sequence comes from Nemotelus pantherinus, assembly GCA_963978885.1. Taxonomy (NCBI): domain Eukaryota; kingdom Metazoa; phylum Arthropoda; class Insecta; order Diptera; family Stratiomyidae; genus Nemotelus; species Nemotelus pantherinus. The sequence continues at coordinate 89,462,207 of OZ022265.1, forward strand.
TTATATATGCATATATTTTATGTATAATGTCTTCCTGCCACCATCGTATCATAAACATTCATTGATAGTACTAAGAGCTTCAAAACTGAATTGATATTTTTATTGTTCGAGTTTTCCAATATAGTACCTACTTGATCAACCGTATAATCATACATCAATCAGTACACATGGTCGTAAAGAATCAACATAAATGGTCGTATGCCATCAAGAGTTGGTTCTGGTAAGCAGCATTCAAAACAACAGCAACTGTTGTTGTTTTCAATGCTACCTACCCTAACAAGCTCTTGATGGAGATGCAAAAACACGCACCTAATAAGTCTGACAACCTCGTATTTTATAGGGTTATTCATTTCATGCTTTGCCTCTGAACATCTATATCCCACAGCTTAACAGTTTTCCATAGCCAAACAGTTTGTCGTTAAAAACCAGTCTGCCGATACGAAACAAATCGCCGCAGCCAAACAGTGTTTCCATACAAAACAGTTTGCCGCTGTGAAACAGTTTTTCATTCACACACTTTTTTCCACTACCAAACAGTTCGTTTTAACAAAGGAAAAACGGTTCGTTTTAGAAAAACGAAAAAAGATTTGTTTTAGAAAAACGATTCGTTTTATAAAAACAGTTCGTTTTATAAAACGATTAGTTTTTAGAAAAACTATTCGTTGTAGAAAAACTGTTCGTTTTAGAAAAACGGTTCGTTTTAAAAAATAATTGGTTTTAGAACAATTATTCGTATTAGAAAAACTATTCGTTTTAGAAAAATTGTTTTAGAAATGTTTGTTTTAGAAAAAATGATCGTTTTAGAAAAACCGTTTGTCGTCATTTGGAAAAACTGTTCGTTCGTTTTTTGCAGACAAACGTTTTTTGCAAACTGTTTGGCGTTTTGAGCCCATCACTAATCTCCGGTACATCTCCAACATTACATATATCGGAAACCAGCAATTTGATTGGCTGATAGGATAAGTGAAATATTTTAAACCCAGCCTAAGTTATTTTCCCCTAGATGTTGTACTTACTCTCATCGGCAGGGGCGGATTTGCCACTAGGCCCGGTAGGCCCGGGCCTAGGGCGGCAGATTTTGGGGGCGGCAAATTTTCAATTTTTTTCTGGGCGGTAGTTTTTTTCCTGTCACATATGTACATACTCGTATATCTGAGTTGAGTGAGCCTAACACCTCAATCCGACCGAATTCTCTAAAAAATCAATGCATGCAAAAATTCACCTCTGATGATTTTTTTCGGACATTAAAAAGTTTGACTTATTATAAATAAAGGACCAGAAAAACTCAAAAATACCTAAAAAGTACCTAGAAAGTATCTGAAAATACCTAAAAAGAGCCTAAAAAGACCTAAAAAGATCCTAAAAAGAACCTAAATAATACCTCTTCAATTTAGGAGAAGCTTATCAGAGGTAAATATTTGCGTGCATTTATTTTTCAGAGATTTTTTTTTATATTATTATGTTACAGGGTATATCAACTAAATGCGAATCTCTTTATTTTCGACATGTTTTTAAATTGTACTTCATTACTGAAATTAATTTTTATAAAAAAATTTCTATAAAATGATATCTAGAACATCATAGGTTGTTACAAATAATATAATTCACGAAAAGGGCGGCAAATATTTCTGAGGCCTAGGGCGGCGGAATGGTCAAATCCGCCCCTGCTCATCGGTAAAGAACACAGAGCTCCCAAAAGAACCTTTACCTTTGTACAAAATGCGAATTTTAACCTTTTTGACCGGTTATTTTTAACTGTAAGTGATTTTCTTCTGGCGACACTTCCAGGTAAATTATTCCTTGCCAATATAATTTAGAATAGAAACAAAAGAGATTGTGCGGACACTGGTTAACAATTGTTCTTTAGATACGTCAATTTCGCACGTTTAACTACGAAGTGACTGCTAGTTTTTGGGATTACCCGTATTTTGCGAAGAAAATGTAACAGTATTGCCAGCTGACCGAGTTTGAGGTTTGAAACTTTTAAAAATTAAGGTAAATAAATTTTGCTTTTGTTTTTCTTGAAGTCATATAAATTTAAATACAGCTTTAGAAAAATAAATTTATCTAATGATTAATTTTTTTCTTTGCACTGTTGAAGAATAAAAATCTAAGTATCCGACTTTTACTTGAAGCCACTTTGTAAAAAAGATGTGAAACGGAGACCTTTAACTTATTTACAATTGATGTGGTGTTCTAGATTTCAATAAATTAAATATTAATTTATAAATTCGACTCATTCAAATTGCATCATCTCTTATAGCTCATTTCAATTGAAAGTTTTCTTTAACTGAGGCAGCACATTTTACTAATTTGTCAATTTCGAACTGCATTACCGGTTGTTACAAGTCAAAGTATTTCTCGCGATTGATTCGGGCTTGTGAACAAGGAGTCCTGTAGTTAATTTTCTTAAAAATGGTAAATTGCAAATTATTTAATGATCACATTAGTTTCAAATCCTGGTTTAAGTGACAACTAATATACCTTCCCGGTTAATTTGATTGTTATCTTATTATATTACCCTCTTAAATTCGCATATGTTGCCGGGTGTTTCCCCACGTGAGGATGTTTATTCCGTCTGGTGGTCTCGTGCTGATATGCATTCGAGTTTATGTATTCTCTCAATATATTTCATGGAAATCTATATCCTTTCCTAATAAGCATGAAAGAAGATCGTTTTTTCTAATAAAACATTCAGTTTGAAATACTGCAATGAGTCATAGAGCGCGTCGCCGATTTTTAGGTTATCGTCATCTCTTTCGTCTAGATGGTTCTTGTGCGGGGATGACATTTACATTGCCGATGAGAAATTGTCTAGGACAAAATTCTTCTGAATGTTTTTCGATGAGGAAAGCGTCAAATTGCCAACACATCTAGTTTTTATATGATTTTCATTCATCACTAAAGTCCTACTAAAAATCCTCGCATTCTAGTGTCCGCATTACGATATTCTGCCAAAAGTGTTTGATGTCTAAGTAATTTATCTTGAAAAACATTCTTTGGAACCTTTAATAATTTCAGCGAAAGCATGCTTTGCATTCCTTGCTTCTTATTGCTCATCTATGAAACTTTGAACTTATCTCTCTTTTCTACGATTGATGGTTTTGGTGTCACTTCAAGGATCATATAGTTTATTTTTCCTGATTGCACATTTTAAAAATGTGTACACACAAGAAGTTCATAGTATGATAAACATTCCATTCCAGCCCGCTGAGTTGAAATTCGTAAAAATCTAAATATTATTTTTGATTGTACACCATAATCTGCAGCATCTGGAAGCCTTCGAATAGAGCTACTGCCTTATGTTAATCCTTTTCTCCTTGCATATGATTTCACAAAAAAAACAAGTCGGCAAACTGTAGGGCACACGAAAATTCACATCCTAAAACCCACCTGTTTCATATCTTTTCAGGAAGTCGCTCTTAATCCTATTCGTATTCTCAAACATGATGCGCAAGAAGAAAAGGCTGAAATCGCTCGGTTGTCATCGTTTATCGGTGCCATAGCAATCGGCGATCTTGTGAAGAGCACTCTGGGACCAAAGGGTATGGACAAAATCCTTATCAGTATGGGTCGAAATGCTGGCGCTGTAGAAATCACAAATGATGGAGCAACGATCCTAAAATCAGTGGGTGTTGATAATCCGGCTGCAAAAATTCTTGTAGACATGTCGCGTGTCCAGGACGACGAAGTTGGCGATGGCACAACGTCTGTTACGGTCCTGGCTGCCGAATTGTTGCGCGAAGCAGAAAAATTGATCGACCAGAAGTTGCACCCGCAAATCATCATTGCCGGCTGGAGAATGGCAGCGCAATTGGCACGAGATGCCCTAACCAATACGTCTCGTGATAATTCGTCTGATAACGAAAAGTTCAAGGAAGATCTAATGAATATTGCACGTACAACCTTAAGTTCCAAGATCTTGTATCAGCACAAAGAACAGTTCGCGAAACTGGCTGTAGATGCAATTCTTCGTTTGAAAGGCTCGGGTGAATTGAATGCAATTCAAATCATCAAGAAAACCGGTGGAACCTTGGAGAGTTCGTTCTTGGACGAAGGTTTCTTATTGGACAAAAAGCCCGGCATCCATCAACCTAAACGTGTTGAGAATTGCAAGATTCTTGTTGCAAATACTCCGATGGACACGGACAAAATCAAGGTTTTCGGGAGTCAAGTGAAAGTGGATTCAATGGCGAAAATTGCTGACTTGGAATTGGCAGAGAAGGAGAAGATGAAGGACAAGGTCAACAAAATCTTGTCTCACAACTGCAATGTTTTCATCAATCGGCAGTTGATTTACAACTACCCGGAGCAGCTGTTTGCCGACGCTGGCGTTATGGCGATCGAACATGCCGATTTCGATGGAATCGAGCGACTTGCTCTGGTGACAGGCGGCGAAATTGTTTCGACTTTCGATAATCCAGCTTTGGTGAAGCTTGGTCATTGTGATGTCATTGAGCAGGTTGGTTGGTAAAATATGTCTTTAGTTTGTAGAAAATTTGTGCATCTAGTGATGCTAGCCTTAAAATGAGAAGTCCCCAGAAAAATGGGTTTTATATAGTCGTTTCTATCTGTCAGGTTATGATTGGAGAAGACATTCTATTGCGCTTCAGCGGAGTAGCTTTAGGAGAAGCTTGTACGATTGTTATCCGTGGGGCAACTCAACAAATCGTCGAAGAAGCCGATCGTTCTCTTCATGACGCACTCTGTGTGCTGGCTGCCACTGTAAAAGAATCACGAGTTGTGTACGGAGGTGGATGCAGTGAAGCTTTAATGGCCAACGCTATCTTCAAAAAGGCTGCTGAGACCCCCGGAAAGGAAGCCATCGCAATGGAGGCCTTTGCCCGTAAGTTTCTTTATATTTCAACAAAATGTACCTTAGAATTAACAACTGATCATTATCCAAACAGGTGCTCTTCTCACATTACCAATCGCGATTGCCGACAATGCTGGTTACGACTCGGCTCAGCTTATTTCCGAGTTACGTGCCGCACATGCACAAGGCAAAAACTCCTGCGGATTGGATATGGAAAATGGAAAAATTGCGTGTATGAAAGAGCTTGGAATTACCGAATCGTTTGCTGTTAAACGACAAGTACTTTTGTCTGCCGCAGAGGCAGCTGAAATGATCTTAAGGGTAGATAATATAATCAAATCGGCACCAAGGAAACGTGTACCCGATCGTGGATACTGTTAAATTTAGAATATTTTCGTATTAACTTAATGTGTTTTATATCATTTCATTTATCCATACTTGCACTTAACGAAAAACGATTGTTTTCCTTTAATATTAAATTTCAACTCTGTTAGTTCTGTCAGAGTATTTTCACGTTTGTATTAATTTACATAATTTTGACTGTTTTGAAGCAATCGGTAAGAAAACGAATTAAGTTTCTCATGTAAGCGATCAAAATAAATAAATATTAACATGATTATAGTGTTTTAATGAAATATTTGTTTCCACATTACTACCAATTGGCCATTTTCGTAACGTTCGTGCACATTTCATATTGTTTCATAGAAAGATGGCTTCGCATGTAGACCGCCTCCATATTCTGTTGGTTGACCGGTAGTTTAGTGGCAGTTCTCTCGAAGACGAAATGTATCGTTTAACTACTGAGGCACCTCATGCCAGTTAGTTTTTTTTAATTTCCTTTATTAAGACCGATTGAAAAACATACTGGTTTTTTTTCAATAGGAACATGTTCTATTTTTCATTTGTATAAATAAAACAATCATACTATTTCATTTTATAGCAAGTGGGGCTCTTTGTCATTTAAAAAAAAAATCCATTAAAAGTTAATATCTGCCGTAAACGGTTTCAGCACAATAGAGAGAGAGGGAGAGGGCAACCGAAAAGTTACCTATAATTCAATATTCATCTAACTAATCGTACAATCCATATCGCCATTTTTCGGCACACAATCAAGAACCAAAGCTACAGCTCGAGCCATATACGTCATTGTTCCAAAGCTACCACTGGGTGCACTGTAAATAATCCCAATAAATCACTGTGTATATCCTTCAAAAATCATCAGCGCTTACCTATCGTATAAATGTTGACAAATATATGCAGCTCCGCCGCATAATAACATTCCTGACGGCGTGGTTTCCTTTCCATCCGATTTGGCACAACAAAGAGTAGCGTCACCTTGAACTTTACGCTGATCCTCTAGAAACAGTTGATTCGCTTTGTGAACCAAGTGCTCAACATAGATTATATCGCCCAGCCACGGTATCATATTATGTTCAGTGATTAGTGTTAGGACCATGAGTGCTTCAACAACTAATTGTCGATATTCGGGTTGTGGGATTGTGTTCAAGGCTGTTTCGACCTCTAAGGCGAATTTTAACTCTCCCGGTGTCATTTCTTGTGTTAAACTTTGCGGCAACACACGGCCTTCAATGGCAAGTCCTTGGCACTGTGAAAATATGTAGTTTAGAAATTTTGATTGTTTTATAAATTTAACATTAGTCAGCTAATAATTAGCGCAGGATTCAAAATTTGATATCTATCTGCATTAGGTAGACCTTAAGAAATAGTTAAGATAAGAAGATCATTACTACTGTGCAGGCTTTATAGAGATATTAATATGCAAATACAATACAACTAAATATCTAAACTATTTCTGTATATTGATTAGTGAGTGACTAAAAATAGTGTAGACACTAGATTTGAATTTTTGGTTAATGCATTTAGCACAAGATGGCTACACAATTTGAGCATGCATACTCTCGATATTTGACATTTTTTTGTAAAAAAAGAGTACCTAAATGTAACGAAACGCAAAATTAATTATATATGTTCATGCTTACCCGCTCCAAAACTGTCCACACCCGCGAGTAAAAATCTCTGGGAACACGATTCAAAGCGCCATCCAACCTTCGCCGACGTAGCCATTGACCTTGCCTATCATCTACAATGCCATCCTTAGGATCCGGCTCACCCAAACCGATCTGACTTTTTTTACTTACACGACTTGATTTACAACTAACAATAGAAAAGTTACCACGAGCCACTAAAAAAAATTTAATAGATTTTTCACGTTAGTAGATTTGTTTATGACGGACGAAAAAAACATGACACACTTACCACTACTAACGGCAAACTCTTTGCCACTCAAAATATGATATAGGAGATTTTTCATTTCAAACGGTGACAGATTCAATAAATGTTCCGATGCTTGTTCACCGTCACAATTAAGAGTCCTTGAAAGCTCTTTAGCCATAACTTGAATGATTAAGCCGACACGAAGACGTAACATTTCATGGAAGAGTTGTGGCTCGGTTCTGATGAACATGGCAAGATAAACCATTAGTTCTTGAGTTAGCATAGCTGTACTTTCATCATCACCATATGCCTAAAAATTTCGGGAAAGTTAATAGTTGATAGGCTAGAGTAATGCCAACTAAACTTAAGGCATCTGATCTTTATTTCCGTATTACTATTTTAGATTATAGAAAAATGATTTTTAAATTTTTAATGTTTTATGCCAAGTTTTTTCAGATATTGATACTCGATTTATGTAATTACAAGATATTGGCACGAGTGGAATACAATTGACATCTAAATAATCTCCTTAAGATGGACCTCATAGAGACTCTTATTTATAAATTGAACTGTGAAGTTCGATTATCTAGTAAATCTTACGAACATCACAGATTAATAAAATACTTTTTCTAAATTTTCCAAAAGAGGAGAAAACAAACACGATTTTTCTCGAACAATAAAAGCTTAATTAAACCATACAATATTATTAGAAAATATGAAAAAATAATCTTCAATTTAAATTACGTCAACCTACGAAATATATGCCGATTTATGTTAGAGTATTGTTTGTAAGTTAATTGATGTTATTACTAGAGTTTCATTTTTTAAATATTTTTGAATTTGATTCCGATGTCATCGAAGAAATGCGATTCGCTTTCGTTGCCCATGGCGAAACGAAATATATACAAGTGCTCAATGCCTAGGTTTTCACTGGCATCGATGCGATCCAATGCTCGTTCTCAAATCTACGGTAGATGCGATGCGATGTCCACATTAATGAAATACAATAGTTTTGCTACTTGCAAATATTGCAATCAGTCTATTGGCTATAAGTCAACGACTGGAAATTTGTGGTCGCAAATGAAAAACAAAACATGGACACTTATTAATTTCTGAAGACGTGATTTCGTTGCATCAAAGTACATTTGATTCCAGTGCAGTGCCTAGTTTTACTAATAGAAATGATGAAATCACGGTTGAACTGAGAAATGAAAAAGTCATATATACATATATACCGAAATAAAAACTTTGCAACAATGAAAAAAATGAAATTGATAGCAATTCATTAGATTTATTTTGAGTCTATATGCTGCCATTTTCGATCGTTGAAGACCAAGGTCATCGCAATTTCACGCGGTGAAACCAAAATGTTCTGGCTGAATGTGAATGCGTTTGTACAACAACTGATTATGATACGCCTAGAATGAATGAAAGTTTTATTGCTGTGACGGCACACTATATTACTAGAGAATACGAGTTTAAATCCATTTTATTTCATTGCAAAGGTTCTCCTGGAAGTCATAAAAGCAGTCACTTGACAAGTGAGCTTTAAAACATAGTCGACGAATGGAATTAGACAACAGAAGTGAATCTGTAGATTTCTGATAATGCTAGAAATATTTCTAAAGCTACACGGAAAGAACTCAAACGTGAGCATTACTATTGGTATTCGCACATCTTAAATTTAGTTGTGACTGATTCTTTTAATCTTGTTCAAGAATTGATTGGATTAAAAAAAAACTCGTCGAATTTTTCAAAGGAAGTTCGCAAGCAACTCGAATACTTCTGGGCTATCAGGCTAAACACGCGTGTACTAGTCAGCCTAAGCATTTAATTCAGAACGTTCCTACGCGGTGGAGCTTTAAGTGATACATGCTAAGAAGGTCAGGAATGCATTCTACATGCATTTATTGAGCTGAATGTTGTTGCTGAAATTGGCCGAATTTAACAGAAAGTGAGTGAACTGTATTTCAACACTTGGCGACTATTTTGACTGCATTTGGAGAGTTGACTCGATCTTTTAATGGAGAGCAACATATAAACTAGTGGATTAGCAACTGTTCTAACCAATCATCTTGATACGTGCGGTGATTTATTGGAAGATCAGCACTATTCGAACTCTTCTTTATCGTTGGATATTATTTTGAAACTTAAAGAAGGCATCAAAAAAAGGTTTGAAAATAGTGAATGCACCAGGTGGGATTGTGCACTCTACTGGACTCACAATTCAAACTATAAACTTCAAGACGGAAGCAGCTTTATAAAGCAATATTGTCAAGATCTACGTGTCCCTCTGATCGAGCAGAATATATCAAATTCAAATGCTACTGCAACTTTGTCAGATCCACCAAACTTAGTATTTGGTTAGATCTTGGAATTAAGGCACGACACTCGGAACGGCTCTATTTGATGCGATTTGGGAATTGGAGCTGTATCTGGACGATGAAGTATTGCTTCGATCGGATCAAAATGGGAAGTGAAATTACCCCATTGTTTGGTGAAAAAAACCACTCCAAAATGTTTCCAAGCGTAATGTTGTTATCATGTTTGTATCTTGTGCGAGGCGTTTTCTCAAGAGCTGATTTTATAATAAACGATCGCAGAATGAATTTGCGCAGCGAAAGATCAGAGTAAGTTATATTTCTGAACTGTAACCTTGGACCAAAGATATAAAAAAAAATTAACTCGAAACAGATACTTATAGTATTTCATTTTTCGATCATTTCGATTTTTAGCCACTTTTAGAATGCCTATCTAGGTAAGTATATGCAGGCTTTGTTTTTTCAATGCTCCCAACAGCGACGCCGGCATCGGTTGCCACATTAAAAATAACGATGCGCATCGATGCTAAATATGAATGATAACGCCTATCGCTAAATAATACAGAGAATCAAATATCTTATTGATTTGGTCAAATATTCGTAAATTTAAACATTAGATTACTCTCTGGTGAAATATATCCGGCAAAGGGACAAATTATGCTAAGAACTAAAAAGTGTTTTGTTTCGTCATATCCGCAACTTCAATTCCCAGGCCGACTGTAAGAACCTTTATAGTGGAAGAACTATTTACTAACAATAAAAACATTTGGGAAACAAGAAGCATCAAATATTATCTACCCTACTAATGCTGGAGTGGAAAATTATGCATGCTCCTATAGTTCAGATACTACGGAAGTACAGGTAAAAAATCTACGCAAATAGTTGCAAACATGCTAAGATTGCGGATTGTTTCGATTGAATGAGTGCAGAATATATTAAATTTATTAGTGGATGTGTTGTAAAATCAATAGCTTATCTAATTAATATTAGTTTCTTAAAAACAAGATCCCACAAATATTCAAAGCTGCTATCATGCCATCTATTCATAGGGCAAATGATGAAAGCTAAAAGAGGCTCCCTTTCATAACGTCCAGTTAGAACAAAGTAAATTCAGTTATCAAGAAAGTGTTAGGTGTACCCGTACATAATCAATTATATTTATTTAGCCAAATTCAGAGTGTTTATTTGAAAAGAAGTATTTTATTGCTCTATACTGAAACCCGAGGTCTTGGCTTTTTGTTATAACAAAAACAAAAGTTTTTATTGCACGGGTGAAGAATGGCGGATAATCAACCATTAGAAAAACATTTACATTTTCGATATGGTTTTAATGCAATGATTACAACAACAAATTTTTTGATAAGTATGGGTAGGCACTCAAAGTTAATAGTTCCCAGTGTTGGTTTATGAAATCTGCGAACGTTGATTCTGACTTATACGATAGTGTTCAAAGTGGATTAGATAAATAATGACGCATTAAAGTCACCGGTTAAAACGGATCCGAAACTGAATATCCAGGAAGTAGCAAACACGCTTCAGGCTCCTTGGCCAGAGTCACTTTTACGAATTTGGGAAGGTTTGCAGACAAGGTATATTGACTCCTCATCAATTGTCGGAGATGAATAAAGAATAGCGATGTACAATTTGCTCTTCTCTATTTTGTAGACAAAGAAGTAATCGGTTTTTAACAAGGATTGTTACTGGTGATGAGCAGTGGGTCTTGTACGACAACAATAAGTGCACTAGTCAATGACTATTTCCAAATTAACCCACTCTTAAATCATCTTTCAGTTTAAAGAAGGTATTATTGTGCGTTTGATGCGACTACGATGGCATAATTAATATTAAGCTGTTAGAACCAAGAGAAAAAATTAAGCTGAATTGTGTTACTAAGAATTAAATAGCTTATATTGCGCATTGCTCTTTTAACGGCCAGCTCTGGTCAACAGAAAAGTAGTCATATTGCAACATGATAATGCCAAACCCTATGCAAGAAAAGCCAAGCACTATCACGAAAAAGTTAGGCCGTGGAACTGGAAAGTTCAACCACATCCTCCTTATTTTTCTAACATAGCGCCATCAGATTTCTATTTATTTCGATCCGCGGAACATTCTCTGAAGAATAAAAACTTAAGAAATATCGATGATGCGCGAGCTCATCAAAGCTTATCATCAAAGCTATCTTAATTTTATAGAGATAATTGCGACTGTCAGCAAGATGTCGAAATTTTCGAGATAACGACGGAGATTTTATTATAGAACAATTGTACAATTAAACATAAAATAAATTTGGTATCACTGAAATAATTTATTACTTATAAGTACCCCTAATAAATTGTAAAACGATTTCCAATTCACAATGTAGAAAGTAAATAGCTTTATTATTTTAATAAGAACCTTAAGCAAAACTATGTGACCTGAATTTGCTTCTCTTTTTTTTATTTTGTTTTACACGTAAGTCTGTGATTTACAGAAAATGTATGTATTTTATGGATATTAAATTTTGTCAATGTTTACCCAGATTGTTCTTTTATTTGTGTATTAGTACATATATTTTGCGAAATGAGATTGCGGGACAGTTGCGAGTGCAAAAATATATAGTTTTTTTTCAAGAGCTTCGCACCCCTAGAACAAGTTTCTACTTTAGTAGAGGGTGTACTGCAATTAAGATGTAATTATTTTTGAAAATTTATTAATTTTTAGGTTTGTAGCGTTCCATGCGTTCAATAAATAAAACAAACAAAATTTTTCGTTTCCTACACCATTAAGAAAAACGAAGATATTTAGACTGTAATAAAGGTTTCTTCAAAATAACACTCAGGATGTAACCGATTAACTCTGTTGAGGAATTTTGACATCCTAGCGAGAACCATCCATTCATGAACTATGCATTTTGGAAACAGAACTCTATTTAATTCTTTTTAATCTCGCTCTGCAGTACGCCTACAAGAAGCTATACATTCATTTATTAATATATAAAACATCATGTTACAGTAATTTACATATGCCAAGAATTTCAGGGAGAGTGAGTGAGAGAAATAGAAATTACTCTTTGTAGTTACGAAAATAATCAAATAATGGCAAAACAAAGAAAACATATCCATCAGCTAACCTATTACAGGAGACAAATTTTATTTAGAAAATGAATGGGACAATCAATGTGACGAAAAAAAATAAAACGTTTGTTCAGTAGCAACTACGAGAAACCCAAACTTCAAATTCGGATATAGTACTGATGAGAAATATGATCCCCGAAAAAATCATCAGAGAAAATTCTAATACATTGGAATGGGTTTCAAACGAATTTTCGAAGATGCGAGATGTATACCATTGAGTAACTAGATACAAAATGAAGCCGCATAGAAGTTTCAACGAACCGAAGACGATTTTAAAACTCAAAGAAAACGATCTTAAAACTACAAAATCTGGGCTGAAATCGAGTAGAAGGCTGTCAGTTGTCCAAGCCATACTCGAATAAAGACAAGAATTTCCGAAGAGCGCGTTGGATACAAAGAATTCGTAGAGGGCTTATCCAGGCGACTTAAATCCCCAATGATGTGCAGCACTACGACGCAGATGGCGATAATATATTATGAACATTTTCAATTATTTGTGTTTGTTTTATAAGTTTAAACGTAAATAATAAAGTCCGGGAATTCAATTTTCCTATTAATGTATTTTTAATAATATTTTCAAATGTTCCCTTTATAGTTGACATAAATAGGAGCAAAAATCTACTTTTTAAAAATTTTAACAAGTAGGACTTACCTCGTGTATAACTTGTCTCAGATCACTTTCTGGCAACGGAGCCGTAATTGTAAATTCGTTATTTGGCGGCATTCCTACAGTAACCTGCAAATAAGACAATTATGCAACCAAAGGCAAAAAATAACCGAGATAGCATACCTGTTTTTGCCTTACTAGTAAATCAGTAATCGCTTTTGCCAAGTCTTCAACTCGTTTTCCTAACATACCAGCTGTGTGTCGTACCAGACCCCATAGTTTCTGCTGGCATGCCTTCTCGTAGAGCCCCTTTAATAGGCTTCTCACTGTAACCACACGCCCCTCATCAAGCATTCCTTCAGATTGAATGGAACTAGTGTCATTTGTATTATCAACTTCAGTAGTTTTCGCATCATCGTTTTCTGATGATTTTACTTGCTCTGATTTTATATATGCAGGCGTATGAAAAAGTAGCGTTTTGCGCAGTCATTTTAATGATGTTATTTTCAATTCAACCACAATGCCATTTTTATGCGATAATATGATTAATACGGTATTTATATGCAGCCAGTTTACGAAAATCATTCATCGTTTAGTGAAATCATTCAGCGTTCAATGAAATTATATAAGAAGCAAGCATTCAAGACGAATACGATTTCAATCGCATTACGTTATGTAGATGTCATATTCATGATGTATCCCAGAAAATGTTAAAAAAAAAGCGTAGATTTAAAATATGTTAGAATCATAATAAAAATATCAGATAAAAGATTTCGAGAGAACCGATGGCCTGAAGATGAAGAATTTGGTAAAATGATGCAAATATCCAATTTGTGGAATGTCTACCAATTTGTCTATGAATAGATGTAAAATATTTGAAAACAATTTCATAGCTAAACTATTTTTCGACCCACGTTTAAAGAAATACCAACCGAATGATACTATTTCAATTTTAGACTACGTTTGAATGTTAGTTACAATAGTTACGTACACGGATTCCCTACGATATATTTTATATTATTCGAACTTACCCTTGGGTTTATTTTTAGTTCCAACTGCAGCTGAGTGATTCGACATAAAAATGAAATAATATTTAGTCTTGTTCATACTTATTGTTAAATGCATATAATCGACACTTTGAATCTGCCTAGAGATTAAATGTAGTCGCTACATTTGCAGGATAAATGTAAATAGTAGAGAAAAAAGTAAAAAAAAATACATACTTAAAGAAATATCTCATTTTCATTTCCATAAATATACTCAAAAATCTTTGATGGAAAATTTTTGGAGAATTTTAAAAAATCTTATGAGTTCTGGTATTCAATTGGCTTAAAAGATTTGTAGATTGCAAACTCGATTCAAAGCTAATTTTTGGAATATTTGCTAATTCGATTTTTGATGAGGAAAGATATTTTTTGGAAACCCGCAACCAATGGTATAGTAAATAGTGCACCCAGCTACAACATAACCTATATCCGAAATTACAGACCAAAAAAATCAAATTCGTTTCATAACTTTCGGATCTATCTTCCAATTTTAATCCATCCTTCCGTTGATTTTATTTTTAGAAAATACTGCATTTAGTAAGAAACACTTTAGGTCATATCAAAAAAACATTTTAAATTATCTGACAAACACATTTTGATCAAAAAAACATAACAAATATTTGTCAGTTATGAAATTATAATAAAAATTAAGAATAGACTGCAAACAGAAATCAAATCAAATTTTCATTAAAATAAAAATATAAATGCCAATCATACTGTAAAAATTGCTAAATGAAATAAGTCAAGTTAAAATATGTTTTGAATTCAGCAAGTTACCTGTATTGAAATCAAGTCCTTGTGTATCTACTAAGTACTGTAAAATATCGCCTTGCTCTTCGAGACTTTCTGTTTCGCGCAGCATAGCTATTAATTCTTCTACTTCTGCATCCGCAAAGTTTGCATCAGGGCGATGTCTTTGAATTAATATTTTTGGTACTTAGAGATTTGATCAGATGTTTACAATCAAAAATAAAAACGTCACAGTAAATGAAGGAATCAACCGAAGATATGATATGAAAAAAAGAAAATAAAACAGAACTTTTTTTAGGTACTGATTTCTAACTTCAGTTTGATGAAATGAATCTCTTAAACGTATTAATTTTACATGAATTTACAATGAGCAACCAATGCATCGTTGCATAATAGTTTACCAAACTTCTAAAACTTTTCAAGAGTTATTTTCATTCCAACTAGAGATGGGCAAAAGAACTCAGAGTTCATCACTCATGGGTATTTTTACAGTGTTGCGCCGTACTTTCAGTGCGCTTTTGCCCATCTCTAATTCCAACTCTATCAAATCAAAATCATAGATAAAACATAGCTATTACTGTCAGTCGGTGCCTGATGATGATGTTTGTTTATGAACGGCACAAAAGATTCCTCGGTTGGCGATTGATCGGACCCTGTATCGTCTGCGACCGGCCGATTAACAATAAATGTATTTTGCGGTGGTGGTTGTATGGGTTGCAACCAGGGCGGTGGTATAACAGATGATAGTCGTCTCTCGTCAAATCGACCCTCAATAATTAACGGCTCGGCTTCAGCTAAAAAGAAACCCTTTGTTTATCGGAATTTAACATATCTCAGGTAGGCCTTACGATCAACGTTAATCGATCTTGTCTTTTTTATAGCTCCCTTGCAAGACATACGACGTCTTAATTGTCGTGGTCTTACCGCTTGTGCTCGGAGATTCACTGTGCTCTTTTGGCTGAAAGATCGTAATAGATGCTCTTCTAGGTAAATCTGTACATCAGGATGCAACCGATCTGGATAACCATCTTCCTGACTTCCCAGAAAACTCAAGTCCGTAATCGCAGATGTATTTAAGAAATCTCCCAAATTACCGAGCATAACACGAGTACCGTTAATATATCCTGATTTTAGCTTGCGCATTGTTTGAATCATAGCTAACGGTATTTTGTTTTGATCTGTGAATTAGAATAATTAATTTGTGGAAATGACTAGTAGTCGTATTGATATTCCATTTTCTCTTGAAGGAAAGCATGCATAAGTAATAGATCGTAATGTGCATTTAAATTGTTAAACAGCTAAAGCATTTGAAATGAATGTTTCTAACAATGAGTTTGCAAATGAAATATTAAAATGTACACAAGTGTTGTTGATGGTAAACGATTTTTATGATCGTCAGAAATTTATATCTACAGTTTATATGATTTTCCATAACTTTAATTGTGTTACTACATTTTACAGCAATAGAAGATAGGAAACATCAGCGCACCAAATTAATATATTTTATATATGCGAATTACACTAGACACACGGTGTCAGGAAGTATAGGAAGCGGAAATATTTTTTTATTTATAACTGGTAAAACGATGAATTTAATTGTCTGCAAGTTAAATGTAAATAATAAATTACTTATTTTTCCAGTAAAATAATCTGCGAAGTTTTATTTCACCTAAAATTACTTTTCATAAAGAAAATTCTGGCTGCGCGAAGTAATGAGTTTAACGTTTTCAATCTTGAACGAAGGCCTTTTTAGCACAAACACTTTGAGACGAACAGAAGGAATACAGTGCCTTCGGTTACAAGTTTCAGCAGCCGACCAATGACCAAGATTGAGATGTTTACAAGCGAAACTGCATCATGCCAAATCTACCTCGGCTGAAGCAAGCAGCAGGTTTCCCCTCAAGCACCTATAACATGAGCTAATACAAGAGCCCTGGATAAATATAGGCAGAATATGTGGCCTAAATAAAAAAAAACAAGTTAAAGTGGGCCGCAGGACGATAGTAATTAGCACAAACATTAACTTTCTTCTAATCCCAGACTACACCAACAGCGACACAGTGACAATCTAATCACAGATCCTCATTGAAGGAGGTATCATAGAGGAGATATTTGCCTCAGCCTACCTCCACAGAGATGACGACCAAATGCCATGTAACAATATTTAGGAACTAGTAGTCAACTCTAAAAGAAATATCAAAATCCTAATAATTGGCTGTGATGTGAAGCCGCAAGCAACTGACAAAAGCACATCGAACTGGGAGGCCTATAAAAATAATCTCACAGAGCAAAGAGCTGAGGAAATTCAAACGAAAGGCTTGGAGTACCTTCTGTGATTGTCTCCACAGCATCCCAGAGACAGTAAGTATATGACAAGAGCATATGACAGATATTGGGGACACACTGGAAGTGTTGCTCAAAACGCACTTCCCAGGCTGCACAATTAGTAATCATAGTGGGAATGAGGAGGAAGACAACGACCCTCAGCGGACACCTTACTAACCACTGATTAAACAAATTATCTTGTAAGAAAAGGTTGAATGAGCAGTAAGCTCCTTCCGACTCTTTAAATCACCAGAAGCAAATGAGATCACCCGAGCTCTGTTACAAAGAGTTACACGGAAACTGAAAACCATTCTAATACACATTTTCAGAATTAAATCATACAGGCCAATTAACCTCACATCCTGCATAATGAAGACCATGGAGAAGCTGATCGACCTATTTACACAGAGTGACCTTTTAGTGAAGTTGTCACTACACAAATTTCAATTTGCCTACTAAACGGGCAAGTCAACTTTATCAGCCACACATAAGCTGGTATTGGAAATTGCACTATACCCTTTTATGAACATCGAAGTTTTTGACAATGCATGACACGAATCGCTATACTAGGCACGCCAGAGGAGGGAAGACTTTCAAGAGAAGTACCTACTGAGGTTCCGAGGTATTTTCGCGGAGTTGGGAGCAGCAAATTAAGGGCGAACACTAGACGGGGATGTCCACAGGGAGGGTGATTATTCCCCTTCTATAGTACCTAGTGGTTGATGACCTTCCTGGGACCCTCAACAGTAAGGGATTAATAGCTCTCGGATGCCCAGATGACATTACGATAATAATAAAAGGCTCACATTCAAATACTTTGAGATCCAGAATGCAAAAGGTCTCAAATTAAGCAGCACAATGGTGCGAGGAGGAGGGTTTATCCATTAACCCTCAAAAGACCAACATAGTACGGAAGGCTCGAAGATGGATTGTAGATTGGGAGCAAGGGATTGCAGGACCCGCGGTCAAAATGCACTTTATCTCTCTAAAGGGGCTCTATATATCAAGCAGAATTATGGGCTATATATAGTTAAAACTACGCATATAAAAAAGATAAGGAACGCTTAAAGGGACAGCATTAATATCCTATCAGACAGCAAAGCGGTTCTCAAGGCAATCAGTCGCCATCAAATAAAATCAGCTATACTCTTAGAGGTATTGAATGAAATAGGGGGAAAAAACAGCCTCGAGCCAAAAAATTCTAATTCAAAGAAACGAGAAAGCCGAATCTAAGGACGAAGAAGGGGTTAAATTACCTTAGATTGGTCTCGCTCCGTGCTGGGGCTTTGCGAAGGCTGATACGGACAGAAAAACACAGTAATAAATTATTTAAAAAATACTGGCTTAATTTAGAGGGTTTGAAACACTCAAATGATTATTTCAGCTTCGATACAAAAAGACCCTATGTGAAGCTTTAACAGGTCATCTACCTTGCAAAAAGTACCTCTAAGACAAGAGCGAGGCGACTACCGTAGCTACTGTGGAGAAGCGACAGAGAGTGGAGAATATCTTCTGCTGCTTGGCTCGCTCTCCCCTCTAGGGCATTAGAAAAATTCAAGTTAATAAGGAGCCTGGATATTCTCTAGGACATAATACTGAGGTCACAGTGCTAGGGGCTATCTGGACTTGCTTCATTCATCATAGTAATATAGGAAGGCTATCAGAATCTGCATTTGATGCACTTTTTTGGTCGATAATTCAAATAATATCCAACGTTTCAATGGATTGGATTAATTTCTTTTTAAAAAAACATGTTTGTTGGTCAGTTTCTAGCCAAGATCATGCCGGGATGAGGCTTACTTTTACCGATCATATTTGTGCATTGGAACTATTACCGTATGATACATTGAAATAAGTATTTGCCTACTTATTTCAATGTATCATACGAATGTACACTCAAGAGATTCGACTTTAAAAATCTATTAGCCACAGTTGAGGAGCATCTTTAATTTCTTCGAAAGTATTTTCCAACTTAAATGAGAGTCGCACAGAAGTGTTTGAGGAATGGTGAAAGATTTCTTTGAAAAATGGTGTTAATTTTTAAAAAAGGAATAGAGTGAGAAAGTGAAATGAGTAGAGAATAAGAATCATTGGAAAAGTTACATTAGTTAAAGACACGTATAGTCTTCCTTTGTTTCGCCACATTTGCACTTGTTTATTTTCTTCTATTTTATGTTTTCGGGAGTAAAGATTTCTATTTGTTTGAGAAAAATGTTTTTATAGATCCATGAACATCTATTATAACTATCTCGCATACCCAACCATCTGATAGGTCACCCTGGTATTTGGTAAGCAGAATTTTTGTGACCATCTACACTAGGGAATAAAACTAGGTATCGCTTTGATATTCATCGCTAAAATTGTTGATACGATGGATACATTTCCTTTATCAATTTTCATTAATTTGGATACGAAATGAAGCTTCTGAAATGGCACCAGTGGTCACGATTGAAAAATCCAGGCTCATGTTACATCGGCTCTAAAGCACATCCCGGAGAAGGCCTTCTTCCAATTCTGGAAACACCGCCTAAAGAAATATATCGATGCAAAGGAGTGCTATTTTGAAGATGTTATACTAATTATACGAATAAGTTCAGTAAATGGTTTTTTTTTATAAATTTGGTAGTATTATGAAATGCAGCCTGTATACGCAAAGCGAAAGTGCATAAAAGTATGAAATTAATTTCTAATCACAATAAAATATTTTTAATTGAACCATGGACAAAAATTATCCAAAAGGTAGTATGATCTTTACAAATTATTTGAAACCGTGCGTGATTTAATATTGCTGTCTTTACAGATATCGGATCTTCTTTATTTTTTGTTACCTTTAATGAATACAACGGGCTACCTTTTAAGAATGGTAAGTTTTGACAAAAAAAAGATGGGCGAATACAAGTATGTAATATTTTTAAGATTTGTTTCCCCAAATGAAGGGAAAGGCAAATTACAGCCAAAAAACGAATTCATATGGGAATGGTTGTGAAATAGTTGAATTTTTTTTGTCCAAAAATTTAAAGAGGACATATGCATCCACTAAGAGTTGAACTGTGGCAAGTAAAAGAATAGTACTTCGGCAATAGCAGATATAGACATAAAAACATTTTTAGTCCTTAGCTTTTACTAAAGGAGCATAACCCTAACTAATATTTTATATGCCAATCTTTTAATCAGACCAGACGAAACAAAGAGATTGCAGGCTGGTCTGCAGAAGGAATGAATTAGAAATGAACCATGAATAAATGAGCATCGAAATGCAGAAGAAATGAGCATCTTTTTTAATGCAGGGTATGGCATTTAAAAATCAACCTGAATTTTCGATATAATCCCCAAATTCTGCTCTTTCTGTGTTTTATCTATTTTTGGAATGCATCACATTTGCGTTGCTTAGCATTTAAGCTTAAATCATTGGAAGATTGGCAAAATAAAGAGAATATTAATGCCAAACGCAGACAGAATGGCCAGAGCACTGCAGCACGGGAGATTATGGAAGATTCCATGGTAGATTTAATTTTTTTTTTTAATTTAATAAAGCAAATTAAGTTTGCTTTATTAGCTAAAACTAAAATTTTCACTTTTCCTCACATATTTATCAGACTTTATCTTTTCCAAAATAAAATGCAACTGAACTTGTGTACATACAAAAGCGCGGCGAAAATATATACGCTTACACATGTATTTCCCCATAAACGATAAGAAAATAGTACATTAATAAGCGAATTGCATAACTGAAATAGGTGCGTTTTTTTTCATTTTAATTTCAAAATTTAATCTGCTCGGGTGTGCCAAAAAACGCACCTAATGTTAGTTTGCCCCAACTTTAAATGCTGCATAACGCGAAATTAAGGATACATTTTGCGGAAAGCTGAGTACTAAGCAAACTAATTATTTACGTAGCCTTTACTTCATACTAAATCTTAAAAACAAATGACGCATA
This sequence comes from Nemotelus pantherinus, assembly GCA_963978885.1. Taxonomy (NCBI): domain Eukaryota; kingdom Metazoa; phylum Arthropoda; class Insecta; order Diptera; family Stratiomyidae; genus Nemotelus; species Nemotelus pantherinus. The sequence goes on from OZ022265.1 coordinate 89,483,360, forward strand.
ATATTAAGGCAAACAACAAATTTTTGTTCGAGCCCACCGAAATACATTGTGAATTTGACAGAACACAAGACACCAAATAAACACTATTTGCAATAAGTTTTGGACATTTCACATTATCTTATTTATCAGGCATTAAATAAACATTATAACATTTTCCATATTTGCAACCAATTTAGAGATAAAATTAAAACAACATGATTTTGCATAGTAATTTGATCAGGTATAGTTACCTAATAAATAATGTGTTGCCATTAATGTTATAGTTGGACGGCCCAACATGTGTCTCCAGTTGTTAGTCAGAAACGCTAAATTAGTTGTAAAATTGCTCGCTAACAAATCAGGATCACGTGTTGTATAGTATTCTTCGTAGTCAAAGTTCTGTATATATACAGTGTACAAATAAATGATTGATGATATTCACTAATGTATAAAGCTCACAAGATGATTATATCGAACCGAATAACTATTCGAAATTTCTTTCATCTATATCTATTCGATTTTTTATTTTCTTTAAAATGCTATATGGCATGTAAAATGGGAGAATGGTAACACAAATAAGAGCAAGTTGAAGGGAAAAAATTTTCAACACAAAGCTTACAAGCAATTTCAAACGACATTTCGTTGCAGTTATTGACACAAATCTATTGATTTCTATGAAACATCGTGTTTGATGGTAGTGTTGTTTATTTTATGTGAATAGTCTTTAAAGTCTGTTTGGGAATTTTGTGGGAAAGGGTGCAAAGAAGCCATGTCAAGTGTGTGCATACTGCCATCACCGTTTTAGGTAATTACTACGTTTCGTTCATTTCAACTCTTCAAACTTTTCACTATATGTTGAGTTACTTATCGGAAAGCAATTGTTTATGTACTGTTTCTATCAATAAGTATTGTTTAGGAATCCCATTCAGCCAAAAATATAACCAAAAGTACGATTTATCTTGCCCACTTTTCAAAAATTATTCGGGATTTTTGGTTAAACCCTTCGAATCATGTTTTCAACATTTTGCACTTTGATCGAAGACTTTGGAATTACTTTTGATGTGATATTGCATCTAATGTAAAAAAAGAGAAAATAATCTACTGAGCTCTACTCCCACAGAAGGTTGGACAAGCTCTCTTTCATTGTCGTGAATGTATGTAGATTTAGCAATATAAAATGAATGGCAAACTGCAACGATTTAAAACCAACACCTTCCACTACTCCCCAATCAAATACTTGAAATTTAATACCAAGTAAATTTAAAAAAAAAAAACTACTTAATCAGTTCTCTACAAGAAACTAAAAATTACATAGGAATTTGAAAAGAACGAAACATATTCATAAAATACGAGTATTTACAGTACCAACTAAAACACCATTACCTGAACTAAACTTCAGCTCAAAGCGAACGCTTCAAATTCAATATATAGGTACAGAACAAAAATCATATTGAAAACTGACAAATATTTGTAAAAAAAAAAAAAACATAATCAACCGACCTAGGTGAATTTTTTTCAAAACCAATGTAACAAGTGGTCGTCCCAGTAAATTCTGCCATGCTGACTTTAAAAAATTGATTTCACCCTTTAGTATATCAATCATTAACTCATTGTCCGATGCGATGTAGAATCGTGTCAAATCGACGAACTAGTTTTGCCATCAAGGCATAAAATATACGATAGAGATTAGGCTTGTAAAAATTAAAACAGAAATTCAAAATAATAAAATAGCATTAATCTACATAATACCAATTCTCCCAATTATATCGAAAGATTGACTTTTCGAAGCGATCATGAATAATTTTAATTTTTGTTTTCAAAACAGAGGCATTTTATGGAAATAGAAACTGTCAGCTTACCTGAGGTGTGAATGCAAATATTCTATCTTTTAGTGAGTAGAGTTTACTCGTACTTAAAATACCAACGTCACGCGATTTCCTACCAGACAAACACAATTTCCGATTTCGTCCTAAATATGTATAAAGATGGCTAAGAATACGTGCAGGTTGCACTTCGATCGGAGCTACATCAGCAATTGTTTGCACATGCAACTCATGTTCGGCTAGTTTATCACGAATTTCGTTGTCTTCGGCAATTATCACAACTTGTACTACAACATCGGGTTTTTTCTGTGCACCAAGTCGACGATTCAATGGATCCAATTCACCGACAGCCAAGAAACCCTTGCATAGATACAAAGTATTTTAATACCGCTATTTTCGAGTTCGAAAACGGTAGAGCTGTTACCTCTTGCAGAAGTTTCCCCAGTATGTACAATGATTGTCCCCACAAGAATGGACATCTTCCAACAACTTCCCGTCGCTGCGATCCTGGTTTTTCATATTCTGCAGACACAGAAGAATTCGGGACTGCATAGCTTTCTGGTACCAAAGATATTCCATCCTCTCCTCGCACAAGTACATTCTAAAACATGAAAAACCACACTAGTTTCTATTCTATGTAAGTTTTGATCATATTCACCTCTAATTTCGTAGAATATTCAAGTGTTGCAGGTTTATCGTTTTGAAACGAGCTAAATAACACTAAGTAGGTGAAGAACAGCGGCCATTCACACTCAATATTTTCAAACATCCGTAACTCCCATCGTTCATAGTATAGACGACTCGGATCTTCTCGCGGTGTTCGATATCCATCTCGCAAAAATCGTTTGCAACCATAATTGCCCAGCAACCTAGTAACAATAGCATCACGCGTACTCGCAATAAGTTGAGGATCGTCGACGGCAAACGCTGGAAACCCGATAATAGAGAGCAAGCCGGCATCCAACTCCTTACTATTTGATTCTCGGGGCAGCATAGACTGCAGCACAGCCTGACATTTGTGTGCTTCATCGGCTAAAACATGAATCACACTAGCCGGTCCACCACGGGCTCCAAACAAATCCAATTCGTTCATTGCTTCGAGTGCGGCTTTAGCCATCCCAATGGAACTGGCATTTAATTCAGGCTGTCCATGATTAGTTTTGTCGCCTCTTTCCCATATACCATAGTCCTGAATTAAAAGAAAATTTTATGTGAGCCGTTCATTGAGTATTTTTTATAAATTCAGTAGCATTGGATGTCGATAGATTATAATAAAATACAGTGTGGCGCAAAATTTTGTAGCCTTCGACATGAAAAATCAACCCGAATTAATTTATCGGGAAAAAATTCTTTAAAAAGTTTGAGACCAGCTTTAATGCTTCTTGAGCCTATAAAGCATTAATTAATTTCGGTATGGAGTGGCGAAAAAGCGTTATATGTCCCATTCACAAGAAAGGAGATAAACTGCTATGCGAAAACTACAGGGGCATATCACTACTTTGTACGTCGTACAAGCTCTTGACAAAAATTTTAGAGTTAAGGATTTCCCATCACGCTGAGAAAATTCTTGGTGAATATCAAGGTGGTTTCAGACGTGGAAGATCGACAACTGACCAAATATTCACGGTCAAACAAATTTTGGAAAAATGCTGGGAATTCAACATTGATGTCCATCAAATATTCATCGACTTCAAACAAGCGTACGACAGCATCAACCGAACTGCATTATATAAAATCATACTGCAGTTCGGAATCCCAGCAAAGTTGGTACGACTGGTGAAAATGACCATGACCGACTCCACGTCACAAGTGCTGATTCAGAATAATATGAGCAACTCGTTTTCGACGAATACAGGGCTAAAACAAGGGGATGGATTAGCTCCGGTACTCTTTAACTTAGCGCTTGAGTATGTCATCAGAAAAATCCCCGTTGACACGAGAGGAACTTTATTATTTAAGACGACACAGCTAGTAGCTTACGCTGATGACATCAATATTATGTCACGTTCGTTCAACGACGCCAAGGAAGTATTTGTAGCTCTAGACGAAACCGCCAAGGAAGTTGGTCTACAAATTAACGAACAAAAAACTAAAGTTATGACTCAATCAAGGAAATGACGCCAATAAGACAAAACATAACAATAGGGGACTATAATCTTGAAAATGTGGACAACTTCGTGTACCTAGGGACGAACCTCTCGAAGGATGGGAACGAGCTTGACGAACTCAAACGACGGATTCAATTAGCCAATAAGACATTCTTTTCGGTGCTTCCCACTTTAAAATCTCGATGCGTACACAGAAATACGAAGCTCCGCATCTATAAAACAATTATTAGACCTGTGCTATGCTACGGAAGTGAAACCTGGACGCTGACCCAGGCATCTGAAAAAGCCTTAAATACGTTTGAGAGAAGGGTATTGCGAAGAATCCCCGGTCCAATACGGAAAGAAGATGGATGGCGAATCCGATACAACAACGAGCTGTATACCATGTATGACGAGCCGGAAGTCTCTACCGTCATACGACTCCAAAAAATACAATGGGCTGACCACGTCGAACGAATGAGGGACAATCGAATCCCCAAAAGATCTCTCAAGGGGCGAGCGAGCGGAGCCAGGCCAGTCGGTAAGCCGCGCAAGCGATGGGAGGACTCGATAGATGCTGACAGCAGGTCACTTTTGAGAGCACCGAACTGGAGGACGCGGTCACTGAACCGAGACGAATGGAGGCGAATTATTAAGGAGGCTAAGGCTCGATTCGGGCTGTAGTGCCGCGATGATGATGGAGATAAAGTAGAAATTTCAGTGATGATACCAAAATAATGACTTTTGTGTGTCGGCAAAAACAGGTACTAAAATTCGAGAAAAACGTCTTAATCCCTTTTAAAATATGCAAACTCGCCATTAATTGGGTATTTTTTCTCAGCTCAGGTGTTATCTGTGTTATAATAAAAGGACGATTAAAACATAAATCTATTCATTCAGATTTCGATAGTTGAAGTGATAGCACAACATTCACCCCGGGACCTTGATTTTAACGACCTTTTGTCAAGACCTGAACATTTTTCGAAATCTTCAACAGATCGAACTGAAATTTGTTTGCGATAATAATGGTAAATAGTCGAAACTAAAGGCGTATTGAACTTCAAAGCATGCATCAATTGGGTTATAGCAGCAACGACATATTTAGTAGGGTGACCATTAGGGCACTGTGAAAAGTTGGTGCAACACCGAAGAAGGAAACGTGGACGATATGCAAAGAAGTGGTCGATCGTCGGTACGTTGAAATACGCTGAAAATAAAGGAACGCGAACATAGACGAAGCGGCTAAACTCCCCATAGGCGGCTAAAAAAGTGTCGAGGCGAAACGTTTAGCGATACATTCGATCCGCTAAAAGGGAGAGGGGCAGTATCTGGCAGGACTTGGTGACGATAGTCCCTCTCGTTGACGTGTCAGAGTCTCGGATTGCTTTCTACAACGCCAGGTTGAAGAGGAGGTAAGCCAAACCATCCCCTTGTCATAGCCCATTGCAGATAACTTGGCTTGTTACATTAATTTGGGTTGTTACATTGGTTATGGTTAACTTACACAATCTCGTCAGTTTGTTTGGGATGCCGAGTTCTTTCATGACTTTATACAGTTTTACACTGGCTATGCTATCATAGGCGGCCTTAAAGTCTATAAATAGATGGTAATGTGAATTCCAGATATATTTCCACCACCTGCCTGAAAGTAAAGATCTGATCAACTGTTGATTTGCCTGGATGAAGCCACATTGATATTGTCCGATGATGGCTGTAGCGTATAGGATAGATATATTAAAGGAGATACTCAACAATGTTATACCTCTATAGGTGCTGCACATAGTTGCATCTCCTTTCCTATGTATGGGGCATATTATACCTTTGCGCCAGTCTTCTTGCATTTTTTCATTTACGTGCAATATAATTTCATAAATTGCTTGGTGTAATGTGGGCTATCGATATTCAATCAGCTCAGCTGGTATGCCGAAATGTTAAATTTCAGCCGACTTATGGCTCTGCGTACCTCTTCTATGCTTGGTGGCGGCAGCATAATGTCTTCTTCTTGCATTAGTGGAGCCTTCAATTTTTCGTTTAGCTGACCATTTAGCAATTCACTTCCCATCGCGCCGGAATGCCTTCAGGATCAATGATCAGGTTACCCTCTTTTTCCTTACAGTACGTGCAGCGTGGTGTGTACTGCGTCATGTTTCGGACTATTTGGCCTGGTGCGGACCATGGTGTTTTGGATGACAGCTGTAGTATACGTCATATTCTTTCTTTTTTAAAACTCTATTCCCTGTGTTAATTGAGAATAATGTAGGGAAAATATCCACCCTGTTTCTGGACAATACCTTAATAATCGCCATCAATTTATGGACAGAATGGAAGTGATTTTGATGTAAGATTGAGCCAAGGCGCATATGGATAGCTTTGAAAACTTTTGAGGTGATTCATGAGCACTTTTTTAATATGATTGATGGGCCTGATTTAAAACCCATTGTAAATAAGTGGCCTAGATTAAAGGAGAGTATCGTTAGAGATCCCAGACCGAAAACTAGACGAGCTGATTCGACGTTATCAAATTGAATGGGACGCAATTTAGGTAGAGTATATAAGAAATTTATGAGAGAGTAATTGAAACTAAAAAGAGGATCACTTAGAGAGACATCTGAATAGTTATATTTTTTCAACTATCGACAACTGAAAGACTGGAAAACAATTAATTAACAATCTAAGTTTCACAGTTTGAGATAATAACTTTGCCAAAAATGGACCAAACTTTCATTTACTGATTATTTCGCAATTATTTAACTATCCGATAGTTTTGTTTTACTTCTATAGAAGCTAAATATTTCAATTTAAGGCCAATTTTTCCTTTGAAAGCTAAATATATTCCAATTTCTTAACTAACATCGATATTTCGAAGCTATTCTGCCTGCTTGCTTTTTCAGTGTCTATTTCGCTTGATGGCATTGGCAGGGCTAATGGCATTTGTTAGCTCAATCGTAAAATTGCTTTGACCAGAATACTTAAAAAATACCGAAAATTGACAAATGCGTTTTGTATCAATTCGACACATTTTGCGCTTCCCGCTTTATTACAGGGTGACCTGAGCCTCTAGATATTCTCTTCCGTCTAAGCAACTTAATCGACTTAAAGTGCTCATAAGAATTGTGTTCATGGGTTATCGGAATTGTGATCGTATTGCCCTCTTATGTCCGCTACTTCGGCCAGTTCAACTCGGAAAGCTTCGCAGTAGGTAATTTTCCTCTCTTACGGGGTTGTCAATGTGGATATTAATATTATTGTTGGAATAGCGGATTAAGTTTCATAGGCGGATGTAAAATAATATAGTATCCAACTAGCCACATACTTTTTCGCAAGTCATGTCGAGAGAAAACTATTTGGCAATCTGGATCAGAAAACCACTTTTTCTCTCGATATTCTCTTTTCTTGGTAGAAAAGGCATAATTCCTATCGATTTTCGAGTTCAAATTGATTTTCAGCGAACTGGAGACTTTTTTCTGATGAAGGTTAGTGAGTTGATTTTGTTTCCGGCATTTGCGCTTCTATAGTTTTTTTCTTCAATATTTAAAAATCTAAAGTATTTTAACTTTAAAATAGAAATTATGTTACTCTTCTTACAAATGGGCGATATGTATGTATACAGGGCATTATCCAAACTAACGGTCTTAGTGAATGCGATGTTAAATGCTGTGGATCTAATTCACTTTTCAATACTTTGAATAACCAAACCCAACTTTATCCTAGCAATTTTTTAATAAGTTTGAATTTTAACTTAACATGAAAAAATCTAGACAGAAAACGTCGATTCATTTACAATGAAAACCCACAAAGGAAAGTAGTACGAAATCTAAACTATTTATATTTGTCTTAAAATTTTCGTTTAGCATACTTTCCGCTATTATCTATAATCTTATCAAAAATATTGTGTATGATTGTCAGAGTAACCGATATGCAAATAAATTCTTCACTTTGAAATATGCAAACACCGACACGCTCCTCGCAACGTAAATATTTATCGGTCACACGCTATCAAGTCACAACTTCTATTCATATGCATGCAGACAACTAGTACTCATGAGGGAATTTACATTTTTCCCTAATCTAATCTACCCAACCAGCTGTATGCACATTCTAATAGCAAAATAAAACTTTCGATTCGCTTCATTAGTGCATTATGTTTTCTCGTCGACAGATAAGATAACTTGAAGCGTACTCACCGGTATACAATAGGCTGACTCAATATAGAACACGAGATTTTGTATGAATGAAACTTCATCCAGAGTGAAAACAATTTGCAATCCCGAGGCAGTCATTTGTGCTAAAATTAGCAAGTACAGTGAGGTGGCATCAATCTATAACAAAGCGAATGCATTTCGATTAGAACATAATTTGTTTTTTTTTTTCACTTAAGGCTTATGGCCAACCTGCAGATGTCCCCATTCATCGTCCCCCACGACTGGCTGTCCATTCTTGCTGGAGACTTTTGCGTGAAGGGAATCCAGTGGACTTTGCGTCGTCTTGAAACGTTCTACTTTATCCTTCTGCTGCATCATAGCCATTAACAGGCCACGCATCAGCTTCACGCAACTTTGCTCGAGCTCATATGCTTTAGCACGATCTTCATCCTGATCTGCAATCTTTTTATAAGCCATTGATAGTCCCCACACAGCCAAAATACAATACACGTTATCGCGAATCCAAGCATGGCTGTTCGTTGGACTAGCTGGAAACAATCCCGTAACAGGCTCTTGATGCGCCATAATCAACCGATGGACAATCCGTTGATAGTAGTCCAAACGGACTCCGGAGTTGCTGCGACTTCGCATTTTGGCAAACTTGATGTCTTACGATAATCCGAACAAAAAGTGACAAGCAAATAAGCAATTAAAAATAGAACTTAATATGGTGTTCAGTCTGTGCGCACGACCAAGTGTTAAGCGACAGATTTTAGGCCTATAATACACTTTGTTCGTTTTGCGCGAAATTCGATAGCCACATATTACATTATTCAGAGCACATCACTAACTCTTTTCGCAATAATTAACACGCACAAAACGAATTTCACACGATTTTCACTGCCAGGAAGAATGTCACGACAATGTCAGTTCAATCAGTTCTTGTTTCTGACGGTTCTTGTGTAGAAAAAAAATGTAAACAATTCTTTCTTCTTCTTTACAAATAGATTTTCTGATATTGCAAGCTTCACGCAATGATTTATTGTGACAGCCCAGTAGGAAATAAGCGTTTGTCGGGTCCCGAGATATATAGTTTAAATTGATACATCAAATCTATCAATGCCTTCTAGAAGTACGGGCCGTCAGGCTACGTAATCGTTGTCGATGTGACGTCATGGCGTCAAACCATTTTACATTTCCACGAGGCAGTGCCGACACACACCGAGATTTCACATGCGGTTTTTTAGCTAAAATACGAATAAAACGTTAGTTTTTTGTGTGTGGACGCGTTATAATAATAATATTTAGCCATAACTTTCATTTTGTATCGATCAATTGTATCGCGATAGTAAATCGACACGGAACATCACATAACCTAACAACACCTGATAAACATTTCGTCGCGAATTTTTCTAATTATGCCGCACGCACCGCATTAATATGTGTTTAAGCTGTTCACTAGCACTGTTTCGCATGTTACCACTTAGTTTTCATTAAACTCACTTTAGCATAACCCGTACAATTAACATTTTCCCGCGGACGTCCCATAAGACTACGTGTGTTTTTCGCGACATTTGGTCGGATGCTCTGACGTCATCATTCTGCATTACGGCCCGTACATATAGAAGGCATTGAATCTATACACCAAACTTAGTGCAACCAAATAATATTACAATGGCTCCTTTTAGCACCAGAGAGGAGTCGAAAATGGAAACGGATGCGATATTATAATATCTATGAGTCTGAGAGTTTAGGCATTTCATGATACGCTTTCGGACATTCCATGGACGCAGCCGGACAACGAACAGAATGTTCACTCATATAGCGGTTGGTTTTATTCTAACACTAAATATACTTGCGTGATCAGGAAACCTAAATTCTGAGAGTATACGCTAATAATCTAACTGCATCGGTGTGAAAATATATTTACATTAAACTTAGACAAATATTTAGCCTAATACAACAAATAAACTTCATTTACATTTGCTCATTTTTGCAAATACTTTGATTTCCAGTCTTGTTTTTTTTATTGTTACTGTTTAATCATAAACAGTTTTGGATCATCGTGAATGTCGTGCATTTTCATCAGGTGAATTCGAAAACTATACAATTCTGCAAATAAACACATATTAGAAAAACTGGTTTTTTTTTCATACAATCAGCAATTACTTGCTGCTCTCAATGGACACTGTGGACATTTATATGGTCTAGTATGAACAGACATATGACTGCGCAGCACACACTTTTCTCTAAACGACTGTCCACAGACTTCACACGAAAAATTCCGTTCTTCCGAATGTGACGATAGGTGCGAATTCAAATGGCTTTTGATTCGATATTTTTTATCGCACAAATGACATTCGTACGGTCTTGTATCAGAATGCGATCTCAGGTGAATCTTAAGAAACGATCTTCGACTAAATTTCTTATCGCATAATTCACACTGAACACTCTTGCCGGTATGCAAACTCATGTGTGTACGTAAAACGGAGCTTTGACAGAATCCTCGATTACAAATGGGGCATATGTACGGTTTTTCGCCAGTATGAGTTCGTTCATGACAGGTTCTCTTCGATGAGCTATTGAATTTTCTGCCTGAAAGTCGAAAAAATTGAAGAAACATATCGTCTTTTAGCTTGAAAATTTATTTACCGCAGAAACTGCAAATATGTCGAGGTGGTCCGTTAAATTTGTGGGTATGCAAATGGCTCATGAGTTGACCTCTATTCGGAAATGTTTGCGAACAGTGTTTACAAAATCCTCGGGCATTTTCTTCTCCATGCTCGGCATGAAAATGTGTCCGTAAGTTATTTTTTGTGTTAAACTGCTCGTGGCATTGCAGGCAGTAGATTGTTTTTGAAATTTTCTTCAGGCAAACGTCAACGGTATCTAACGAAAATTATTCTGTACAGTTTAAAGTAAAACTGGACTTCATTTGGAAGTTTTAGAAGAACTTAAAACATAATATATAATTAGATATTTCACATATAAGTAGAGAAGGAAACTAAAAACAATTGGTCAGTGAAACAAATTATTTTCAAACAAAAAATACTCAGTTTACGTTAGCAAATATAAGATGTTGGCGTATTGAGATTGATCGCCTTCTGATATCGAAATATACACTAATATTAAGCCTACCATTTTTCGGTTCATTGGCGGGTTGACAGACATCGCCATAGTCCTCCTTCGTCTCATATTGATCTTCGTTTTCATCAATCAATTGTTCGAAGTCGTCTAAGGTTTCTACTTTGAAACTTGTTGGATCCGCGTCTTCTAGATTGCTTTGATTTTTTGGACTCACACTCAAATCTCCAGAAGTATTAGAGACATCTGAAATGAACAGGTTCCATAACCAGGGCCAGCTAAACAATTTGCAGCCTACCTAGGGAAAATTCACTCACTTGTGTTCCCAAATCTAATATCTCTTCCTTGCCACCAATTGTTGACTGGTTCTCGTCTTTGGTCGCTGATTCGAAATCCGCTTCCTGTTTAATCCGCTTTAGCGATGCACATTGGCTGAGCAGGAACTGTTCAGACTCCAAGTAGCGAATATGAAAACGACGAATTTGCAGCAACGTGTCCAAACATTTCAGACACACTTTGAAGGGTAACCCATCGTTTTCACTTACCGCTATATTCAAATGATCTCTCAAACAGTCGATAATGCGAAATGAAGAATCAACAACTGAATCAAGTGGTAAAAAACTACTTTCCGTTGATAAACACGACCGGCAAATATTTATAGAAGCGTACACGGTCATCCTAAAAAGTAGACCAGGAATGTGCATGTGAACAGGCTCTATCGTTCAGTCTTGTAATGTCAAAAATTGTCTGATGATAGGCACTGCCAGCAATCGCGACGAAATTGAGAAAACGACAACAAATTTAGGAAATTAAAATTGAATAATGATCTTTGTTTTCTTTATTGAAACTATTTAAACAACCACTCTAAGGCATTTACTCATCAACTCAACACGAGTTTTGCGAATCCGGGGGTGAAGAGAAGCCGTTCACAAACTCGCAGTGCTGTCGTTTTACTGCAATTGCAGTATTTCTGCTGCAATTTAAGGGGAGGTTCTCCTCTTTTCGGCCGAAAATAAAGCGAAATTCTTTAATTTACTGTCGGATAATGAAACGACTCACGAATAGACGGTTTTGATGGTTTATTAAGCCATCTTTCTAAAATACAAGAAAATTTTTTTTTTTTACAAAATCCAATATGGCGGCCCAAAAATGGTGGGTCTTGTCAACCTCTGCAAGCGAGACATTGTTCGGAAACGTCAAGGCTGTAGCCACTTGTAGTGAACTGAAATCAAAAATTTTTTTTTATAGTAAAGAATATTAAATTCCCTATGACTTATACCTATTTTTGAATAATTTTTATAAAAAATCATCTAATTTATGCATAATCATAGAAAAAGTTCAATTTTTACCATCTTTTTTTCGACTTTTCTTTTGTTTAAAGACTATTATTACACATTTGTTTATATTTGTTTTAGGTATAAGTCATATAAAAAATCATACCCTTTAAGAAATGCTATAGATGAAGTAAATCGGATAAGTAGATCATGAGTTACGCTTGACGTTAGGATGAAAAAAATGGTTTTGAGATAAACGCGTTTAAAGTCGTAAGTCTCAAAAACACATTCTAAGAGTACTATCATCTACTCAATGAAAACCTTGAAATTGGCAAGCAAGAAATTCGCTCCACCTCTTTTATAGTATTTTCAAGGGTCCTCTTTACGATGGTGGCATATAAATTTTAATGACATAAATATTAAATATGCTACATTGTACTCACGTCAGGATCTTAGTCAGCTATTCCTGGGCCGTACAAGAGTCCCTCCTCAATTTCAAAATGCTCCTGGTTTGCCTGCTCTTGCAGACGTTGAGCGAGGCGGGCGTTTCGAACAGCAGGCGATATTTTTCGTTCGGCTGCTAGGATCCTTTTGTCATCTTCTCGAATCGTGTATCGGCTAGCTACAAGGCCAATACTGATTCCCATCGCGTTCATGATTTTCAGTAAAGACGATCTCCCCTCATTGAACAAGCAAGCAGCAATGTAAGTAGACGCTTCGATGACTTTCCCACCACAATGTAGATGCTTTGGTGCCATCTTCCACACTGTTGCATTGAATGACTCGTTGGAGTTTTGCGTGTTTGCTCCAACGCAGCGTTCTAGCAGGTCCGCGTTGGAGAGTGCTTCGTAGATGGGCTTGACGGCTTCGGCTACATTTTGCGCGAGAGGAGGTGGATGTTTGAAGGTCTCCAGTGTTCCTTCTTTCTCTGCAACTCACCACTTGCACCAGCTCTCATCTCCTTCCGGGCACAAATGGTGTTGCGGATTATTATCAGTAGAGCACTTATGGAAATAAGTGGCCCAGATGGCATCTTTCATGCTGGAAGCGGAATCTGGGTTGCGTCTAATCGCCAGTCCATAATACAGTGTCAAGTCCGCGATTAGTTTGTCTGTTAGCTTGCCAGCCCCTTTCCCACCCAGGCCCTTCGTGTCTTTTTTCAATTTACGAAGTGGCGTGCCCATTCTCTTCTGAACATGACCTACACACTCTTTTTTCAATACCAGGCAGTCTTCATATGGATTCGAATCGACGAGAGCCTTGTAGGTTTTTGTCTCCCCGTCGCCTATGTAGTTTTTGTATTTCACGCCAAGAACTTTGTCTGATCGCGAAAACATCTCACACGCGCCGTCCACCTCCATTTTACCGGCACTCCCAACGTGATTCGCGGTGCACTTGTCCGAATGGTTCTCGCTCCATTCCTCATACTCCGGCGTCCCTCGCTTTGATGCCCAATTGTGGCAGGCTTGGCAGTATGAAGATTTGACAATTACATCCAAAATTTTAGCCGTGTACTTGCCAATAAGTGAGACAAGCCCAAACAGCGACGAAAATCCTCGCTTCTTCCACGATCCGTCACCAGAAACGGTTAACGTTCCCAGCTGCGGTGTTGCCTTCGATTTCCTCGCGCACAGCTTTCTTTTGCAAAAATTTAAAGACGGTTGTTGAGGCGGCATGTAAATTGTTCAAGAAGTTGTAATACATTTTATAACTGAACGAGTGTTGGATATCCAATAGGGAGCAAAATGTCTTGACACTCTGCAATCCGGAGCCCAGAATCCGAAAAACGAACAAAAGTCGCTGATTTATCTCGTAGACGTTTTGTGACATCGGGGATGAATATATTTCGCACCTATTGCACGCACAGTTCACGATAAGTTTGAACCCCACACCAGCGCTCTCCTTGCGCCCGAATGACACTGCTCCGGAACAGGATTTGCACACAACCAACTCACTCAAGGCGTTGAACACCAACAAAAAATTGAGAATTACGTAACTGGAGTTCGCGTCAATTCCCACATCATCGTAATCAACGTTTTTCATTTTTTTCGCAGACGAACTTACAAAGTCCACTGTTGCCTCAGCGGTAAATTGATTCCCCTGGAAAGACTTTTTCCGAGACCGGGAAAGTCGAGGACGACTTTTCGGCATTTCTAAACCGGCAAAAAAATGTTTAAACTGAAGTAAGACTCGCTAGCGAACGCAGCGTACTAATGGCAGTTTTCGGTAAAAAGAACAAGTGATATCGCGGGAAGAGTCGTCAGTACTGTTCGAAGTCAGAAATCAACAGATGAAAAAGTTCGGTGGTCTAGATTTATCTAATCTCAACGTTTTCTTCAAACGATGCTGTCAATAATGAAATATAAATGAATAGAAAACATGAATTGAAGGGCGTGGGACCGAACCGGAAAGAAAAAAACCTCTCCTTAATGACTTTCCCGGTCTTGCATTGTCTAGCTACACGACGACAAACGTAACGTAATCTTTTCACGGTCATTAAGATATCCATCAATCGATTTTTCATCTGTCGTCTTTTTTGACGCATTGACTGTTTTTTGCATAAACAGCTCGGTAAATAATACCGTCTTTACTCCGCTTCGATAAATATATAACCATTTATGGACATCTTTGGCCGCGCAGTAAAATAGCACCAGAGCGTTCCTCCGCGCGCAAAAGTTCGACGCATCAGAGACGCTCCTATGCAATAAATATGCTGCGGATCGAAAAATCCTTTTGCACACATATTCTCGACATTCATACCTTTCATTTCATAAAAAAAAAAATTGATTTTTAGAAAAAAAAAGAGGAGAACCTCCCCTTAATGCAATCTATTACAACATTTCATTTTAGTGCCATCCTAATAATAGGCACAGTAATAGGTCTGTTCCCGCACTACGATTAATTGCGATTAATCGCGATTAATTGCAATGAAGCCGTTCCCGTACTCCGTTTTACTGAAAACTGAAAATTTCCCCTCTTTCAGTAAAATCCAGTAGGGTCTGAGCCTGGCCACAGCGTAATAACAACCAGCGTACCAACTTATTCCACTTTCCCAAAAAAACACTTTGACCCTGAAATTGCGCCTCCATTTACGCAATGCATTATCTGTCAAAGCAGCCTGAGATTAGTTGGTATATTTTGCGAGAGTGGGCCGCATGTGAGCAGCGAAAAATCTAGCTTAAGTATGTAGTTGCCGAATTGTATATTGCATCTCTTTCTGTTCCATGCGATTTCTTCCAACTTTCCAGGCTGACCAACAATACAATCTCAGGTTAGATCACTGGATTTTTGGGCCGTATACATATACGGAGTTGGTACGCTGGTTAGGAACTAACTTCTTACGCTGTGGTTTTCGGTTTTTGGAACAATCATAGGTCCGTCGGTGTTGACACCGTGTGGACTAAAAAATTTAGGTGGAATTTGGTGTTTAGTCCGCGGACTAAACGTTCGGTGTATACGATTCCATTGATGCATGGCCTTCATATAAGGTCTGTTTCCGTACTTGAATCTATTATAATATATTAAAATAGATTCGCAGCAAGTCATTTCCGTACTTTTGCTGCAAGCATGGCCGCTGCAAGCCAAATGCAAGCCAAATTTTGCAGCAAAAAGAAGCCAGCTGCCAAATTCTGTTACTGCTGCAGTTTGCTGAAAGTACGGAAACAGACCTATAAAAGGCCTATCGCAAAACCAATTAACCTACAAGATGGCGGACCTAAGCTACTTTTCCCTTTGAGTATAAAGATATTAAGAGTCGCAATAACGCAAGCAGACTGTCTTCATTTTACCAAGATTTCACCCATACTATGAAAATTTACGAACATTCGGACAAATTGTTCGGGGCGTAGATGAATGGCTCGTTTCGGCTGTAGGGGCTTAGCGCGGAAATTTGAAAATATATAAATGTTGTGCGTATGAATATTCAAACTAAATAAATAAAGAATTAACTAATATATGTGTATATATTTATAT
This sequence comes from Nemotelus pantherinus, assembly GCA_963978885.1. Lineage (NCBI taxonomy): Eukaryota > Metazoa > Arthropoda > Insecta > Diptera > Stratiomyidae > Nemotelus > Nemotelus pantherinus. Next base: position 89,499,721 of record OZ022265.1, read on the forward strand.
ATATATATATATATATATATATATATATATATATATATATATATATATATATATATATATATATATATATATATGTATATATATGAATATATGTATATATATGTATATATATATATATATAATTATATATATAATTATATATACATATATACATATAAATAATTATATATATATATATATATATATATATATATATATATATATATATATATATATATATTATGTGTCGCTAAGAATCAGAATAACGCTAATCATAGGGCGGATAGTAAAAATTGTCCAGAATATTTAAAAGCTGTACAATTTTTGATTAGAAAAACTAACTACTCCTCATAATTCATATGACATTGCAATCTCTAAAAATATTCTATGCAAATGTTAGAAGTATTAGAAATAAATTTCACGAATTGGAAGTAACAGCTACAGTATTGAATGATTCTGATCAGAGTCGTGCAGAGCGGCCCGCCGCGCAGCACAGCACAGCACTGAGCATTATTCGGCCCGACCCGCGATGTGCGGTGACGTCACGGCCCGCACCGCACCGGGCCAGCTTTGGCCCGCGGATTGCGGCAGCACTGAAGAGTCAAACCGAGGGGTGAAAAATACGAGCCGAATGCATAGGCAAGCTGATCTTCGTGCTAGGCGAGAACGAGGATGGTATGACATTGCAGGTAGTGGTACAGACAGCATGCTGAAATTTATGATATGTGTTCATTGCACCTTAATACTTAATCGAAATGACTTTTGAATGAAACAAATGGTAGAATTTACATAAAGATTGAATATTTTAGCTTTGAAGAAATCAAGCATTTGGAAATTGTACCGGATGGGCGTTTCTGTTGTTGTTTTTATTGATTCAATAGTGGTTCACTAAGCACTTGAAACTTAGAGAACCTTCTATTGAATATGAATTCCACCAAGCGATTGCACTTGTTGGAAGTTTGAAGAATGAAACGCTTGATTCAAGTATACGAAACTGAATGAATTTTTGGAACTGTGTGTTGGTTTGGAGCTAGTGAATAACTCACTCTTACTCCATTCCTATCAGTGAGCGGTCTTGCGCTCAGCTTCCTTTCATAGCCTCAATAAGTGCATTTTTGTGCGTTCAGTTATTTGTTAAATATTTGCGAGACTCCTCAAGTGTGGATACTTCTCGTGTCGTCTGCTCGGAAATTTCAGGATATTCATGGTACGTTATCGTTTCGGTCTATTTTGTCAAAGAGTTTAAGGGCTTTGTCTCGTAAGTACAGGTCGATTGTCTCTATTCTTAGGTCCTTATGTATGTCTTTATATCTAACATACCATGGTATCCTGAAAATTCGCCGCAGTGCGATGTTTTGACATGTCTGAAGTTTACGTTGAGTAGTTTTTGTGGTTCGTGCAAACGCTTGGCTCCCATATAAAATAGTCGGTCTAATTATTTGTTTGTATAAAAGTTTTCTGTTTTTTATGTGTAGTCTTTTGGTCTTTATAAGTGGGAGCAGGGATTGGAGGAGGTTGTTGCACGCTTTTCTTTTGTTTTGTATATGTTCCGTCCAGGTTAACTTGTCGTCGAATGTTAGTCCTAGGTATTTTGCGCTCCGTTGCCATTGTATCTGTTGATCGTCCACGGTCAGTTTGTGTGGTGTCTGTCGCCTTTTCCTCGTGATGAAAATCGCCTGGGTTTTGTCCGAGTTGATTTTGATTTTCCATCTTTGGAAATATTCCATTAGCGTGTTTATGGAGGACTGCAGAGTTGAAGTAATGGCTTCTGCTAGCCTGGACGTGTGGAAGATGCACGTATCATCGGCGAAGAGTGATATTTTTGCTACGGGCAGTTTGGGGATATCTGCTGTGTATAGATTATACAAAAGTGGTGATAGCAGGGAGCCTTGTGGTACTCCAGCTGCAATTATACGTTCTGTTGAGAGAAGACCCTCGATTCTCACTCTGAATGTCCTGCCCTTAAGGAATGATCCAATGATCTTTATGAGTGGGAGAGGTATTTTGAACTCATGCATTTTAAAAATTAGTCCTGCATGCCAGACTTTGTCAAAGGCTTTTGCTATATCGAACATCACCAGTCCAGTTGACTTTGTTTGGTTGAGTCCTGTTCGGATATATTGCACTACTCGTGCTAACTGGAGTTCCGTGGAGTGTTGTGGCCTGAAGCCGAACTGCTCTTCTGGGATAATGTTGTTCTCATAGACTTTTTCGCTTAGGCGAGAAAGGAGAACTCGTTCAGCCAATTTAGCTAGAGATGTTAGGAGGCTTATGGGTCTCCAATTTTGGGGAAATTTTAGGTGTTTACCTGGTTTTGGCAAAACTATGATGATGGCTGATTTCCACGCCTTTGGATATCTCTTTAGATGGAGCATCCCGTTGATTATGTCCGTTAGTGTCTGTAATGTGTTGTCTGAGAATGAATTTTTATTTCCTGCATATCTATTTATATACACAAAAAATGCGAATCAAATTACTTTTAATAGAGTGTTATTGACCCATACTGTTTGCTAGGCAGGCTATGCAGTGATAATGTGTGTAGTATTGCTAATAAGAATGACATTTTTTATTGTATACATGTGGTATATCTATTGTAGCTGATAAAGAAATCAAACAGTTGTTTTCAATCAACGAAAACGAACTGTTTTTTTTACCATTGAGACTGATCAAAGTGTATGATCAAATATTATATAAAGTTGAGTTTTGTCATGCTTTCAAGTATGTTAAAATAAAATCTGCTTTTAGATAAAAGCATATCAAGTATCGAGATTTTCGTACTTGCGAGTATTTTTGTACTTGCAAGTATTTTATTGAAATATTCAAAAGGCTTTTAGGGCAAAAGTAGCTGAAATCGGCCAATTTTGGGTTAGAGTGGTTTCGGACATAACGGGCCAAGACCAATTGCTGTGTTACAAACATTTCGGTTTTGTAGGGGAGGCAAGGGTTTTTTGGCCATAGTTTGGCAAAAACTGCCTTTACGGCGCATTCGATGATTGAAAGTAGTCGGAGAGTACAAAAGTGATTTTAAGGACAAAAAAAATTTTTGTTAGGGAAAGTTAATTCGGGCACCTTTCTGAGTACTGAGATCTTTCTATAACTATTCGTTATAGAAAAACGGTTTGTTTTAGAAACATGATTGGTATTAGAGAAACTATTCCTTTTAGAAAAATTGTTCGTTGTAGAAAAACTTTTCCTCTCTCTCTCGATGCGTCCAAAGATGAAATTTGATTATCTCTTCCGCTCCGTTCCGTCTGACGCACCAGTTGGATAACTATCAATCCGTCTTCCATTACAAAATATATGGAAACTATGAAATTCAACTGAGCCTTGAGCGCGCCGCACTGAACCGAACTCAACCAAGCCCGCCCGGTCAGCTGTCTTGTGCGAGTCTCTGCATCAACCACTGTGCAAGTCTCTGCATCAACTACACAGTTTTTTGAACACACTATGGTATCAATATAAACTATACTATCCTATACGGCCATCGTTAACATAACCCTTCTATCTGACATTGTTTTCATTTTTGTGTTACCGCCAGATTCGAAAACTACATAGTATATTACATCATCTGCAAAATATGAAAAACCTATCTTTTGTGGAAGCACGTTAAAATCAAAAATGAAAAATCGCCCCATCTACAAAAAACGTAGCACTAGTTAGCATAAACCTTCTATCTGCAGCAGATAGAAGGTTTATGCCAAGTAATGTGTAGCAGAAAGGTTTATGCTTAATAATGCTATCATTTTTTCGTTGCGTGTTAAGCATAGTACTGAGTTCGATTTCACGCGAAATTTTCATACAAAATTTCGCGCGAAATCTGTTTCGGCGAAAATTTCGCTTGAAAATAAGCAAGTTTGGTACTGTGTTCTTCGCATGAAAAGTTGCTTTGAAGTTGCTTTCGCTTCGAAAACATAGATGGCACTGAAACATGTCGCGAATCATTTCACGCCAATTTAGTTTGTGCAGTTCATTCTTTCGAGCGGAAAAGTGACATTTGGTGTTTCAATTTGAAAATGGAGCAGTGAAAATGTCTTTCCAATAAGAAAATCAATCGAAAAGTGAAATTCATGACATTTTATCCGTCAGAAATGAGCATTGTCTCTGCTTTTCTCAATTGTCAAAATTTTCGCTCGAAAGAATGAACAGATAATTGGGAAATGTCAAAGTTTCACGTGAACTCGAACTCAGTACCAGCCTTTACGACAAAAACCTTGTATCTACGCAAAACCTATTTTCCACAAATATTTTCAACGAGAAAGCATTTCTTTCATGTGCACCGCGAATAAACGTATTTGTATCCGTGTTTAAACTTTCATTCCGTTTGAAAACGTCCGCAGCATTAACAAAAATACAATCTTTGAATATCTCGAAAGTTACTGAAATGCAGATAGAAGGACGCTAGTATACTCAAAATTAAAACTTTGACACAGAAAACTTAAGAATAATAAATCTTATCTCCCTGTTTGATTCCCTAATTATCTCATTCATCAGCTAATGCATTCAATAGCTACTGCATTCAATAGCTAATGCCTTTGAAACCGCAAAATGTGTACACTGTGCAATGCCAACAACACCTTGTTACCGAAAGTGTGTCGCCAGTCCACACTTATAAAGTGTCGCACTCGCCAAACACACCGAATTGTGCTAGCAGACTGTGCTTAGCACACACAGGTGCTGCCCAAGTTCAATCATACACCAATCAGTACACATGGTTGTAAAGAACCATCAAGCATGGTCGTATGCCATCGAGAGCTGGTTCTGGTATGCAGCATTCAAAACAACAGAAACTGTTGTTGTTTTCAATACTACCTACTTTAATCTGCTCTTGATCGAGATGCAAAAATACGCACCTTTCACCAAGCTCGTATTATATATACATACATACATAAATCTGTTCTCCGCCGCTAAACAGTTTTCCCATACCAAACAGCTCATTTTAACAAAGTAAAAACGGTTCGTTTTAAAAAAACGAAAAATGATTCGTTTTATAAAAACGAAAAACGATTAGTTTTAGCAAAACAATAGGTTTTAGAAAAACTAATGGAATCAATCAAACTTCCGAACTGTAATAAATTACAGCTACTATTATTTATGTCACATTATTTTCAAACATGCTATTTCTGAAAAGTTATCAATGATGTTTTAAGCGCAACAGTTGCGAAGATAAATGAAAGATAAACTAATTTAACGCAGACATCAATTTAACCGGTTCAACAAATATTGACGGTTTTTTGAACCATCGATAAATTAACATTATTTGATCAGGAGCCGAATGCGTAAAGTACACTAAGAAATAAGAAAAAGGAATTATCAATTCCACAAAACATTTTGAAAACATATTCACCTTCAAAAATACTAAACTGACAGAATGCCTTGCAAAACACTCATCACACATTCTAAGCTCAACTTTTCACTCTCTTGATGCGTCCAGAGATGTAATTTGATTATCTCTTCCGCTCCGTTCCGTCCGACGCATCGGTTGGATAATATCACTCAGTCTTCCATTGCAAAGTATATGGAAACTATGAAATTCAACTGAGCCTTGAGCCCGCCGCACTGAACCGACCTCATCCAAGCCCGCCCGGTCAGCCCGATGACGTCACCGCACTCATTGAACCCGTGCTGTCTTGTGCGAGTGCGGTTCAGTGCGGCCGCAACCCGCGGGCTCGGGCCGCTGTGCAAGTCTCTGATTCTGATATCATTATTTTAGGTGAAACCTGGCTTTATGAAAACGAAGCAGTTTTTTATAACATCTCAGGGTACTCTGCAGTGTTCAATTGTCGAGATTCAGTTGGAGGTGGAACAGTGATTTACATAAGGAACAGTATCAATTTCAAAACCCTAGTGAATGAAAAGCAATATAATATGATCGTTGTCGAACTAATAGTTTGTAACACTCCTCTAAGACTTGGCACTCATTACAGAGCTCCTTCTCAAGATAGCTTGGATTACCTCGAGTACATTGATGAAATCTACCATAAATATAAAAATATTATAATGATTGGTGATAATAATATTGATGTACTTAAATGTAATGATAATCTAACCAGAAACTACCTGGAGACGCTAAAAATGAACAATGCAACTTTACATAATGAGAAACAACCAACTAGAGTTACAAATGAGTCTGCGACGCTTATTGATCATATTGTCAGTTCGGTTAACCTTCGTAGGTATGAGTTTGGTGTTGCTTTTTATGACATGCCTGATTTGGACCACAGGCAAAGTGTATAGAATGATAAGTGGGTGAACTCCTTCCATCTTCCAGAAAAAAACACTTCGACCTTGAAATTGCGCCTCCATTTACGCAATGCATTAGCTGTCAAAGCAACCTGAGAGTGTGCTGGTATTTTTTGCGAGAGTGAGTCGTATGTGAGCAACGAAAAATCTAGTCTGAGTATGTAGTTGTCGAATCTTATCTTGCACCTCTTTCCGTTCCATACGATTTCTTCCAACTTTCCAGGCTGACTAACAATACAATCTCAGGTTAGATCACTGGAAGTTTTGGACCGTATACATATACGGAGTCCGCACGCTGGTTAGGAACTAACTCTTTACGCTGTGCCACAGGGTTCAAAACATCACTATTACGGGTGTTCTCATTCCTAAATCTCCAATGAAAGTTTTTCAAATAACTGTGCTAAATAAAATTAAATTTGCAAATTTAGTCCGTGACAAGTTAAATATTTTGATGCTGGAATCGCGGGAAATTGAACTTGAAGAACTCATCGAAATAGTTTGTACTGCAAAAACTCTTTCAACCACTCTTAAAAAGATTCGCTCAAGAAGTAATGATTGGATAAATAGTGATGTCCTCAATATATTGAAGCAAAAAAGAATTGCTTACAACACCTATCGCAAGAGTCCAAATAATGAAAATTTGCTAAAGTACAGGCGGTTGAAAAACAAGGCTAGCAATGTAATAAACAAAGCCAAAGAAATTGTGTTAAATAAAAGAGTTGATAAAGCACATGGAAATAACAAAAAATTATGGGATATCCTTGGGAGTGAATTGAACCCGGGGGCCAATCAAAATCAAAATAAGGCTAACGTGTCCCTCCTCACAGCAACGCAGCTTAATGACTTCTTTTCGCTAATAGGCAGCAGAATAAATGGTGAATTTCGCGCAAACTCTGCGGAAAGAATCAGCAACAGAATCAATCACCAGACCCTCTTCTTAAGACCAACTACTATTGAAGAAATAAAGGAGATTATATCAAACCTTAAAAATGTAGCTCCTGGAATAGACTTGATTAGGGCAGATGATTTAAAATGCATCAAAGATCTTCTTGCTCCACTCCTTACTTCTATAGTTAATAAGCACTTGGATGAAGGCACCTTTCCTAATGTTTTGAAAAACTCTCTTATCACCCCAATCTTTAAGAGCGGCGATATCGATGATCCAAACAACTATAGGCCAATTTCATTAGCAAGCGCCTTCAGCAAGATTTTCGAGAGAGTTATCAATTCTAGGCTAGTTCACTTTATTAACAACACTATAGGCTTCGATCAAAATCAATATGGTTTCCTCAATGGCAGCAATACAAGTGCAGCCCTCATAGATGCGCAACATTATATTAACAGCCAACTAGACAAGGGTTTATATGTTTCAGCCATATTTGTTGACCTTAAAAAGGCATTCGACACAGTTGATCATACCATTTTAGGCCATATTTTAAACGAACTAGGTGTTCGAGGAAAGGGAAATGAACTAATAAAAAATTCCTTATCCAACAGGACGATAAGTACTCAGTTCAAAGGTGAAACTAGTGATAGGAGAGTGATAAATATAGGCATTCCTCAAGGATCCATTTTGGGACCAACTCTTTATTTGCTTTATGTCCAGAGTCTGAATAATCTTAATTTAGTTTCTAAATATGTTATTTATGCAGATGACACCCTTATATTAAACTCGAATAGAGATCCTATCGAACTAGAGCGGATGATCAATGATGACTTAGGTAGATATTTTAATTGGCTTGTTACTAATAAATTAAAAATAAATGTTAATAAAACGCATTACTTGATTTTCAAACAGAAAAATAAGGAAGACATATCTTTAAGCATCTTGATTAACAACCAACCCATTGTGAGACTAGAAAAAACTAAATATTTAGGAGTAATAATTGATGACAAATTGTCATGGTCGGATCAAATTAGAAAAATCAGAGCCAAGATTTGTCCCATTGTAGGTTTCTTAAGAAGACGATGCTACTTGAACATTGCTTTAAAAAACATGATTTATCATGCTTTTGTAATTCCATCTATTAGTTATGCTATGCTTAACTGGAGCCAATCTTCTTCAACAAACCTGGCCATCCTGAGCAGAACTCTGAATAAGGCAATTAAGGCAGTTCACAATCTGAGTACACGGACTCCCACTAATCAGCTACCTTTCATAACTGGAAAAATGACCTTTTTTCAACTATTAGCATTTCAAAAACTAATAACAATATGGAAAATCGTCCACGGAAAGAATAAATCTTCTATTTCTTTGACAATGACCAGAGAAATGCATAGCTATGAAACAAGATCTGCGAATTCTTATAGATTACCTCCAGTCAGAACCAATAGAGCCCTTAATGACCCGATTCTTTCAGCTATATCGTTGTATAATGATATGCCTGATGATTTAAAAAACAACCTATCGTACTTCGACACTAAAAGGAAGCTGAAGCAGTATGTTCTAAACCGATTTTAAAAGCTAATGTAAATATTTTTCTTTAAATTTCTTTTTTTTATCTTTTTATTTTTTATTTTTATTATCTAACTTTAAATCTTATCATATTTGTATATTAATTCTTACTAATTACATGCTAGTATTTCTTTTTTTTGTTTTTGAAAAATTGAAATAGCAGAAAATTCAATTAAAACAGTTTTATAAAGAATAGTTTGATTTGTTAATTCTTGTCCTCTCTCATACCAGTGTTTGGCACTGCCTGAGGGGAAAGTTTTGTGACAAATGAAGGTATTCAATTGCATCCAATATAAAATACATTGCTATGGGTGTTGGTGAATTCAACTGAGAAACTAATGACCATACCACAACTAATTAGCCATTTATGTCACTCCCAATGTACCCTTATTTTGTTAAAGAAATAAAAAATTGTGATGAGAGTGTGGTTCGGACCTTCCCACAGATCCTTCATTCTCTACTCGGTCAATTTATTACTAAATTAGCGGCATTTCAAACTAACCCCATTTTGTCTATAGTTGATAGGAATGGCATTTTTACAGTTGGTGGTGGATAAAAAGTGCATGCAAAGTTATATATTTTTTTCTCAACAGAGCCCTCTTTCAACATTCATGCATGAGTATGTTGAAATGGTGAAATTTTCTTCATCTCAGTAAATGCTAGTTTGCTGAGCTGAAGAAGTGTGTCACGTAATCGGATATATATGTGTATTTATACATTTACATATATATGTTTGATTGTCGACGACGAATTCGAATAAATAAATATATATATTGTAAGGCGCCACTAGAATCCTCCACCGCGGAGGACATTATTGTGAATCAGTCAATGCTGAAGTTGGCTAAGCATGTAAACTGGGCCGACGAGCTGCACATATACATAGAAGACGAGGAGACACGCCATTAGTGGAATCGAAGCCGCACGTACGCTGTGAACAAGTATCAGCTGTATACTAAAATTAACCTGTGAATTCAATAAAGAATATATTTCGCTTTTAACTAGTGTCTTTTAGCTCAGGTGTGGGGTCAGAACCAGAGAACAACGAATAATGGCCCAGAAAACTCCAAACAAAGGAGCAATCAAGAAGGCACCTACTGCGGCCCCAGTTCCAAGAACAAAGGAACTGGTGGCGTCATGCAAGTTGGCAATGAAAGCACCTAAAGCTATGCCAAGTAAACTGCTGCCTGAGAAAACACCGGAGAAGTCACCGACAACACCGATGCCTGACGAAACATTAAAAATAACAACTGCAGTGCCGACGCCGACAGATTGGGTGGAAAACCAGTTGCTGGATCCTGATGCGCAACGAATTGAAAGTGTGACGCGCCGTGAGGAGGGGCCGCTGCCAGGAGAGGAGGAAGTTGAGATGGATTTGCCGCCGATCACTGGTGAAGCCCAACACTATAGTTTGGAAGTGACAGTGCCGCCATTAATGTGGAATCTGCCGCCGAATAGCCCGTGTTCTGATTCGAAGACAAAGACGCAATTGAGACCGCCGCCAGGATTAGGCCTCTTGAAAACTGCCGACGAGGTTAGGAACCTGATAATGTCACCGAGGCCCGAAACAGTTTTGAACATGGACCAGACTCCGACGTGGAACGTGATGCAAGGCCAAACAATGAATCTGCCGATATGGTCGCCACAGACAGCCCGAGAAAAGTTAGAAGAAGAAGAAGAATTGTTAAGGAAACAGCTGAGAATTATAGAACAAAGAAAAGAACTGGCGATCAAACAAATGGAGCTCAATAAAATTGAAACGCTCCTGACAAAACATGAAGAGGAAAATTCTGCTAGTCCGATGCATGAAGAAGCTGCTGCCTCAACACATAGAGATACTGCCGCCCCGATATTCGAAGACACAGCCAACGCCATCCCGACGCTCGCTGCTGCATTGATGAGAGTCCCTGAAGCTGGTACAAGTCGTGTACCTAGGGAAGAACTGCCACTCAACTATATGGATCTACAGGCAGCGTTACCTCGATATAATGGAGAAAATTCCCATCAACACATCTGCAAATTTTTCAAAGATTTCGAGCAAGTACTCAACCTTGCGGGAATCAGAGATAGCAGAAGATATGTATTTCTAAGGAGGTCACTGACGGGAGCTGCGGAGATATTTATGAGAATGTCGTACGCTGAAACTTATGAAGATTTAAGACGGAATTACTAAAGGAATTTAATACCTCCGTCACGTTGCAAGAAGTCTACAAGAATCTAAGAAGTCAACGTTGGCGACCTGAAGAAACGACACTCCACAAATTTATCCTGCAGATGCAGCTGAATGCTCTGCAAATCAGTCTAGAAGAAATCGAAGTAGTGGACATCATTATCAATGCTGTGCAAGCGAGCGGGTATGATGCATCAGTGTTAAAAGGAAGCGGAAACTTGGAAGAATTAAAGAGCAGAGCTGGCCGATATGGACACGAGATTGCGGTCAAAAGGAAAGAAGAACATTTACATAACGCTGCTGTTAGGAATCAACCCGAGTTGCCCAGAAGAGGACCGAGACTTGCATACCAAACAACTCGATCACATGCTGTTGCCGTACGTCCAAGGGGAAATAGGTCCCCATCACTACAGAGGCCCCGAATGCTGCCGTCATCGTTGGAAGAAGAAGAAATCCGCTGTTATAATTGTTCTAGGATGGGGCACTTTCAGAGTCAGTGCCCATTCGAGAAAAGAGACCCCGGAAGCTGCTTCAGGTGCTGGAGAATGGGGCACCACCACAGCGAGTGCCCGTATCCGAGGAAGCTGTTGAAGCCGACTGACGCTAGACCGACCGATCGGTTGCAGAATGCCACGTCCAATGCATCAGTGGCCACTATGAAGGAAGAAGATGTTTTAAACCGCCACAGCCGCCTTGCTGTAACGAATTGGGTAAGTGTCTTATTTTCTAATATTGAGCACGGAAGAACCCTGAAGTTAACCAATTGTTTCTCCATGTTTGATACTGGTAGCCCGATCAGCTTAATTAGTCGAGCGAAGTTGCCACCTGGGATAACTGTAAGCGAAGAGAATCCGAAATACAAGGGCTTAGGCGGAAGTGTAATCAAAATAATCGGAACGGTCGAAGCAAATGTCAATTACGAAAATGAGACTAAATCAATAAAACTATATGTAATCGATGAAGAAAAACCATTGTTTCCTTTGATACTAGGAAGAGATTTTTTAGAAAAAAATAACATTCATTTGGTAAAGTGTGAAAAGATAAGCTATACGTTTGAACAACTGCTGAAAATAGAAGAGACAATAAATACTGATTTCGGTTCCTTCCGTGCTCAACAAAATGTCTTAAGTAGGTTGGAAGAATTTGACTTGGTTAGAAGAGGTAGTAATAGAAAAACATTGCTGACTCAGTCTGCCACTCCTGAAGTGCCTTTAGAACCACCTCCATCCACAGGAATTGAGAATTGTACCTTATTGCCGGACATATTTAATATCGAACTGGATGGACCAGAAAATGAATGTCACATAAATTACCAACTGACGTTGCCGGAACAAAAAAAGTTTATGTCTATAGTAACAACCGATTATATGTTGAAATCTGAACTGATGGTAGAACCATTGGAATATGAGATGAAAATTCACTTGACAAATGACGTCCCTTTCCATTGCTCACCAAGGAGACTGTCTATTCTTGAAAAGAGAGAAGTCAAAAAGATTACCGACGCACTAATGGAAGGAGGAATTATTAGGCCTAGCAATTCTCCCTATGCATCCGCTGTTGTTTTAGTTCGGAAGAAAAATAATAAAATTCGGTTGTGTATCGATTATAGAGGGTTAAACAAACTAACGGTCAGGGATAACTTCCCACTTCCTCTAATTGAAGATTGCCTTGAATATCTTGAAGGAAAAAGGTTCTTTTCGGTATTGGACCTGAGAAGTGGATTTCACCAAGTCCGCATGGCAGAATCGTCAATTAAATATACTGCCTTTGTGACGCCAAGCGGTCAGTACGAATACTTGCGGATGCCCTTCGGACTGAAGAATGCTCCTGCCGTTTTCCAGAGGTTTATCAATACAGTTTTCCAGGACCTAGTTGAAAAGGGGAGCATAGTTGTCTACATGGATGACATAATGCTGGCCACTAAAAGTTATGAAGAACATTGTGACCTGTTGTCTCAAGTACTAAGGCGCATTAAACATCGAGGCCTTGAGTTAAATTTACCGAAATGCCGAATCGGATACACTGAAGTCGATTTCTTGGGGTACAAAGTGTCTGCGGAAGGTATCGCTCCTAGTCAGGCCCATTTGGATGCTATTAAGAAACTGCGTGTACCTACAAACACTCGTGAAGTGCAGTCAACCCTGGGGCTGTTTTCATATTTTAGACGATTTGTTCCTAATTTTTCCCGTATTGCTAAGCCATTGCAGAACTTATTACGAAAGGACGCCAAGTTTGATTTTTCGGAAACCTGCTACACTGCTTTTGAACAACTGAAATCCCTGCTCATTGACGCACCAGTATTGGCTATTTACAACCCTGAACTTGAGACCGAGTTGCACACTGATGCTAGTTCGGTAGGATTTGGTGCTGTCCTTTTACAGAAACAGCCCGATAAGAAGATCCACCCGGTAGCCTATTACTCTAGGACCGCTTCGGGAGCTGAATCCAGATATCATAGCTTCGAACTGGAAACTCTTGCCATTATATATGCCTTACGCCGTTTCAAAGTTTATCTGGAAGGAATACCCTTCAGAATTATCACGGACTGTAATTCTTTGATGTTGACTCTGAAACGAAAGCAGATTAACTCTCGTATTGCTAGATGGGCATTGGAGTTAGAAAACTATAATTATGAAATCCAACACCGTAGAGGGGCAGGCATGCCTCACGTAGATGCTCTGAGTCGCGCACCCATAATAGCTGCTGCTGTTGAAGAAGATGTTGATTATCGGTTACAAATAGCCCAAGCACAAGACGATACTGTCAAACAACTGAAGGAAACACTGCCAAATAAAGAAATGGAATCATACGCACTAATCGATGGATTGGTGTTCAGAAAAGAGGGCTCTAAAACCCTACTATATGTACCTGCAGATATGGAAGACAACATCAATAGGATAGCTCACGAGCTCGTTGGTCATCAAAGTGTGGAGAAGACACTGCAGAAGATTAAATTTAGATACTGGTTTCCTGGAAGACGGTCGAAAACTGAAAGATTTATACGTAACTGTATTCCGTGTATTATGTACACTCTTCCAGCTAGCACCACTGAACGTAACCTTCATAACATTCCAAAGAAGCCGGTGCCATTTGACACTTTACATGTTGATCACTTCGGTCCGCTGCCCTGCTTGCAATCAAAAAGGAAGCATATACTAGTCGTGGTAGACTCATTTACAAAATATGTAAAACTGTACCCGACGAATAGCACTAGCACCAAAGAGGTCATTGCTGCTCTGAAGAAGTATTTCGAATACTATAGCCGACCCAGAAGAATAATATCGGACCGGGGTACCTGCTTCACCTCACTTGAGTTTGCGCACTTTTTAGGAAGTAATAGTGTCAGTCATATCCAAGTAGCTACTGCTTCACCTCAGGCCAATGGGCAGGTAGAACGAGTCAACAGAGTCCTGAAAAATATGCTCGGTAAACTTACGAACGAAGTTGACCATGCGGATTGGGTATTAAGATTATCTGACGTCGAATATGCCATTAATAATTCAGTTAGTAGTGCTACAAATCAAAGTCCTAGTGAACTATTGTTTGGTGTTGTCCAGAGAGGAAAGGATATAAGTGAGTTGGATGAATATTTAGATGACAGATTCAGAACGGAAGAAAGGAATTTACCGCAAATCCGAAGAGCTGCTGCTGAGGCTATAACAAAGTCTCAAATCTACAACGAGAGATACTATAATAAACATAGCAGGCCGGCAAGAGAGTATCAGGAAGGGGATTATGTAGTGCTCAGGAATGTAGATACTACCGCTGGAGTTAATAAAAAATTGATCCCCAAATTCCGAGGTCCTTTTATAATACACAAACGTCTGAAGAATGATAGATACGTCGTGCGAGATATTGAAGATTGTCAGAATTCCCAGTTACCTTACGATGGAGTGGTTGAAGCAGGCAGACTGAGGAGATGGCAAGTGCACCCTGTATCAAGTCAAGACCCTACTATTCCAGACATTACTGAAAATAAAGACATTACTAAAGACCAAGACATTACTGATGACCAGTACTTTACCAACACCCAAAACATTCGCGAAATTCATACTGAAGACACTGATAATGACGTCGGAGAAGAATACCAGAATGAAGAATGGCTGGATGAAGAAGAGTGGGATCCGGAGTATTTAGACGTAGAAGACGATGTAGATGAAAACACTTGTGTGACCAGTCCGGAGGTTCCTTCGATCGAGGTCGATCGAGTGTCAGGTCGGCCGAGCTGTAAGGCGCCACTAGAATCCTCCACCGCGGAGGACATTATTGTGAATCAGTCAATACTGAAGTTGGCTAAGCATGTAAACTGGGCCGACGAGCTGCACATATACATAGAAGACGAGGAGACACGCCATTAGTGGAATCGAAGCCGCACGTACGCTCTGAACAAGTATCAGCTGTATACTAAAATTAACCTGTGAATTCAATAAAGAATATATTTCCCTTTTAACTAGTGTCTTTTAATATATATAAATTATATACATTTATACTAATATACACATATGTAAATATACATATAATATATATACATATATACATATATACGTATATATATATACATATATATATATATATATATATATATATATATATATATATATATATATATATATATATATATATATATATATATGTGTGTGTGTGTGTGTATGTGTGTGTGTTTGTTGTATAGTATTAATTTGACAGCAGTCCGACTTTTTTTTATCGGGCTATTCGGAGTTTTTTTTATCAGGCTGCTCTTTATGAATTGCTTTCGAAGCGCGTATTTGAATTTTTTTGCAATATTTTTTGTGCAGTTAAAACATGTCCAAATAATACCTGCACATAAAATAATTGTTTATATTATTATAATTCTTTACATTGCTAACTAGTGTTCTACCCATATCTAAATTGCCTCTCGAAATTTTCAAACAAATTTCATTTACAAATCATATGCCCCTATGCATCATCTTCTTACTTACGCCATTGACCTTCGACAGTCCTCGCGCCATCTTGAAAAAGTAAAATCCGGCTGCTGTCAAAGTGTCGCGTTCAAAGACGCTAACTCGCGGAGTCAATCGGGATATCGGCAATAATTTCTATTCAGCGTATTAAGGTTGGTACTGAGTTCGAGTTCACGTGAAATTTTGACATGTTTCCATTATAGCATAGTACTGAGTTCGATTTCACGCGAAATTTTCATACAAAATTTCGCGCGAAATCTGTTTCGGCGAAAATTTCGCTTGAAAATAAGCAAGTTTGGTACTGTGTTCTTCGCATGAAAAGTTGCTTTGAAGTTGCTTTCGCTTCGAAAACATAGATGGCACTGAAACATGTCGCGAATCATTTCACGCCAATTTAGTTTGTGCAGTTCATTCTTTCGAGCGGAAAAGTGACATTTGGTGTTTCAATTTGAAAATGGAGCAGTGAAAATGTCTTTCCAATAAGAAAATCAATCGAAAAGTGAAATTCATGACATTTTATCCGTCAGAAATGAGCATTGTCTCTGCTTTTCTCAATTGTCAAAATTTTCGCTCGAAAGAATGAACAGATAATTGGGAAATGTCAAAGTTTCACGTGAACTCGAACTCAGTACCAGCCTTATCTGGTCATTCTTTCGAGCGAAAATTTTGACAACGGAGAAAAGCAGAGACACTGCTCTTTCTTGACGGATAAAATGTCAAGAATTTCACTTTTCGATCGATTTTCTTATTGGAAAGTCATTTGCACTGCTCAATTTTCAAATTGAAACACTAAATGTCACTTTTTCGCTCGAAAGAATGAACTGCACAAACTAAATTGGCGTGAAATGATTGACAACATGTTTCAGTGCCATCTATGTTTTCAAAGCGAAAGCAACTTCAAAGCAACTTTTCATGCTAAGAACTTAGTACCACTCTTGCTTATTTTCAAGCTAAATTTTCGCCGAAACAGATTTCACGTGAAATTTTGTATGAAAATTTCACGTGAAATCGAACTCAGTACTATGCTTTATTTATAATTGGAAGTTGTCGGATTTCGTTCAGAACATTACAGCAAGTGCTATAGTGGAAAGTTTCTTGTGAATTAACATTTCAAAAGTGAGATAGTGCTATTTGTTTGAGCGATGTCTCGCTGCTCAGTTGTCTTTGCCTTTTTTTAATAACTTGATTCTATGTCGCTTCTATTTCCAATACTTTGGTGCTTTTGCATACTTTTCCCAGTCACGTATCATAGCTCGTTTTGTAAAAAGCCTCTTTTCATTAGTTGTTTCACATCGATTTCTATTGCGTGTCGGTAGATTGTTTACATTTGCTTTACGTGGCTATCAAAATTTGACAGCAGCCGGATTTTGTGCTCCCATGTAGTGATAGAGTGAAAGGCAAGGGGGAAGGCAGAAACTCGCGACACACACCTACAGGCGTTTACAGTGTTTCTGCTACTCTTAATATCTTTATACTCTAAGACTTTTCCCAACCAGTCCACACAGTGATGTTTTTTTTATGGTTATAAAGAAATTCACGAGATCCACCTACAGGAGATATGAGGAAACTCATATGTCATTTTAATCAATGTTGTTTTGGGATCTTTCACAAGCAATTTAGATATAAAAAGTCTTTAGCATCAGACCTCAATTCATCGGGACACTTATCCGAAATATCGTTGGCATAGTAGAATTTGCAGATTATCAAAATTTGATGATTTTTAAAGTGGAATCAATCCTACCAACCACAAACGGCAATTGTTTACAATTCACATTGCCGAGAGTAGGTGGCAGGTATTCCAAATTGCAAAGTTCTCGCGTATACAGCACAATAAACACATCACTTTCACGACACTTATCCGAAATATCTTTTACGCGACAAAAACTTCTAAACCAATCTCCGGATGATAGGAAAATAGACTCTATTTCCTGATTCAACCGAGCAGCACCATTCACATTACGAATTGTCAGAGAAATGTCAAACAATTGTCATTGTGCAATTCCCAATAATTGCATTAGATTACCGCATAAATGCTGCAATTGCAGTAAAACGACAGCACTGTGAGTTTGTGAACGGCTTCTCTTCACAAAACTCGTGTTGAGTTGATGAGTAAATGCCTTAGGGTGGTTGTTTAAATAGTTTCAATAAAGAAAACAAAGATCATTATTCAATTTTAATTTCCTAAATTTGTTGTCGTTTTCTCAATTTTGTCGTGACTGCTGGCAGTGCCTATCATCAGACAATTTTTGACATTACAAGACTGAACGATAGAGCCTGTTCACAAGCACATTCCTGGTCTACTTTTTAGGATGGCGGTGTACACTTCTATGGAAATATGTCGGTCGTGTTTATCAACAGAAGGTGGTCTTTTACCACTTGATTCTGTTGTAGATTCCTCATTTCGCATTGTCGACTGTTTGAAAGATCAATTGCGTATAGTGGTAAGTGAAGACGATGGATTGCCCTACGAAGTGTGTCTGAAATGTTTGGACATGTTGCTGCAAATTCGTCGATTCCACATTCGCTACTTGAAGTCGGAAAGGATCCTGCTCAAACAGTGTACACCACTCAAACAGGAATCGAATTTCGACATTGCAAGCGAAGATGAGAAACGGCCAAAGGTTGGTGAAAAGGAAGAAACATTGGATTTGGGCACAGAGGCGAGTAAATTCTTTCAGGGTAGGCTGCAAATTGTATGAATGGTCCTGGTGATGGAACTGGCTCATTTCAGACGTCTCCAATGCTTCTGGTGATTTAAGTGACAGTGGAAATAATTCAGGTGATCTAGAATACGCGGATCCATTAGGTTTCAATGTTGAAACCATAGACGACTTCGAACAACTGATTGATGAAAAGGAAAACGGATGTGAGAAGAACGACTTTGGCGTTGACTGCCAAACTGCCAATAAACCGAAAGATGGTAGGTTTTATCTCAGTGAACATAACAAAAACAGAAGTATATTGTAATTTGCAACATACTATATTTGTTAACGTAAATTAAGTTGCAGTGAAAAATTTTATTTAATTTTCTCCTCTGTTTATTTGTGACTGCCCAAACTTCCAAATGAAATCAAATTTTACTTTAAATAATTAGACGATAATTTTCATTAGATAACCCTAGTGTTAACCGGAAGACATTTTCAAAAAAAATCTACTGCCTGCAATGCCACGAACAGTTCGACACAAGAAATGACTTACGAACGCATTTTCATTCCGAACATGGAGAAGAAAATGCCCGAGGACTTTGTAAACACTGTTCGCAAACATTTCCAAAAAGAGGTCAACTTATGATTCATTTGCAAACTCACAAATTTAGCGAATCCCCTCGATATGTTTGCAGTTTCTGCGGTAAGTAAATTTTCAAGCTAAAAGATGATATGTCTAATCATATTTTTCGTTCTTCAGGCAGAAAACTCAGAAGATCGTCGATCCGTCGCCACGAACGAACTCATACTGGTGAAAAACCGTACTCGTGCTCCATTTGTAATAAAAGATTCTGTCAAAGATCCGTTTTATTGACACATATGACTTTGCATACCGGCAAGAGTGTTCAGTGTGAATTATGTGACAAGAAATTTAGTCGAAGGTCGTTTCTTAACATTCACATGAGATCGCATACTGACACAAGACCGTACGAATGCCATTTGTGCGAAAAGAAATATCGAATGAAACAGCATTTGAATGCACATATATCGACACATTCAGAAGAACGGAATTTTTCGTGTGAAGTATGTGGCCAGGCGTTTAAAACCAAGGAAAACCTTGGTAGGCATATGTCTGTTCATACTAGACCATACAAATGTCCAAAGTGTCCATTGAGAGCAGAAAGTAATAGTTGATTGTATGTCGCTAACTAAATCAGTGTTTCTAATATGTGCTTATTTGCAGAAATGTACAGTTTTGGAATTCATCTGAAGAAAATGCACGGCATTGACGATGACCCCAAACTGTTCAAGATCAAAAAGTAGAAATAAAAAACAAGACTGGAATTCAAACTACCTACAAAAATGGACAAATGCAAATGAAGTTTATTTGTTGTATTGGGGATGCTACATAGTTGTCTAAGTTTAATGTATTTGTTTCCGCTAAATGGTTCACTTTTTCAATGAATCGTGGGTTGACCTGGTCCTATCGGCTCTGGCCATCGGGAATGAAGTTTAATGAAAATAAATTTTCACGTCCATGTAGTTAATTTATCAGCGCGTACCTGCGGGATTTAGGTTTTCTGTTCGATCAGCTGGATATGCAGTTAGAAAGTCTGTTCCCGTACTTTCAGTCACTGAATTTTCCTGAATCATGTGGTGGGAGAAATTCATGAAAGTACGGGAACGCTCTTATTGCATTTCCTGAAAACTGACAACCAAAAGTGTCGGTTTTCGATTTTTGGAAGAACAATAGTGATTATAAAGTCATCCTAAGCGGTGATAAATTATCGCCACAAAAATATTCGACCTCGATAGCAACATTACGCAAAAAATATGTTGCTTGCCGCGCACATTTCAAAATATTTACTAGCGCCACACCGTTTGACCAATGCCTCCTAGAAGTACGGGCCGTAATGCAGATTAATGACGTCGCACTAGACTGTCAAAGTGTCGCGAAAAACACGTAGTCTTATGGGACGTCCGCGGGAAATCGTAAATTATACAGGTTCTGTTGAAGTGAGTGAAGTGAAAACAAAGTGAGATCCGCGGAACAGTGCTAGTAAACAGCTAAAACACAAATTAATGCGGTGCGTGCGGTATAATTGGGAAAATCCGCTACGAAATGTTTATCAGCTGGTGTTAGGTTATGTGATGTTTTGTGTCGATTCACTTTCGATAGAATTAATTGACACAAAATGCAAGTTATGACTAAATATGATTACTACAACGCGTCCACGCACAAAAAACTAACGTTTTATTCATATTTTCGCTAAAAATCCGCACGTGAAATATCTGTGTATATCGGCACTGCCAGATGGAAATGTCAAAATGCCTACCCAAATTGACGTCATAGCTAAAACGATTACGTAGCCTGACGGCCCGTACTTCTAGGAGGCATTGGTTTGACCATGGCCTGTCGCAAAAGCAATTAACGTACAATATGGCGGACCTAAGCTACTTTTCTCAACCGGTCCGCACAGTGATATTTTTCTCTGGTGTTAAAGAGATTCACGAGAACCACCTACAGGAGATATGAGGAAACTCATATGTCATGTCAGTTACAGTGAGCGGGAAAAGAACATAAATAAAGGTAGGTAGATTGCATCGAATAAATTTTTCATAAACTTCATCAAATTGATTTGCAGGAACAAGCAGAAGAGCCAGGAATTTGAAGAGGAGTCATATGTTGGTAAGTAGGAATGCCAGAACTGTGAAGAGGAGCTGTATAGTAGCTTAGTTTAGTCACAAAAACGGCTTGCTGCGAATCTAACCAAGAACCATGGTCAGCATTGTGATTTATTTTCTTTTATATATGCCTTTGAAAACAATTCGAACTATTTCCAGGCACTTATCCGAACAATTTCTAAAATACAGATACGGAGACTTGCTCGGGCTCTCGTTTCTACAGGCTTATCGGCTACCAACACTAAAATCATTCGTATTTAGCTTTAAATGCAGCCATTACAGTTTTCCAAAAAATCTTACAGACATCATTGTCCTCCTCTTCAACGTTTTGAATATTGTACTGCACAGTTTTCAAGTAATTCCCCACGACATGATTCTCATCGTCATTTCTACTGGATGCGCTTCAACGTCCTCGAAAGCGATAAGATCTGTGACAGTCATCAAGAGCTGTTCCTTTTCCCAATGTTTGGTTTAGGTAAGATTGTAGCTCGGCATCGCGTTGTGAAAATACTAATACTAATTCATGCATTTGTAATGGAGTAGAATGTATAACTCGCGTAAAAGTGACATTGTGCTCTCTAGAAGAAGGCGCTGCGGATCTTTATCTCGGAGTGTTACTGCACCGTCCGACGACTGGATAGTGTTGTAAGTAGTGGTGAGGAACTCCTCTTGAGTATGAACAGGCATCAGACCTCTAGGATCCAGTTGGACAAAGTTTCCGTCCGCTATATGATCAATGATTTCAGTGCCATGGGTTACTTTGGCCGCATTGTAAGTGTATTCTACTGGAGATATACTTCCGTTCTCCTTGCCCGAAACGAAATTGGAGCGTCCGGCTTCGCAGCCTGAATTATTTACAAGCTCGACGTTAACATTGATTGATGTATACTTGAGTGAGTTTTTACACTATTCGAAGAAGCTGTGCATGCTATGTTGACCTCAAAAATAGGCATGCTAAGTTTCCTGTTATCAATCATTGATTTTGAGATTGTAGATTCAAGTAGATGAAAATAAAAATGCCATGCTTGTGCTAGAAGCTCCCACCGAAGAGACATTTGCTTCTTGAGCTAGTTTTAGCAGTCGTTAAAGTGTATTGCGTTCGTGGTCTACGTAGACCGCGAAAAATTTATTATATCACTAATTTCGTCTACAATCGTGGGTCACGGTGTACATTTTCAACAAAAATCACTATATACATTTTCTTGTTAATATCCTATTATATATAATGATGTCTATATAGCTGTCTGATTATTATTTCATCCGATATTAGAATCAGTCTTTTGAGTTGCATTGCTAGTACATTTATAATTCGCATACGAATCAATTACCGTATTAAGCATTCAAGTTATTTCTCCCTACTCACACCTCTCAGCTCTAGCATGACTGGAGCAGCCACCATTTTATTAGATAGGGAATAAGACAGTATGCCAAGAGAATGCGAAATATATTAAATGAAATAAATTAAATTAGAATTTGCATTTATGGATTTATTATTATACTTGCAGGATCTCAAGAACTAATCAATTCTGGATAACAAATAATTGAAACTGGCGAGATAAGTAGAACAAATACTGCCACCTTAAATTTAATCAATTATTTTTCAGGTATGCCTCCAATCTGTTCTATTATCTCGTGTCGTGGAGTAGGTGGACACTTATTCAGATTCCCCAAGGATGCGGCTCAGTACCAACGCTGGATTGACGCAACCGAAGGAAGGCTAGATGCCCGCAAAACTAAATATATCTGCGCAGGACATTTTGCAGAAAGCGATATAAGAATCTTCAATTCATATGGAGAAGGTACTGGCAAATACAAGCCTAATATTGATATTAGCTGCAATTAAACAATAGGTCAGTAAAATGACCCATGTTTATTTGAATCTAATTCAATCAAAATTAAAAATAACTTTAATTTAAGTGTTAAGCTAATAAGTTCATATGTTTAGAACATGGTTTTCATTGTGAGAGAAAAAGATGGGGTCTCTCGCCAAACGCGACGCCGACGCTATTTCCGGCGCAGATACTTCATAAAGAAGTAATAATTAATCAGTCCATTATTCCATCTACAATAGAATGTTTTTCATCACTGACTGATATTTTGAGTTATAAAGATTGTTTCACTCAAAATAACTGGTCAGTGATGGAAGATGAAACTGCAGTCTATATCTTCAAAGTAAAAATAAACGGATGCCCTTTTGTCTGGCGTACAATAAAAATAGGACCTACCTTCGATGTTGAAATTTTGTGTGAAAAAACTAAAGTCATCAGCAATATTTTTGAAGAAATCTTAGGTAGAAAACTAAAATGTGATTCTTTTTCGAAGGTTTCTCTGTTAATCCAACATTTAGAAAAATTCGAAACAGAGTCTGCGACTGATTCTGACCATCTTAAGCTAAACAAGGTAATAGCAGAGCTGTCAGAGATTATAGAGGAAGAATATTGTAATGATGGAAACCGAGCAAAACTAGAGTTTTTTCGAGATCAATTGATCTTATTTACCTTAAAAAGACCACAGTACTCATGCATTACGATAACATTTGCCGCAATGGTATATTTTACCTTTCCCGCGGCATATTTGTATATACGCGATTACAATTTGTTTACTTTACCAGGACGTACATTTTTGAAAACGATAACAAAACCTGATGTTCACATCGGAGTCTTGGAGGAATGCCTTAAACGCAGATTTTCTGAGCTTGTTTCGAAAGATAAATATATTAATCGATGAAATTTTCGTCAAGCCACAAGCGTCCTATAAAGGCAATAAAATTCAAGGCTTCGCTTTAAACTCCTCTTCAGTGACCCTAGCGAGTACCGTTCAAGTATTTATGCTTGCTTCACATTTATCTCGAACAAAAGAGGTGATCGGTATTTTTCCGGCAAAAAAACTAACCGCAACCGATTTGTATACATACGCGTTAACAGTGATGCAGGTCTTAAATAATCTGAATTTTGAAATCATTTCTATTGTTTCCGACAATAACATAGTTAATGTTAATTTGTTTAAACATTTATCGAGGAGCAACACTGTTCCGCCCTTTATTATTTCACCGTTTGATTCAAGTAAAAAAAATTTCTTTATGTTCGACTCGGTACATCTGTTAAAGAATATGCGGAACAATTGGATTAACTCCACCCCGAAGATGTTCTGCTTTCCAAGTTTTAACGGTGACGATGAAATTTTTACGGCTCGATTCAACGATTTGACACATGTTTACAATAGAGAGAAAAATTCAACTGTTAAGTTAGCACCTAGTTTGTCATTAAAATCTTTATATCCAACGTCATTTGAACGGCATCAGTTCCGTTAGCATTAAGTATATTCGATCAAAAAACAATAGAAGCAGTTAGACTTTTCAAGAATCGACTTGTTCAAGAGTCGGAAGGTACGGTTGAATTTT
Source organism: Nemotelus pantherinus (assembly GCA_963978885.1). Taxonomy (NCBI): domain Eukaryota; kingdom Metazoa; phylum Arthropoda; class Insecta; order Diptera; family Stratiomyidae; genus Nemotelus; species Nemotelus pantherinus. The sequence continues at coordinate 89,524,235 of OZ022265.1, forward strand.
TGTCTATAATTCGTAAATGGTGGATAATCGTAAATTGTAAACATCCCGGAAGAGGTCATCGTATCCGTGAACCACTTGCTTTGCCAATATCCTGTACGGATCAAGATAACATCAAGTATTTGAAGCAATTTTCGTCTTGGTTGAAATCTTGGGACAGCTCTACTTCAGTCGAAAGTTTATCTAGATTTAAAGGAAAACTAACCACTCAAACAATGGCTGCTATTACATTAACAACAACATCATTAATTTTAGTTTCTGAGTATTTGCTAAGCCAATGCCATTTTTCTTTTGTTCTGCTTGGTAGATTTCAAACGGACCCACTAGAACATAGATTTTCTCAGTATCGACAAATGATTGGATCAAATTATAATATATCAGTTCAACAAATTTTAGAATCTGAGAAAAAAATTAAAATAACATCTTTTTTAAAACTGCATTCCAGTCAAAAGGGCATAATAAACCTTAGACACATTAATGTCAACATTGATGACGGCAACCGGAAAGAAATTTTTTACGAGACTGAAATTGTAGATGGAATAATTGATAATAGTTTTAACGTAGACATAAGCTTAGATTGTAAAAACAGTTTAATTTATGTTGCAGGCCACGTAACTCGTAAAATTATGGCAACAAACACATGCCAAATATGTTACGCTATGTTCAGTTCTGACAAAGATATGGAAATCGATGCCGATGAAAATTTTTCTTACATGGATGCCTCATTTGCCAAATCGATTAACTCCATTTTCTGAATTTCATTAAATTTTTACTATCAAAGCACTTAAGAAGCTCCTAACTGTATATATTCCAAACAAATTTCTCTAATAATAAGTATTTAGTGGTGTTAATACCTATTATTAGATAAATTTGTTTTGAATATATACAGTTAGGAGCTTCTTAAGTGCTTTGATAGTAAAATTTAATGAAATCAGAAAATGGAGTTAATCGATTTGGCAAGTGAGGCATCCACATGTCACAATTAAACCGCGGGGGATTGAAATACCCGTCTGAAGTAACAATAAGCATGTCATACATGGCGTACCAAATATTTCAGACGGTTATATCCAATGAATTCGAAATCTATTTTTTGAAACAAAAAGACCAAAAAAGCTTTGTCATGCATTTGATAAAAAATAAATTAGAGTTTTATGACTGCGAAGCATGTGAAGTTTGTAGCACTGAATGGTCTACGTACTTGCAAAAATTTTCATCGACATGGGCAAACATATTTTTAAAGAACTATTGCAAAGAAAAGAGTGATATATTTATTAAATCACAAAAACGGAAGCTTGCAACATTAAATTAATGCATTCTGTTTGTTTTTGTTCATTATGAATTCAAATCTGTGATATTATTTTGGTGATATGTTTTTTATTTAAAACGTTTGCAGAATCGTTATATTTTACTTTTTACAACTTTATTTTTACTACGTTGGTTTATACAAGTTTACTTTTTATAGCGTTTTTTATGGTAGCATTATTTTCTACTTTTAATGGAACGTCTGAATATTTTATTTTGTTAAAAAAACATCGTTAAAGAATTATGATACATATTGAAATATCGTTTATTACATTATGCTTCAAAATAATAAATCTATTGTTTTGTTGCATGCACGAACAAACATGTTTCGACGTGTCGGCGGCCGAAAGAGCGACAAACGTTAAAGTGTCTGACTGATCATGTGTTCCAGGAATGAACACAATCTATAAATAGCCAAAAACCGTAAACAATCTATAAATAGCCAATAAACAATAAACAAAACGTAGAATAACTCTCTAGAAGGCAGTTTGAGAAACTTCGAGAACCTGAGACACATACCCATTTCCCATAACAACAGAACGGAATTTCCCATTAATCATTTCGAAGACGGATCCAGAACCCAAGACACATTTCTAGAGAGGCCTAGATGTAGGCAATAGTAATTTATCTCACCAGACCGGATATAAATACCGCCGCGAAAGGTACTAGCATCAGTTGATAGTGAGTTTTGGTACAATGCGATAGATTGTACAGACTCAGTAGATGGCGAAGACAGCGACAAGTGTTACTGTGAAAAGCGATACAGCAGTTTAGTGTATCCGGGCGCGATTAATTAAAAGCTATAAAGTGCGAGTAATTATAGTGCGATAATTAAATTGTAACGCGAAATTATAATTGTGCGATCAGTAAAGTGTACGGAAGTTAGTGTTATAAATATTTGTGTGAATAAAAGTGTAATTAGTGTTGTAAAAGAAACTGTTTTATTTCACGAATGTGAAGAATATCGAACCCACAAAAGGTGTTTAACGGTAGAACACAACAACTGGTGTCAGAAGTGGGATTCTGTCGCGTTCGTGATTTAAAAAGTGACTTTTAGTGAAGTTCTGGACAGTGAACTTGTCTAAAAAGTGAAAATTAATAGTGGGCGAACTAAATAAAAAGTTAAAAGTTTCGTACAGTGGTTATTGTTAATTGCGCGGACTAATTGAAATTTGTGAAAAATTGAGTGGACTAAAGTGAAATTGTGAAAAGTTGTGAGGACTAGTCGAAGAACAATGCCAAAAGTGAGTGAACTAACATTTGCAGAGTTGAACGTGGAGTGCGAGAAGCAAGAGCGGAAGCTGGCAATGCTTAGAGAGGAAATGGATTTGCTGAATTCGGATCTGCAACGCGTGAGAGCGGTAGGAATTGTGGCAGCTGAATCAAGAACCGGCAAAGCGCTAAAAGCACCAACGTTTGATGGGCAGACTTCTTGGACCATCTACAAGAAGCAGTTTGAGGCAGTTGCAGAGTTTAACAACTGGAGCGGTCGAGAACGAGCTCTACAGCTGATGGTGTCATTGAGAGGAGCCGCAGCGGAAGTTCTTCTGACAATTCCAGAGGACAATAGCTTCAGCTATTCAAGCCTGACGAATGCATTGCATATGAGGTACGGCGAAGATCACCTGAAGGAAGTACATCGTTCACAGCTGAGAACACGGACACAGAAGCCAGGGGAGACGTTGCAGGAGTTGGGCCAGGACGTTGAGCGATTAACACTTCTGTCCTACCCCAGGTGGAATCCAGAATATCGGGATGAAATGGCGAAAGATGCTTTCATCCAGGCAGTGCGTGATGAAGAGCTTCAAATAGCACTTCGTTTAGCTGGAAAACGAACACTGAAGGAGTCTTTGGCCTACGCTCTCATCCATGAATCGGCGAAGCTGGCGTCGCGGAGAAATGTTAGAGTCGGTGAAGTACGGGAGGAATGCAAGTGCAGGAAAGCCAATATCTCCAGGGAATCAAGGAGAAATGGAGCCCCTCAGTGTTGGAACTGCGGAGAAAGGGGTCACTTGAGGCATGACTGTCACAGGAACTGGAAATCGAAGTATTGTAAGGAGTGTGTGCATAGCAGAGTTCCTCGATGCTGGAACTGCGGAAAGAGCGGACATCTGAGTCGTGACTGCTACAGGAAGTACCAAACTAGGTACTGTGAAGGATGCTCAGCAGCATGCAAGCAAAGCGGTGAGTCTGGACCGTCAAACAAAGCCACTTGCTCTTGGAGAACGGCAGCGAAACCAGAAGGGAACAAGTTTGAAGTTCAGCGGTTGGACTGCAACACTGGTAAACCTGAAACAATCACCGTTGCCAGGTTGCATGTTCGCGGGAATAACTTGAGCTTGCAGGGGAAAGTCAGTAACGAAGCTTGTAAAGTCATCATCGACACTGGAGCTGCAAGATCGATTCTGAGAGCGGATATGGCTAAGTCTTGGAAACTCAATAACGCTGAAAAGTACGTGCTTCAGACGGTAACGGGTGATTCTACGCGAGTTCTTGGTGAAATCGTTCTGCCGATACAGCTTGGAAATTTGGTGTTCGAGCATCAGTTCCTGGTAGCGGAGATAACAGACGAGTGCATTCTTGGAATGGACTTCCTGGGCTCTCATGGTTTTAGTCTGGATTTGGGAGAGCGGAAAATCAAGTGGAGGAGCAACGAAGTATCATTAGCTCATCGATCAGGATGGAAATATCGAGTAGAAGAACAGGAAGACCACGTATGCGTAGCTGTGAGACGAGTAAGCATTTTGGCGGAAACAGAAGAAAAACCGTTAGAGACATCGCAGGGTGACACAAAATGCAGCGAAACAAGGAAGGAATTTGCATCCGGATCTGAGCGGAAATGTGTGATGGGCAATATTTCTCGAAGACTGCATATTAGATCGAAATCTAGGATGTCGCCGGAAGACCACAAAACAACAACGAATCCAGAGACAGTGAAGGAAGCGGAAACGAAGCTGTACAATTTGAGAGCGAGTTTACTTAGATTTCCGAAAAACGTTTTGGTGTGGAACGAACGTTCTAGTCAACAACCGGAATGGGAAGGATCGTACGACAAACGGCGTGACGAGGGTGGCTGGCGGATGCATCGAAAGCACTGATCGAGAATGAAGGTTAAACATCTAGCTTACACTGTGGTTGACGACGAATCTGTTCGGGACGAACAGGTCTAAGGAGGGGGTAGTGTTGCATGCACGAACAAACATGTTCCGACGTGTCGGCGGCCGAAAGAGCGACAAACGTTAAAGTGTCTGACTGATCATGTGTTCCAGGAATGAACACAATCTATAAATAGCCAAAAACCGTAAACAATCTATAAATAGCCAATAAACAATAAACAAAACGTAGAATAACTCTCTAGAAGGCAGTTTGAGAAACTTCGAGAACCTGAGACACATACCCATTTCCCATAACAACAGAACGGAATTTCCCATTAATCATTTCGAAGACGGATCCAGAACCCAAGACACATTTCTAGAAAGGCCTAGATGTAGGCAATAGTAATTTATCTCACCAGACCGGATATAAATACCGCCGCGAAAGGTACTAGCATCAGTTGATAGTGAGTTTTGGTACAATGCGATAGATTGTACAGACTCAGTAGATGGCGAAGACAGCGACAAGTGTTACTGTGAAAAGCGATACAGCAGTTTAGTGTATCCGGGCGCGATTAATTAAAAGCTATAAAGTGCGAGTAATTATAGTGCGATAATTAAATTGTAACGCGAAATTATAATTGTGCGATCAGTAAAGTGTACGGAAGTTAGTGTTATAAATATTTGTGTGAATAAAAGTGTAATTAGTGTTGTAAAAGAAACTGTTTTATTTCACGAATGTGAAGAATATCGAACCCACAAAAGGTGTTTAACGGTAGAACACAACAGTTTATTAAAACTAACTCTACTTCTTTTTATCTCATTACTCGTTATTGAAATTAGTACATGACATGAAAATATTTATTTTACTATAATATAAACAATATAGGAAAATCACAGGCATAAAATAGAAAATATTTTGCTTTGTAAACATTTAAAACATCTGCCTAGTCATGTATCTCAAAATGTATAAATATTTAATAAGTAATACAATTCCAAATAAATACTTTTTGTTGTAAATTTTTAAACTCTGACTTTAATGGAAGGCATCAAGTTTTCTCCCTGGAAGTCCACCAACAGCAGCAACAATATTAGCAGTATAAGTAAAAATACTAATGTAACCAATAATTGTACAGTCCGCAAATTACGAATAATGCAGAAAACTCCTAGGAATCGTCAGAAGAATAATATACCCATATCTGTAGTTCCCACCACTGAATGTTTAAATATTCCAGTCCAGAATATCCATAGCGTTGAGTCCAGACGTTCGCCTACGGACATATCTCCTCAAAGTTTAACGTATAGCTGCAGGGCGTCTTCTATCAATAATCCTCCGAATTCCACTCTCTCAAATATAACTTCGGATGAAATTCATCCGACTTCAAATTCTTTGCAAAAACCCCGGTATAACGTTAGGTATCGCTCCTAACAAGGTGTGCTCTCGCAAGTGCCTCAGAATTTTTTACCACAATTGCAGTGGTATGAGAGGCAAATTGAATAAACTCTACCTTGACGCCAAATCATGGCATTTCAACGTACTTGCCTTGACTGAAACCTGGTTAAATGAATCCCATATTAATGAAGAGATCTTCGATAGTAGCTGGACAATATTCAGAAATGACCGTGATTGTGTCGCCACTGGCCAGACAAGAGGAGGTGGTGTTTTACTTGCTGTTAACAGTACTTTCTCATGTGAAATTGTCAACATAACCCCTCAAAAATTGTTTCAGCATAAAGTTATTCGAATATCATTTGACAGGACATCGGTATATATCGGTTTATTTTATGTCCCGCCTAGATCTGACGACTCTGTTTACAATTATATATGCGAATTTATATCTAATTTCATGGCAACTCGTAGCGCTGAGGATCAAATTATTCTACTTGGAGATTTTAATCGCCCTAATTTACGTTTCGTTCTTGATGAAACTGATAATTACCTAATTCCTATTAACCATCTTGATAATTCTGATTTTAACCTTGTGAGTACTTTGTATGGTAATGATTTGCAGCAAGTTGCTCCGACTCCCAATAGTTATGGTAATTGGTTAGACCTTATATTTACAAACGCTTATGACAAAGTAGTGGTTAGCCCTACTATCGACGTGGAGAATCTTTTCTCTAATAGCCTTCATCATTCTGCTCTTACTATTGATTTATCCACTACTGATTATAATAGGCGCGTTTTTTTGCTCCTCTATCCAGCGGAGAGTAGAGTAGACGCATTGAAAACAATAACACTCCTACACCAGTGAATTCACTAGTACAGAAATTCTATGCGTCATTTGTAGTTCACGTGTTGAAGTGTAGAATGTGCTGATAGAAAAAAGAAAAGCTCATGAGAAGTTGTATTTTTTTCTGTGAGGTGGCTTTCGGTTTTCATGGTTATGTTGAATGTTTTGGTAGTTAAGAAATTAGAAAAGGCCCTCATAATGTGTAGAAAGTTAAAAGAATTAATTTTCTGTTAGTTTTTTTTCTATTTTCTATCGATTGTGGTAGTGTATACTCGTTATTTTCTCCCTTTTTTTCAGCTGTTTTGTGCGACCACAGCGAATATAGCAACCTATGTCAGGTTTAGCGAATGCACTGCTGTTTTATACTAGATCGTTGTTTTTGCGGCATAGTTGTACTCTGCACTGCATCGGAGCAAAAAAACGCACCTAATATCTTTCAAACGTACAATAATTACTTCGTGCGAAAGCGGGACACACGTAACGTTTCGTCCGATTTTCTACATACACCGCTGCAACAGCACCAAATTCGTACTCTTCGAACGTATTCCTCCTGAATTCTTTTTCGCTCACAACTATTCCACACTTTTCACTACTGCTAATCTTCTTTGGTTTTCTCCAACACCCGTTCGTAACGGAACTTGATAGAAATTAAGATGTCTACCTGCAATTCGCACTTCGGAACGGCTGGCTTCCACTGAATTCGGAGTAAATAAACGTACGAGACTTAGCTTATTTCGCAAATGTAGGCACACTATTTTGCAAAAAATATCTGATTTCAAGCTGTTCGCGGTGCACTTTGAAAAATATGCTTAAAAATCGTTTTTCGCAACCTTCCTATTTGATTGAGCGTTTCCACTTAGGATGGTTTCGAATCTGTCTTTCCGTTTATGACTTTTTCTTCAACGCCGACCCCAAGACTATTTTCGTTTACTGCAATTGCTCCCAAATGTGTAGTCCCAACGACGACTACCCTCCTCTACGGTTACTTGCCGACTCCAATTCTCAAATTCCACTAAATGTGTAGTCCCAACGACGACTACCCTCCTCTACGGTTACTTGCCGACTCCAATTCTCAAATTCCACTAAATGTGTAGTCCCAACGACGACTACCCTCCTCTACGGTTACTTGCCGACTCCAATTCTCAAATTCAACCCCTCAAAAACTACATTTTTTTTTAATTCAAATTTTCAACAACTGTCTTTTTTTTAGCTTACTGAATTTACAATAATCTATACAAACATCAAAGTATTAAATTGAATTTGGGCAACAACATTATTAATGAACATTTATTTTTAGCTTTCAAACAAACCGTTGGTGAACTAGAGCAAACTAAATCTGGAATCGGACCAAAAGTGACTCTCCTCTATATTTACCATTTAAAAACATTAACCAAATATTTAATCCGTAACATTTTCCCCCCTCACGAAAAGAATTTCCTGAAATTCAATTGATGATACACTGACAGACTAAAGCTTTTAATGCATAACTTCATAATTTCTGTTCAATTAAGATGACTCAGTTACTTCAACTAACGAACATCGATTAAAAATAAAAGAAACAAAAGATGTCCCGACGGACCGAAAACAATGCTCGCGACTTGTAAAATTAACAAGTTTTTTTTATTTATTTTTGTTGTTGTTTTGTTTTTGTTTGAATTGATGTCACGAAACCATTAACGTGTTAATTCATCCTAATTATATCTGTCTTAGGTTATCTCAGTCTACGTACGGTTTAAGATCCTTGGCATGCCAGCGTCCTGCCTCATGCCCTTCCAGATCCACCAACTTAAAAATAGATGAAGTTTCACGCTGTACAATTCTAAAAGGTCCCAAATATTCTGGAGCTAGTTTCGCAGAATAAAAATGAGCTGCGTCGGATTGGGCGAAATTACGCCTCCAAACCAAGTCATCTACAGAAAATGGAGGAATCCTTTTTCGGAGGTTATATCGCTGCATACTCTTTCCTGTGGCCTCCTTTAGATGTTGAAGTACTACTTCCCGAATCTTCGTCAGTCCCTCCGCCCTCTGTACCGGATCTCTGACTAACTCATCCTCGCATGGAGGTTGTGGTCCCTTTCGCGAGACGATCATCTCTCGACCAAAATTCACAAAATAAGGTGTGGCTCCCATGGCCTCGTGTGTGTATGTGCGTAACGCACACCCAATCTGTGGTAAATCACGATCCCACTTCCGATGATTTTCACCGACGTACGCCCGAAGCATACGTTTAATATTTTGATTTATACGCTCTGCCGGATTTGCCTGAGGGTGATAGAAGGCTGTATATTGCAGCCGGGTACCATATGACAAAATGAGTGTCTGTAATTCCTTGGACCGGAACTGTACCCCGTTATCACACACTATTACCGCAGGGACTCCAAACAGTAAAAAGACCCTATCTTCGAGTAGTCTGGAAACTTGTTTGGCCGTGGCCTGCCTTAGTGGAAATATCAGAGGAAATTTCGTACAGTAATCTACTACCGTTAAAATATAGGTGTTGCCCTGCGTCGATCGAGGCAAAGGACCGATTAAATCGATACAGATAATCTCCCATGGTTCTTTTGCTTGACCCACCCTGGTAGTCATGGTTCCATATGGCGGTCGCCTCTCCACTTTTGTGGCCTGACAAACTTTACATCTGGCCACATACCGTTGAATATCGGCACGCATTTTAGGCCAAAAATACCTCTGTGCCACCCGGTCGTATGTGCGACTTGCACCCATATGTCCCGCTGTTGGCTCATCGTGACATTCTTGCAGAACCTTTTTCCTGTCCCCTTTGTTAATCACTTGTTTCCATGAGTTTCCTTTGAGATCCGAATAACGATTGGAAACTCTTTTCCACAACAAGTTGCCCTCTATCCGCCAGTCTTTAAATTGATCTGGATTGTTTCTTACCTTAGCCATCATTCCTAATACCCATCTATCTTCTAACAACCTATCGTTCACAACTGCCGCTACTTCAGGAACTGACCTCGACAAAGCGTCTGGCACCAAATGTTCTTTCCCCTTTCGGTGAACAACGTCATAATCAAACTGCTGAAGCCGAACTGCCCATCTTGTGAGTCTCCCTGCCGGATCCTTCAGGTTATTTAACCACACTAAAGAATGATGATCGGTGACTACTCTAAATTTGGTACCTTCAATATATGGCCGCAATTTCTCTATCGCCCACAAAACGGCCAGGCATTCCTTTTCAGTGGTCGAATATTTCCTCTCTGCTTTGTTTAGAGAACGACTCAAATAACAAATAACTCTTTCACCTTCCGGGAAAACTTGACTTAGTACTGCTCCTAACCCGACGTCCGACGCATCCGTCTGGACAATGAATGGTAAGTTGAAGTCTGGACACGACAGAATCGGAGCAGAAGCCAGTTTCAATTTGCATTTGTTGAAAGCCCGTTCGCATTCAGAAGTCCACTGAAAACGCTGGTTTTTCCGAAGCAGATTCGTCAGTGGTGACACTAATGATGAATGATCCGGTATAAACCGCCGGTACCAAGATAACATACCCAAAAACTGCCGAATCTGTTTCACAGAGTGGGGTCTGGGTATATTAATCACGCTCTCCACTTTCTCGGAATCGGCGCTTAAACCGTCTTTATCAACTAGATATCCCAAATATTTTAGTTGAGGACGACAGAAATGGCACTTATTCCGGGACAGTTTAAGGCCTGCCTCCCTCAGCCGTTTAAATACCTCCTGGAGTATCTCTAAGTGTTTGTCGAACGTCTGGGTGACGATGATGATATCATCCAGATACGTGAAAACGTAGGGTTCCAAAGCAGGACCTAGAACACGATCAATCAACCGTTGCCACGTAGCTGGAGCGTTTGATAATACAAACGGCATCCTACAAAACTGAAATAAACCCCTACCTGGAATTGTGAAAGCGGTAAACTGACGGGAATCTTTCGCCACAGGTACTTGCCAGTTGGCGGACTTTATATCTAGAGTCGAAAGATATTTTGCGTCCCGTAACTTATCCAACGTAGCTGAAACATAGGGTAGAGGATATGCATCCTTTTCAGATACCCGGTTGACTTTGCGAAAATCTACACAAAAACGATATGTGTCATCTTTCTTTTTTACCATCAAAATTGGTGAAGACCATGCACTGGAGGATGGCTCTACTACTCCCAACTTCAACATTTCTTCCAACTCAGCGTTGATGTGTTTTTGAAGAGCTGGTGAAACCGGGTAATACCTTTGTTTAATGGGCATCGAATCCGTCTTGATGACGTGCTCCACTAAACTAGTACATCCCAATCCATCTCCCATTTGCATAAATTCGTCATCCACCAAATTTTTCAGATGTGACTCCTCCTCCTGAGAAAGACTGATTCTGTCACGTAAATGTTCAGCTGAAAAAGTCACCGCTTCGTGGATAAAATCCCAACAATCATGTTTTAAATTTAAGGTAATTCCAAACTGCTTTAAAAAATCTACCCCGAGGATCAGCCCATGCGGTAACGAAGGAACCACCAAAACTTCCATCCACCTTGTCGCCCTATCTAGCTTAATGGGCACCAACACCTGGCCCAGGATGTTACACCGTCCCTCATCTGCCAATCGTACCGCTTGTTGAGTAGTCGTTCTCAGTTCTACTCCCATTTCCTGCAGCTGCTGCCAACCTTTCTGTCCCATAATCGTAGTGGACGCACCGGAGTCTACCAAACCCGTTAACTTTCTCCCTAAAATATCCACACCCAGATGAGGACGTACATCCCCTGGTTGTGAAGAAAAAATGTACGCGGACCTTTCCTCTGTGGCTTGTTCCTTGCAGTTAATTACGGTGCCCTGTTTGCCGCCTATCGAGCACCGCAGTCGTTTCCCGCTTCTTTCGTTTGGTTTCGTTCCCCTGAGCGCCATGTCGATCGCCCCCCGCGCGAGGTACACTCTGGACACCTTGAACGAATTGTATTTGGTCGGCCGCATCCAAAACAACGTCTCAACTCTGAGCACTGTCTCGCGAAATGCGCCTGACTGCCACAGTTCCAACAAACTCCGTGTGGCCTATCGTTTGATGAAGTAACAACTTCCACTAAACAAGGGTTTGCATAGGCCAGATCTGGTTCTAAAAGCTTTGCCATTCTTCGATTTGGTGGAGGATTAAAAGCTTCTACCGTGGCTCTCGTCGCTTCCAACTTCCTTCCCAGCTGTACTAGTTCAGCCACCGTAGCTACTGATCGCATTGCTAGCTGCATCTGATAGAAAGGGTTAATGTTTCTTCGTAGGATTTTCATTTTTTCGAACTCACTACACGGTTCTCCTAGCCTTCGAAATAAACCATCCATTACGGCTACATAAATTCCAATAGACTCGCCTTGGCCTTGAGTACGCCGCCGAATCTCATCCCAAAGGCGATCATCATAATCAGCCGGAAGAAATTCGGCCCGTAGCTCACGTCGCAGGTCTTCCCAGCTACAGCACCTGTCTCGATTAGCTCTATACCAAATGAGAGCCTTGCCCTCAAACAAGTCCACCGCAGCATTATATAATTGAGAGGAAGCTAAACCGCGGGCAACGCGGAGCTCTTCCACCCGCTCAAGAAAAGCACTCACGGAGCTTGGAGTTTCCCCCGTGAACTTAACCCCCCATTTAACAACATTTTGTTGTTTAGAAAAATCCTCCGTGACAAGTCTTGGGGTTGAACAAAAGGCTGGTCCTTCGAAATTTTCAAGAGACTTTGATTCCGGTGCCGGTTTACACTCCAGTACCCCAGTCTTAATTGTTTTCTCTTCGTCTAGCCCCTCGACTTCATTTGAATCCTCCAGAACAAAGCCTATCCCCATCATTATACGCCACCGTATCTTGTCTATCTCATTTGGCAATGCGTTTGTTAACTGAGCCATGTTCTTAAGGCGGCGCAAACCAAACTCCACCTTTGCCTTGAGTCTCAAGTAATCTCTTGACCTCTTATCGCCAGTGAAGTTTTCTGCCATGCTTTCGACTTCCCCTGTCAGCGCCTTCATAGCCTCCAAGTCCTCCTCATACGTGAATGGATAATCTTTAATCTGTAACGATTCGTCCATTGCCTCCTCTGCTCGTAACGCTGCCCGTAAAGACCTCCGCATCTTATCCGTTGTATCTGCAGGTAGACCCCGGATGGCTAATTCATACATCAGCTCATCTTTGACCAACTTGTCCACCAAATACTTATTTGCCAAAGACATGGCTAAAAGAAACTCTTATAAGCTTACAGCTGTATAAAACACCAAAGACAATCAACTATATATTTTACAGAGTTTAAAATTCATTCAACAAATTTACACTCACAATAAACCACGGAACTTCAGTCACGCAAAGACTGGTCACCAAATCACTATGGTTATTATGCAATCACACTAGAGTTGGGTCGTACTCGGATTTTTACATACTAGGTATTCCGAATACGAGTACAAAAAAATACCTGTTCCAAATACCTGTTCCAAAATACTAGCTAGTATTTTTTGAAGTATGTACATATATACACACAAGTACATGCGATTTGCAGTGATGTAATGAAACGGTATGATATGCCCTCCCCCATCCACCAGAGACAAAGTTCGCAGGCTAGAATGGTGATGGTGCAGTTGACCGTGAAAGGATACGAGCCATTAGTACGTGCAGCTTGTCCGTAACTATCCAATGGTCGGTCACTTATTTGGCAAGTGTTTCTCCAATCTAGGAGCCATCTTAGGGAAAACAAGCAAATTCAATCAATTTGATTTTCATTTTAATATATGCACAAAACACCTCCTGTTTTCGTTCAAACTACCAGTGTCGAAAAATTTACTATGATAGGACCAACTAATCCTGTTGTCATCTATATGACTTTTCATCGATCGATGCCTGATACCAAACTTTTCCTGGCTAATCTAAAACAGTCGGTTTTCCACTTCTCCTCACTGAAGCATGAATTTGTCGAAAATTTTATTAAGAAATGATAAAACGTCTATTAATGCACCCACTAGGGGGTCAACCTTTTCGGTAAAGCTGGACATGAGTCACAGCCCCGGGAGGGTTGGAGTGCAGTCACGAGGAGAGCTTCAGCACAGCCGGAGAAGCCAACTGGCTAACCAAAAAGGATCTAAACATTTTTAGTGTTACTTTCTGTTTTCCCGGCGGATTTCATTTTACCGTATCTTAGAAACTAGGCCGTTTTTTCCCATATTTGTATGGGAACAACTCAGAAAGATCCTCAAATTTATGCTAGACCAAAAAAAATTTTTTTTTGAAAATATGGACGTTTTTGCTTAATTTCCCCTATAAAAAAATTTGTTTGCCCTTAAAATATCACTATTGAACTCCCCGATCACTTTCAATCATCGAAAGCGCTGTAAAGGCAGTTTTTGCCAAACTATGGCCAAAAAACCGCTTACTCCCCTACAAAACAGAAATTTTTGTATCACAGCAATAGGTCTTGGCTCGTTATGTCCCAAACCACACTAACCCAAAATTAGCCGATTTTGTCCGATTTCAGCTACTTTTGCCCTAAAAACTTTTTTAATAATTGATTAAAATACTTTCCCAATCCCTCCCATCAAAAATTTTTTCGTCCTTAAAATATCACCAATATACTTCCCAACCACTTTCAATCATCGAAAGCGCTGTAAAGGCAGTTTTTGCCAAACTATGGCCAAAAAACCCCTTTCTCCCTTACAAAACCTAAATTTTTGTATTACAGCACTAGGTCTTGGACAGTTATGCCCCAAACCACTCTATCCCAAAATTGGCCGATTTTGCCCGATTTCAGCTACTTTTGCCCTAAAACCTTTTTGAATAATTGAATAAAATACTTTCCCAATTTCTCCTATCAAAAATTTTTTCGTCCTTAAAATATCACTAATATACTTCCCGACCACTTTCAATCATCGAAAGCGCTGTAAAGGCAGTTTTTGCCAAACTATGGCCAAAAAAAACCCTTACTCCACTACAAAACGTAAATTTTTGTAGCACAACAATAAGTCTTGGCCCGTTATGTCCCAAACAACTCTAACTCAAACTTGGCCGATTTTGACCGATTTCAGCTACTTTTACCCTAAAAACCTAATCCTAAAGTCCCAAAATACTCGCAAGCACGAAAATACTCTATACAAAAATATGCGATACGAAAATACTTGCAAGTTCCAAAATACTCGATACGAGTATATACTCGTATAGTTCCAAAATATGTAGCGAATATTAAGAGGTGGAGATGGCCTTAGCACAACTTAGAACCAGACCGAAGTCCAGAACCAAGAGTGCTAAGGTCCAGAAAGTGGAATGGCTAATGCCATTCAAGAGGCAAAACAAAAAAAAAAAAAAGAATTGCCCCGAGAGCAGGGTGCCCTAGAAATGGCCGTGAAGGCCCCTCGTCCGCATTAGCGGAGCACCCTTTAACCAACCCCGACGGATGCTGGGGTGCCGCTTTGCTAGCTCGCTGCGGCTGGGGTGGGTTCTTTAAACAAAATGGGGTTAGTTTGCTCTCAAAGAAACGGGATGCTACGTATTATTTCATCCGTCATAATACTGTAGCCGCAAACTGGTATATCAAATACCCAGGGACCAAAAAGGGGGCATAGCTCCGTACAGGAAACCACCCAGGCTCTGCAACATGGGCTGACTAAGCAGACCCAGTGCTCGTGACAACGCACGGAACCAGAAAATTAAAATTTTACAAAAGGGAAAAAGGAAAAAGTGCTACCTCTCTTTACAAGGAACCCGGGTGAGGCAGACAGCCCCGGGCCCCCGATGGTAGTGGAGCCCTGACCCCGATGGTCTGGGGTCCTCCACCCTCTGATACTGGCCCCATATCAAAAATTCAAAAATCTACAAAAAAATCACGGAAACTACTAGTTGGGCCAGTATCCCTCCCTTTAAGAATGCTGAAAAATACCGAAGAAATACACGCAAAACTATTTCATTTTATCATAGGCCAGCCAGGCCACGCGCGGACCCTGAAAAGCAAAGAGAACTTCTCGGGCTTCCACCCAATAAGAAGGCCTAAAGCAATTTAATCGTTATAATCCATTATTATTCCACATTTCGTATCAAACGTATATAATAAGCTGATTCTCACAACTGATCACTTATACCTATGTGTGTGTATATATATATTGATGTGTATAATATAATTGAATGATATTATGATGTATCGTTAATGCAAGGCAGTACTACAATTGAATATTGTATAAATAAATGAAAAGCTCTCAACGCAAAGCTAAATTTTGCTTTTTCATCAATTCAATCCTATTTTTACCGCGTGTGGAAAATAAATAGATTGCCAGCTATATTTTAACTTTAAAGAAATAACTTCAAACAAAAACAATTTTAACTGAAGCGATACCACAAAAAAATGTGGGAATGTAATTTAACATGTTTAGTTTTCTTAAGTACTATTTTTAGTTAATATCAGTTTCAAAGCTGCCGACATTGCTCGCACATTTCATTGAAACATTTCAAAAAAAAATGCGCATTTTTCTTTTCTTTCTTTTTTGTTTCTCACAGATATTTTGTGTAGGCTGCTATTGTGGTAAAAACAGACTAGTATACAAGAAGTTTTCATTGATAATGTAAATAAGTATGTAGGTTACACAGCTCGAAAGTTATATATAGGAAGTTATATATATAAATATTTCCATATCAAATATGTAATGCCTGGGCGCCAACAAGGCTTATAAATGTTGTGGTATGTTTCTTAATGTACTAAAAAAAAATTTTCTTTTTCTCTACACCAAATGCTACTGTGCTTGCATTGAACTTCGTCTAAAATAAGTTCAACTCGGTGACGGCATCAAGGAAGGTAAGCATACAAATTTCAGAAATATGTTGGGTTAAGCCTTACAAATATCGTACAGATGCATGTATGTTTGAATATTTAATTGAACAATACCACATCGACTGTGTGTTCAGCAACCGGTACCATCGAAAGACCGAGATGAATTTCAAAAGGCAGAACAGCGGTACTTATCTTGAAATTCCATTCACGTGGTCGACTGCTCCCATCTCATCCGCTTGTACATCGCTCAGCATTTTCACAAGACCGACAAATTAAATTAGCTATGAAGTCCACGATATGAATTGAAAGTCGAGAGCGCAAAAAGCATTTACAGGTGAGAGATGGCTTCTATCGCGAGTATCATCGATTCGGTTGAGACCATGGTCGGTAAGTATCTACATCGACGTCCTATGGAAATTTTGGCTTCAAAGAAAACTTACTGCGTGAAATATGGTTGGACACTCTTTTGTATGCATTGCACTTGAAAGTATTAGCTCCTTGTACAGCCGTTATCAGCGGCTAATCCAATTAATTCACTTCAGCGTTGTCATCATCGTCGTCATCACCAGCCTAATGGAAATGAATGATGGTGCATTTGGAAATGCCACCAGGTTGACACTTAATTTACGTTCGGTGAAATTATAATGATGGTGATTCGCCTATTCGCGTACTGGTTTTCATGCCGTATATTCTTGAAACAGGAAACTATATCACTTAGACACGTTTTCTTTTCTGATCGTTTGGAGAATGACGGGAGCCACGCATCCAGAAATTTGTAGAAACAGTTCAAAGGCGGACTACACAATTCACTATTGAAGTCCGAATTTCGCCCACGAAACAAGCCGTCGGTCTATCGCATACAAGAACGCGTGCAAGCCTATCAAAAACGCCAACTTTGCTGTACCGCACTATCGTGAGTAGCACATGGACTGTACGATTATTTGGGTTCGCGACTCAAACGTTACAGACACTGGCTTCGGCTTGAGGCGATAAAGGTGTCGTACGCTCACTCATGGACACCGGACCATTTTGCAATACGGCGGATCTGTCGGTATTCGTAAAAACAATAAAGATTGATAGAGCGGAATTCGATTTGCACTAACGCAGCACCCTCGGATTTCCGTCGTTCTCTTTCTTGTCTTTGGCTGATATGTTTTAATTTCGTCGCCAGTGCCACAGCCAAACTTAATGAACTCGCGTCCGAGAAGCTATCCCGCTATGTACGAAACCGCTCAGAATCAAACCAAGCACGATTACAGCCGCGTAAAAATTCCGAACGCAAAGTATTCAAAATTATGGCTAACGCTCCACATACACAATATGCCCCGACTGAAAATTTCACGTTTCCGAGCAAATCTTCAAATTCTATTAGTTTTATTCTTATAGAATGAAACAAAAAACATCCCAGCAGCGGCCGTGGCGATTGTGCCTCACAGAACTTGAAAACAATCTTTCCTTCGATTTTTCTCTCACGAATTCCATTTGAACAAATCTCACACAAACTGATTTACGGTTCCCGTGCACCTTTTGCGTAACACTTATCTCACTTAAACTTGAGTGATTCAAAAAAATATGCCGACCGACCGTCTCCAAAAGCAATCGGAACGGCCGCTTGTTGCCGCCACACCGGCCCAAACTTGACTGTCCATCGCCAAGCGCTGCATCCTCACAGCCCAACCGCAGCATCGCAATTTGCCATAAACAATTTACCGTTGATACGGTAAATTAGTATGGAAAAAAATGAATTTTTCGAAGCGACATCGCTTGTGTTTCGATTTGTCGAAAACAAGGTGCCGTTAGAGGGCAAGTGGAGGACTTTTGATACAATGCGTATCAAAAGTCGTTTGCCGTGAATTTTAGAAACAAAATTCAAATGGGCAAATGCTACAACACAGATCTTTCCACAAGGGCAAGTGCGTGGAAAGAGCTGAAGGATGGATGTAATGTGTGAAAGACAATGACGTGAACAGGTGATCAAGTCTTTTACTATCCAATCTTTTAGATTTATTGCGTGAACTAGTGAGCAAATAAAAAGGGGTAAATATAATTGTAGGAAATTTCGTGAACACGTATGCTAAGTTAATGACGAAAGTATCTTTGATAGAGGAAATGGTGAACCAGGTGAACATCTCTAGACACTTTCTCATTGGGGCAGGAGTGACACCTGAAATAGGCGCAAATGGACGATCTCCAAATAAAATTTGGAAACAGATCGTGAACTGGTGAACTAGTGGGTATATCACTTAGTGATGTCTTTCGCGTGAAAGACGCCCACTGATCGTCCATTTTGATCGGCCAGCTGGTAGTAAGCACCGCCGATCTTCTTAATTACCTTACTAGGTAAAAACTTCCGGTCCAGCTTTGCATTGTAGTGCGCGGCTGCGTCACTTTGCCGGAAGTTGCGCCTGTAGACCACTTCGCCAGGCTGGTATGAAACCATCCTGGAACGAAGATTATAGGCCTTGGCATTGCGAGACTGGGCTTTGGTGGTGAGGTCGCGGATGGTCTGGCGTAGAAGGGCCAGATGGTCAGGAGGTGGCAGAGTAGTATCGGGGTCATCCAAAAGATGCAGTTGCCGCAACAGGTGGTAGGTGCGGCCATGAGTGACCATTGGTTGCCCGAAGACTGCCTGATAGGGCGAAGTCCCTATCGTCGCGTGAGGTGCTGAGCGCAACGCGCAGGTTATCTCTGGGATTTTGGCGTCCCATTCCTTTTGAACGGGATCAATGTACGAACGGATTGCCGCCAGTATGGAGCGGTTGAGACGTTCCGAGGCATTGGCTTGAGGGGAATACACGGCGGTGAAGGTATGTCCGACACCGAATTCATGTAAGAAGGTTTGAAAAATAGACGACCGAAATTGTACACCGTTGTCAGTCACGACACTTTCCGGAACTCCAACAAGATGAAATATCCTCTTCCTCAGGATGTCGATGACTGCTTTCGCAGTGAATTTCCGAAGCGGCTCGATGAATGGAAACCGCGAAAGATGGTCCAGGACGATGAGAGCTCCAATGTTGCCAGACTTGGACCTAGGGTAGGGGCCGATAATGTCTATGTACAAGCGCTGGAATATGCGCTCGGGAACGGACTGCAGCGTCATTGGTGGACGAAGGGTGTGTGAAGGGGCTTTGGTGGTTTTGCATGTAATGCATGATCCCACATAATCACGCACTTGAGCGGCCATTCGTGGCCAGAAAAACCATTGCCGTAATCGGCCGAGGGTTTTGGCCACGCCACCATGCGCACTCAAGGGTGGGTCATGAGCTCCCTTCACTAATTCTGCCGTCATTTCTGACGGCACCCACAACTTCCAAGCCAACTGGTCTTGAAGTCCGTTTCCGGTCGCATACTCAGTCCGCTTGTACACGAACCCGTCTACAACTTTTAGGTCCGGCAGTTGGTCTTGTTCTGCCTGGACTTTAGCCGCCAGCTCCGTATAGGAGGCACTTTTGAAGTGGGGCGACTCTAAGTCTAGCTCCATTGGAGTCTCCTCGCCTTCTGCCGGCGTCAACGCCTCGGCAGAGAACATGCGCGACAAGGAGTCCGGCACTACGTTTTGGCTTCCCTTTCGGTGGACAATCTTGAAGTTGAAACCTTGAAGTTTCAAGGCCCACCGGGCTAATCGTCCATTAAGGTCTGGTTGGTTCATTAGCCATTTTAGGGAAGCATGGTCGGTCACGATTTCAAATTCGTGACCTTCCACGTAGGCGCGGAACTTCTTGATTGCCAACACCGCTGCCAGACATTCTTGCTCAGTGACGGTGTAGTTTCGCTGAGCGGGATTCAGTTTGTGGGACATATAGGCGATGGGGGCTTCAGCTCCGTCTTCTGTGCGCTGCACCAGCACGGCACCGACTCCATGTTGACTCGCGTCACATTGGATGGAGAAGGGCTTGTTGAAATCTGGGCTGTGCAGCACTGGGGCTGAAGCAAGGCTGTGTTTCAATTGCTTGAAAGCATTTAGCCTCTCATCGGTCCACACAAACTGACTCCGCTTAGAAAGCATGTCTGTCAGTGGTGTTGACAATGACGCATATTCCCTGACGAAGCGCCGATACCAACCGCAGATTCCTAGAAATCTTCGGAGTTGCTTCGTGGTAGAGGGAAGTGGGAAATCCATGATAGATTTCACCTTGTCAGGATCAGTTTGGATAGTGCCCCCACCAACAATGTGGCCAAGGTACTTGACGTCTCGCAAGAGGAACTTACTCTTTTCCACATTGATGGTGAGGCCAGCTTGTCTCAAATGGAAGGCGACCTGATGAAGTACCTGCAGGTGCGCGTCAAACTCGTCTGTTATCACCAACAGGTCGTCGAGGTACACAAATACCTGGTGCTTGAGTTGGGGCGGAATAACCTTATCCATCAGCCGTGACATCGTTTGGGGTGCATTACACAACCCAAACGGCATCACGACAAAATGGTAAAGGGGTCGACCGGGCACAGTGAAGGCTGTCTTCTCCTTTGACTTTTCCTCTAGAGGGATTTGCCAAAAGGCATCCTTTAAGTCAAGGCTGGAGATGAAATTTGCCTTAGGGAGTCTGCTGAGAATTCCATCAATCAGCGGCAAAGGATAGGCATCCTTCACTGTAACCGAATTGACCTTCCGGGCATCCAGGCATAAGCGTACTTTCGAGGGCTTTACCACCAACGTTACCGGTGAAGACCATGCACTCTTCGACTCTTCGATTACGCCCAACGCTAACATCCGGTCAATTTCCTGATATAGGAGCTTTTCGACAGCTGGTGACACAGAGAAATGTCTCTGTTTTATGGGTTTCTGGTCACCAGTGTCGATTTCATGACGGATGAGCGTAGTCTTTCCCAAGCCCTCAACAGCGAACGAAGGAAAGCAAGCAATCGCAGACCGAAGTCTGCGATGCTGCTCCTGTGTGAGAGGGTGGGCGCAATCGTCGAGTGCGTCGAGGCTGTTGGTGGTGTCGACCTGTGGTGGTGGCGCAAACAGGTCTGTGGCCAGGGCGAAAAGACGGACGAAGTCCACTCCCAGATAGAGATTCTGACTGAGAGTGGGTATTATCCACAGCGTCAACGTCTTGGTGAGCCCCCGGAACGTGATGTCGGCTGATACTCGGCCTACGGCTTGATGTTGTGTGCCGTCAGCTGTTTTCAACCCGAGAGAAGCTCTTTTCCAAGGAAAAGCGTTCCTCTCGAGGAATGAGCGGGCTAGATCAGCCGCCATCACGCTCACGTTGGCTCCCGTGTCGATCAAACCCGATGTAAGTTGGCCGAACAACAGAACCTGAGCGTACGGTCGAACGTCACCTGGAGGCACGTTCAACAGAGTCGCACAATCCAATTGATAACGCCAACGACGGAACTGAGCGTAAAAACGCCTCATTCTCAACGTTGAGCGTTTAGGTGTTTTAAGGTGTTTGTGAATGGTGTCAATTTCGGAGTTAAAAATTCGGTTTCGGACCGCCGTGTATTTCCGCCATCTAATGTGGTAGGGCAGAAAAGCCAAAGGTGTAGGAGGCTCTGCCTGTAAGAGTGGGATCGATAAGGTAGTAGAGTCCCCACTCGGCTGAATACTAACATCATTGGTGGTTGGGTCCAAGGAATTTGGAGACAGATCATCAGTCCTGTCTACCTGCTGGAACGGGGTGGAGCTTGCTTGCCCTGTGGGAGGCGTGAGATCTTGTTCCGCGCTCCCTGCGGTCCGTTTTTTTGTTTGGCAGTTCACACAATTAGGTTTATATGTGTCTGCCTTTCCGCAGCCATAACAGAATACTGTTCTGGGCTCCAAACAATCGTCGAAACGGTGTCCCACTTGCTTGCAGTTCCAGCAAGTAGGCAGGACCGTGACTGCTTCCACTCCAGGTTCATCGGTTGAATCCTCGTATTGGACTAGCGGGTATTCTTCACTAAGTTCTTCTGTGGCGTTCCTCCAGTGTGAGGATCGGCGTCGACCTCCAAGCTCCATTTCAAAGTTCTCCGCACGGATGACGGCCTGACGGAGCAGACGAACAGAGGGAAGGTGTATTTGGAGCAGACCACGACGGATTTCTGGCACTAAATTGCGTCTGAGAATGTCAGCTAAGTCCGCGTCGCCAATAGGGCGCTGTAGCCGGTCGACAATCTTGTAGACGTCCGCACTGTAATCGTCGAATGTTTCTTGAGGTCGCTGTTTCCTTCCTCGTATCTGTTCCATCAGGTCGGCATCCGTGAAGCGATCCGCGAAATGGTCGCTCAGGGCCGACTCCAAATCCCTCCAATTGAAATCACGTCTCGAATTGTAAAACCGCCAATACCAATCAGCGGCAGGTCCAATCAAAAGTAAATGCACATGCTGGCATAGAACATTAAAATTTCCGCCCAAGGTGTTCCTGGTAAGAGCTGCTACCCTGTTAATAAAGACTTCCACGGGCATGGAGGATTCACGACCCGAGAATTTTAGTCCCCACCCACCAATGATGCTTGCCACCTTATCGTGGTGGAACTGGACATTATTACCACGAGGGGTGCGAGGTGAGTAGGATCGCGGCACTGGAACAAATGATTGTGCGCGAGGGTTCAGTCTTGGCGACTCTACATTCCGAGTCCGGGACGGAAGATTTAATTGGGCCATGCGCTCCAGCATCACACGCATGCCGTTCCGCAATTCGTTAATCTGTTGTTGAAGTCCGCTTAAATCTTGAGGCACTATAGAGCGCGCTCCTGCGGCTTCTGACGTCACATCTGAGATTGGGGACGCTTTTGACGACGGGCCAGGTGGCTGAATTAAACCTTCCGCCCCCGACTCGGCCTGTAAATCAAAGTCCCTGATTTCCACATCCTCATTGCTTCTCATGCCTCGGGTTCTTACTCCCGGCCGCTGGGTTTTGGGCCGAGCCCCTCGTGGCATAGATGCTGCAGCAGTGGGGGCCTGTCTGGCTCCTAAGGGGAGACTCAGTGGTCCACGGCACAGCGGGCAATCTGTATGATTCCGAAGCCATTGCTCCAGGCACGTTTCATGAAATGTATGACCACATTTTGTGGTGTACGTAACCTGGGCAGCAGCGAATGACTGCTGGCATATGGAGCACTGAGCCTCCACTGTGGTGCCAGACAGGTCCTCACTACTGTGATGCAATGGCATGTCCAATCTGTGAAAATACTTGATTATATACGAAAATTCAAAGGAAGTGCACGATACTCGTGACTAACGAAATAATTACGCTTATAACTAAGGAGTTGCTGCAAATTCAAATGCAACTCAGTGCACAACAGGGTGTGACTAACTCTTTCAGAGAACCTTAACAGATAACTAGGCAAAATATGCCAAATATTCAAAAAATATATATAAAAAAAATATATAGATATATATAAGTAGGTGCACACCAGTGGTGTGACTAACTCTTTCAGAGAAATAACAAAGCTCTTAAAGCCAAGTGGCTAAAATTCGAATGAAAAAAATATCGATTCCAAAAGAAAAGTTTTAAACTTTCCAAGTTAGGATAAAAATTTAATGCTTGTCAAAAATTTAATTAACAGAAAAGGCCTTCTTATTAGACGGAACCCGATCCGTTCCTCCCCATTTCAGGTCCGCTGGCTGGCTGGCTTTTGATTTTAAAAAAAACGCAAGAAATAGAAATTCTAATTATGAAATGTTAGACTGGAACAGTGTGAAAAATTTTAAAAAATTGTCAAAGTAAAGTGGATGTGTGATGGTGAAAGTATTGAAATTTTATACGATTGAAATTTGTAAGTAAAAACTTTAACTCGGGTCGGCTCCTGAAGGGTACCGCCCATTATGGGGGACTGTTTACCCACCCGAAATTCCTCAAAAAGAGAGGAGCAAGGGACCAAAAACAACTGTGTTGCTGCTTGACTCAACTTCAGCAAATGGTTCAAGTCTGGCCAAGCTGCAGGGACGTGTAGGCGGCACCACGCCAACCCCACGTAATCCACCACAGCTTGAACCAAACTCAAGCCAAAAGCCGAAGCTGGATCAAGACAGCAAGGATATGAAAAATTTGGGACAGCTTCCCAACATAAAGTGGGGCAGGGGCCCTTCGGTTGACCGGGACAGGAGCGGCGGTAAACCACCACAACCTGTTATCCGCGGCCAACCTCCAGGTTGCACCCAGAGTCAAAAAACTCAACAGGACAACACAACAGGAAGCTGCCCAAGAGGTAAGCTAACTAGGAAATGATTTTAAAAGGATTGGACTGGGAAGGATGTTTGCGGCTAGTAAGGAAAGAGCGAGCGATGCAGGTCTTAATTCAAGGGGTTTTGTTCTCTCGAACGAAATGAGTTGAATCGCAAAGGAGGCGATTCTAAGACCTGCGAGTGAGAATGGAATGTTAAGGTTTGAAGACGTAAAGTCTTAAGGGGAGTATGAGTCGAAACTCATAAGTATTTTCTCACTTTGGTGGGTCACCCAAAAACGAGTTTCGGGCCCCACGTTGGGCGCCATTTGTAGCGAATATTAAGAGGTGGAGATGGCCTTAGCACAACTTAGAACCAGACCGAAGTCCAGAACCAAGAGTGCTAAGGTCCAGAAAGTGGAATGGCTAATGCCATTCAAGAGGCAAAACAAAAAAAAAAAAAAGAATTGCCCCGAGAGCAGGGTGCCCTAGAAATGGCCGTGAAGGCCCCTCGTCCGCATTAGCGGAGCACCCTTTAACCAACCCCGACGGATGCTGGGGTGCCGCTTTGCTAGCTCGCTGCGGCTGGGGTGGGTTCTTTAAACAAAATGGGGTTAGTTTGCTCTCAAAGAAACGGGATGCTACGTATTATTTCATCCGTCATAATACTGTAGCCGCAAACTGGTATATCAAATACCCAGGGACCAAAAAGGGGGCATAGCTCCGTACAGGAAACCACCCAGGCTCTGCAACATGGGCTGACTAAGCAGACCCAGTGCTCGTGACAACGCACGGAACCAGAAAATTAAAATTTTACAAAAGGGAAAAAGGAAAAAGTGCTACCTCTCTTTACAAGGAACCCGGGTGAGGCAGACAGCCCCGGGCCCCCGATGGTAGTGGAGCCCTGACCCCGATGGTCTGGGGTCCTCCACCCTCTGATACTGGCCCCATATCAAAAATTCAAAAATCTACAAAAAAATCACGGAAACTACTAGTTGGGCCAGTATCCCTCCCTTTAAGAATGCTGAAAAATACCGAAGAAATACACGCAAAACTATTTCATTTTATCATAGGCCAGCCAGGCCACGCGCGGACCCTGAAAAGCAAAGAGAACTTCTCGGGCTTCCACCCAATAAGAAGGCCTAAAGCAATTTAATCGTTATAATCCATTATTATTCCACATTTCGTATCAAACGTATATAATAAGCTGATTCTCACAACTGATCACTTATACCTATGTGTGTGTATATATATATTGATGTGTATAATATAATTGAATGATATTATGATGTATCGTTAATGCAAGGCAGTACTACAATTGAATATTGTATAAATAAATGAAAAGCTCTCAACGCAAAGCTAAATTTTGCTTTTTCATCAATTCAATCCTATTTTTACCGCGTGTGGAAAATAAATAGATTGCCAGCTATATTTTAACTTTAAAGAAATAACTTCAAACAAAAACAATTTTAACTGAAGCGATACCACAAAAAAATGTGGGAATGTAATTTAACATGTTTAGTTTTCTTAAGTACTATTTTTAGTTAATATCAGTTTCAAAGCTGCCGACATTGCTCGCACATTTCATTGAAACATTTCAAAAAAAAATGCGCATTTTTCTTTTCTTTCTTTTTTGTTTCTCACAGATATTTTGTGTAGGCTGCTATTGTGGTAAAAACAGACTAGTATACAAGAAGTTTTCATTGATAATGTAAATAAGTATGTAGGTTACACAGCTCGAAAGTTATATATAGGAAGTTATATATATAAATATTTCCATATCAAATATGTAATGCCTGGGCGCCAACAAGGCTTATAAATGTTGTGGTATGTTTCTTAATGTACTAAAAAAAAATTTTCTTTTTCTCTACACCAAATGCTACTGTGCTTGCATTGAACTTCGTCTAAAATAAGTTCAACTCGGTGACGGCATCAAGGAAGGTAAGCATACAAATTTCAGAAATATGTTGGGTTAAGCCTTACAAATATCGTACAGATGCATGTATGTTTGAATATTTAATTGAACAATACCACATCGACTGTGTGTTCAGCAACCGGTACCATCGAAAGACCGAGATGAATTTCAAAAGGCAGAACAGCGGTACTTATCTTGAAATTCCATTCACGTGGTCGACTGCTCCCATCTCATCCGCTTGTACATCGCTCAGCATTTTCACAAGACCGACAAATTAAATTAGCTATGAAGTCCACGATATGAATTGAAAGTCGAGAGCGCAAAAAGCATTTACAGGTGAGAGATGGCTTCTATCGCGAGTATCATCGATTCGGTTGAGACCATGGTCGGTAAGTATCTACATCGACGTCCTATGGAAATTTTGGCTTCAAAGAAAACTTACTGCGTGAAATATGGTTGGACACTCTTTTGTATGCATTGCACTTGAAAGTATTAGCTCCTTGTACAGCCGTTATCAGCGGCTAATCCAATTAATTCACTTCAGCGTTGTCATCATCGTCGTCATCACCAGCCTAATGGAAATGAATGATGGTGCATTTGGAAATGCCACCAGGTTGACACTTAATTTACGTTCGGTGAAATTATAATGATGGTGATTCGCCTATTCGCGTACTGGTTTTCATGCCGTATATTCTTGAAACAGGAAACTATATCACTTAGACACGTTTTCTTTTCTGATCGTTTGGAGAATGACGGGAGCCACGCATCCAGAAATTTGTAGAAACAGTTCAAAGGCGGACTACACAATTCACTATTGAAGTCCGAATTTCGCCCACGAAACAAGCCGTCGGTCTATCGCATACAAGAACGCGTGCAAGCCTATCAAAAACGCCAACTTTGCTGTACCGCACTATCGTGAGTAGCACATGGACTGTACGATTATTTGGGTTCGCGACTCAAACGTTACAGACACTGGCTTCGGCTTGAGGCGATAAAGGTGTCGTACGCTCACTCATGGACACCGGACCATTTTGCAATACGGCGGATCTGTCGGTATTCGTAAAAACAATAAAGATTGATAGAGCGGAATTCGATTTGCACTAACGCAGCACCCTCGGATTTCCGTCGTTCTCTTTCTTGTCTTTGGCTGATATGTTTTAATTTCGTCGCCAGTGCCACAGCCAAACTTAATGAACTCGCGTCCGAGAAGCTATCCCGCTATGTACGAAACCGCTCAGAATCAAACCAAGCACGATTACAGCCGCGTAAAAATTCCGAACGCAAAGTATTCAAAATTATGGCTAACGCTCCACATACACAATATGCCCCGACTGAAAATTTCACGTTTCCGAGCAAATCTTCAAATTCTATTAGTTTTATTCTTATAGAATGAAACAAAAAACATCCCAGCAGCGGCCGTGGCGATTGTGCCTCACAGAACTTGAAAACAATCTTTCCTTCGATTTTTCTCTCACGAATTCCATTTGAACAAATCTCACACAAACTGATTTACGGTTCCCGTGCACCTTTTGCGTAACACTTATCTCACTTAAACTTGAGTGATTCAAAAAAATATGCCGACCGACCGTCTCCAAAAGCAATCGGAACGGCCGCTTGTTGCCGCCACACCGGCCCAAACTTGACTGTCCATCGCCAAGCGCTGCATCCTCACAGCCCAACCGCAGCATCGCAATTTGCCATAAACAATTTACCGTTGATACGGTAAATTAGTATGGAAAAAAATGAATTTTTCGAAGCGACATCGCTTGTGTTTCGATTTGTCGAAAACAAGGTGCCGTTAGAGGGCAAGTGGAGGACTTTTGATACAATGCGTATCAAAAGTCGTTTGCCGTGAATTTTAGAAACAAAATTCAAATGGGCAAATGCTACAAATACTTGCAAGTATTTAAAAATACCTGTTCCAAAAATACTTGCAAGTATTTTGTAACGATACGTTATTTTCGTATTCGAATATTTTGGAACGATACGTTATTTTCGTATTCGAGTATTTTGTAACGATACGTTATTTTCGTATTCGAGTATTTTGGAACGATACGTTATTTTCGTATTCGAGTATTTTGGAACGATACGTTATTTTCGTATTCGAATATTTTGGAACGATACGTTATTTTCGTATTCGAGTATTTTGGAACGATACGTTATTTTCGTATTCGAGTATTTTGGAACGATATGAGTATATACTCGTATCGAGTATTTTCGTACTTGCAAGTATTTTCGTCTCGCGTACGAGATACTCGTCAGTATGAAAGCACTTGCAAGTATGAAATACGAGTTTATATTAATATTAGGATTCTATTACGTCACTGTTTGATTGAAATGAATTAAATGGACGAAATTCATTGTGTAAATTCTTGATTACATGTACAGTCCACAAAAATACTCGTACCTAGTATTTTTGAATTTCGTACTAGGTACTGGCTGTTCCAAAAAAATACCTGTTCCATATACCTGTTCCAGTATATACGCCTCATCTCTAAATCACACCCGCGAAATCACACTCACTACCATGCGACACAAAATTATCATTAGCAATCAAAGACACCATTCACAACACATCCGCGATTACCAAAATTATCATCACTTCACACTCGCGAAACTAAACTTGTTGGCCCCACGTTGGGCGCCAAAAATGTCACGCAATACCGCGGGGAACGCTCGAAGATTTGCCCGACCACAGCCGAAAACGGTCGTGGTAAAGAACAGCGCCACTCGTTCAATTTCTATTGCGTTCCCTCGGCTACGGAACGAGACGTAGCCTCACGGATAATGAGGGAAAAATGTATCTATATATTTTTTTTTGTTTACATACGAGAACCAAATACTCTACTCTAGGGAGAGTCACTTTTTTTTTTTTTCTCGAGAGTCACTTTCCTTTTTGTCACGCAATCAAATAAATTCACCAACGATTCGTTTGATTACATACACAATATTATTCATAATAAAGATCAACCTCGCAACAATATAATATTAATAGAAACAAACAACTACCTGTGGGGGCCCCCTCTGGATGCAGACAGTCTTCTCAGTTGATTAAACTTGAAAACTCTTAAAGGTGAATTCACTAGTGAATCGATTTTACAGCACTTCGTGCGAAAGCGGGACACACGTAACGTTTCGTCCGATTTTCTACATACACCGCTGCAACAGCACCAAATTCGTACTCTTCGAACGTATTCCTCCTGAATTCTTTTTCGCTCACAACTATTCCACACTTTTCACTACTGCTAATCTTCTTTGGTTTTCTCCAACACCCGTTCGTAACGGAACTTGATAGAAATTAAGATGTCTACCTGCAATTCGCACTTCGGAACGGCTGGCTTCCACTGAATTCGGAGTAAATAAACGTACGAGACTTAGCTTATTTCGCAAATGTAGGCACACTATTTTGCAAAAAATATCTGATTTCAAGCTGTTCGCGGTGCACTTTGAAAAATATGCTTAAAAATCGTTTTTCGCAACCTTCCTATTTGATTGAGCGTTTCCACTTAGGATGGTTTCGAATCTGTCTTTCCGTTTATGACTTTTTCTTCAACGCCGACCCCAAGACTATTTTCGTTTACTGCAATTGCTCCCAAATGTGTAGTCCCAACGACGACTACCCTCCTCTACGGTTACTTGCCGACTCCAATTCTCAAATTCCACTAAATGTGTAGTCCCAACGACGACTACCCTCCTCTACGGTTACTTGCCGACTCCAATTCTCAAATTCCACTAAATGTGTAGTCCCAACGACGACTACCCTCCTCTACGGTTACTTGCCGACTCCAATTCTCAAATTCAACCCCTCAAAAACTACATTTTTTTTTAATTCAAATTTTCAACAACTGTCTTTTTTTTTAGCTTACTGAATTTACAATAATCTATACAAACATCAAAGTATTAAATTGAATTTGGGCAACAACATTATTAATGAACATTTATTTTTAGCTTTCAAACAAACCGTTGGTGAACTAGAGCAAACTAAATCTGGAATCGGACCAAAAGTGACTCTCCTCTATATTTACCATTTAAAAACATTAACCAAATATTTAATCCGTAACACAATGTCGATTGGACAGATACGCTTGCATCCCAATCTATTGACGACAATGTAAATTCATTCTACAATATTCTGTTTGACGCGGTCGAAAGATATGTCCCTAAAATTAGGAGAAAGGATAAACTTTCTGAGCCTTGGCTCGATAAGACTCTTAGACGTATGAGAAATCATAGAAATAAGCTTTACAAATCAATAAAAAATAATGTCGACTCTAGACATCGTATTAAAGAAGAATACAATGCAGTGGCCAAAGAATTCCATAACAAGTCTCATGAAGCATATGGCAGATTCATTAAAACTACCGGCGAGAATATAATCCACAACCCCAAAAAGTTTTTTGACTTTGTGAATATGAAACGGAAAACAACTGGCTATCCCTCTTCTATGTGTTATAACACCTCAATGTCTTCTTCTCCTCAAGAAATTTGCAACTTTTTCGCAGATAACTTCCAAGACGTTTTTAATCCAGCAAGTACTTCATCATCCTGTCATTCCCCAAGAGTAATTAGACCAATTTTCGCTGAGGCTATAACCATTTCCAGAGATGATATTTCTAAAGCTATCTTAGAGCTTAATAGTAAAAAAGGCCCTGGACCTGATCTTCTTCCTCCAATGTTTCTTATTAAATGTGCCACACAGTTAATCACTCCTCTTCACATTATATTTAATACATCTCTTTCCTCTGGGTACTTTCCGTCGTATTGGAAATCCTCCTACGTGACACCAATATTCAAAAATGGCGATAGAAGATCAATTCATAATTATAGAGGTATTGCCATTTTATCAACTATTCCTAAATCATATTCCTAAATCATATGTGCTAAACTATCTCCTCTGGTCGATTCTCGACTTAACGAACAGCAGCATGGTTTTCGGAAAGGACGTTCTACCACTACCAACCTAATGGTGCTGGTTTCCCATGTTCTTTGTAAAATGGAGAAAGGTGATCAAATTGACGCAGTCTACACTGACTTTAGCAAAGCATTTGACCGTGTTGACCACTCCATTTTGATTTCCAAGCTACAGAAATTCGGAATTGCCGGTTCTCTACTAAAATGGCTTAGCTCTTACCTCCACAACCGCTCACAACATGTGAAATTCCAAGGGCTTATTTCTAAAAAAATTCATGTCAATTCAAATGTACCTCAAGGTAGTCATCTTGGCCCTTTACTTTTTAATATTTTTATATCAGACTTGTCAGAGTTTTTATCTGATGTGCCTCATCTACTCTATGCGGACGACCTGAAAATTTATTATACTATAAACTCGTCTTCAGATGCCAGCTTTTTTTCAATCTAAACTAAATTCCCTCGAACATTGGTGCAGCGTGAATAACCTACCTCTCAACATCGCAAAGTGTCATGTAATTAGCTTTTCTAGAAAAAGTACGCGCGTACATTATACATACCTTTTAAGCAATACGGCACTTAGTAGAGTGGACAATATTTTAGACCTCGGTGTGGTGCTCGATGAAAAGCTCCGCTTTAATTTTCATTACGACAAAATGATTTCTCAAGCAAGTAAACGACTTGGCTTCATTAAGCGACGGGGCAGGGAGTTTCAGAACCTTTGGGTTACAAAATCACTTTACACCGCGCTCGTTCGCCCTCTTCTTGAGTATGCTTGCATTATCTGGAACCCAGTTTTCGAAATTCACAGCCAGAGATTTGAATCTATTCAGAAGCAATTCTTGCTATTCGCTCTTAGAGGTCTTTACTATCCAAGTGATTTTAGCAATTTACCGTCGTATGAATTTCGCCTTAGACTTCTAAACTTATTACCTCTTGCATCCAGAAGATTAATGTTATCTGCCTGCTTCAGTTTCGATGTCATTAGAGACGCTGTTAATGTCGACTATATACAGAAAAGATTTGTGCTTAATCAGCCCTTGAGAGTCACTAGATCCCGACGAATGCTAGTTGAATATAAGCATAGCACCGCACATGCTGATAATGAGCCAATTAACAGATGCTGCAAAATATTCAACAGTATGAGCCAACACTTTTCCCCCACGATATCCAAAGTGTCCTTTAAAAATAGAGTTACCTAGGCTCTCTTATCCTACCCTCCCTAGTCTACCGGCCTAGTATCTTCTTATGACTTAGGACTATTTTCATAATTGATTAATTAGATAATTAATTAAATTCGTTTTTGCGTTTTGCGTTTTTAATATTGTGACCTACATGTAAATTAGCTTTGTGTATTTATTTATCGAATGTTTATTTATTTATATTATATTTGTTTGTATTTTATACCTATTTTAAACCTGTTTTTTTTTCTTTAAATTTGTCTGGTTTGTTTTTATGTTTTATATTTATTTCATTTATATGTATTATTATTATACCTTGTTTGGTAAATAAATAAATAAATAAATATAATTGAACCAATACCCATTGAAATGTACATTTAAAATAAAACGAACTATTTAAATTGTATTGTTACTCATTCTAAATGGGTAATTGATGAGAAAATAAATATTTTATATATGTACTCACAAGTTGATGTTTCTATATTCCAAAAAACAATTAACAATTAAACAGTTATTTTTTAGCATAACAAAAAATTTATTGAAGTATAAAATGTCCCGTGTCTACTGTAGCATAGCAGCATGGCCTTAATATAAAAGGCCTATCGCGACTTGCAATCTGACAGGTATTAAGCTACTTTTTAAAATGGTGTAGTCCTCTCGTTATTAAGGGGTGTGTTCAATGTGCATGCTATAGCTGCTCCAAAAGCATAGCATAGCATCACGTTAGCAAGTGTCAAAATTCGCAGTAGCTAGGTGAAGCAGCTATGGATATTGGACAGCCAAGAGCTGCTACGAAGGCAGCCTTTACGCAGGAAATTTAAAAATAATTTTGTTTCAATTTTTTTATTGTAATTTTTGCATTTTCGTGGATCAGTTCAATACTTCCATTGCATTTTGGAAACTGTATAAAATCTAAGAGTTGTCAACATACAGCTGAAAAATCCATTAAAATTTTCCTAACATATTTAAAACGTATCACTTATTTCCGGCTTTTGACGCCATATATGAGAAAAAGAGCAAAAAATAATCATTGAAAATTTGATAATACAGGAATCGGAGCACCCGGCCTTTTACGCTTCATGCTCGCCTTCTAAAAATTCAAGATGAACTGCGCTGTATACAAGCCAACTTAAAACTCGAGTTGAGTTTAAGTGTTTAAAAGCCCGTATTTAATTTATCCTGTCACTATTTTCAAATTTATTAATAATCTCCTGTGTCATAAAAGCGCAAAAACTTCTTTTCATTTCAATGATTTCAATTTCCAATTGAAAATTACGTTCAAATTGCATGTCAGCTGTGTACGCACGGCCATTTTGCCGTAGCTACTTTCTAGCTATCCTCCAGACTACGAGCAGCGAATAGCTGCTACCTTAGCAGCTATTCCGGAATCTTGGACAGCCCGACTGTCAAATAGCAAGCAGCAGAAACTAGCTATTTCGTGACATTGGACAGCCAGAGCTGCTAAAATAGCAGCTAATAGCTGCATGCACATTGAACACACCCAAGATTTATTGGGAATTGCACAATGACAATTGTTTGACATTTCTCTGACAATTAGTAATGTGAAAGGTTCTACTCGGTTGAATCAGGGAATAGAGTCTATTTTCCTATTATCCGGAGACTGGTTTCGAAGTTTTTGTCGCGTAAAAGATATTTCGGATAAGTGTCGTGAAAGTGATGTGTTTATTGTGCTGTATACACGAGAACTTTGCAATTTGGAATACCTACCACCTACTCTCGGCAATGTGAATTGTAAACAATTGCCGTTTGTGGTTGGTAGGATTTATTCCACTTTAAAAATCATCAAATTTTCATAATCTGCAAATTCTTCCATACAAACGATATTTCGGATAAGTGTCCCGATGAATTGAGGTCTGATGTTAAAGACTTTTTATATCTAAATTGCTTGTGAAAGATCCCAAAACAACAGTGATTAACATGACATATGAGTTTCCTCATATCTCCTGTAGGTGGATCTCGTGAATTTCTTTATAACCATAAAAAAACATCACTGTGTGGACTGGTTGGGAAAAGTAGCTTAGGTCCGCCATCTTGTAGGTTAATTGCTTTTGCGATAGGCCTTTTATATGAAGGCCATGATAGCAGGGTGTTGAATGCAAATTATTGATGCACCCTTTGTCAACCAATTGCCATTTAACTTTGAGTGTAATCTAACATACAAAAAAACATTTCAAGTTAATAATATATTTATCGATTCATCAAACTACTTACCTTTAAATATGACCTTTGAACAGGTAAAATAGCTTGGTACCATGGCCTTCATATAAAAGGCCTATCGCAAAAGCAATTAACCTACAAGATGGCGGACCTAAGCTACTTTTCCCAACTAGTCCACACAGTGATGTTTTTTTATGGTTATAAAGAAATTCACGAGATCCACCTACAGGAGATATGAGGAAACTCATATGTCATGTCAATCAATGTTGTTCTGGGATGTTTCACAAGCAATTTAGATATAAAAAGTTTTTAGCATCAGACCTCAATTCATCGGGACACTTATTCGTTATCGTTTGTGTAGAGGAATTTGCAGATTATCAAAATTTGATGATTTTTAAAGTGGAATAAATCCTACCAACCACAAACGGCAATTGTTTACAATACACATTGCCGAGAGTAGGTGGCAGGTATTCCAAATTGCAAAGTTCTCGCGTATACAGCACAATAAACACATCACTTTCACGGCACTTATCCGAAATATCTTTTACGCGACAAAATCTTCGAAACCAGTCTCCGGATAATAGGAAAATAGACTCTATTCGCGGATGCAACCGAGCAGCACCATTCACATTGCTAATATTTACTAATTGTCAGAGAAATGTCAAACAATTGTCATTGTGCAATTCCCAATAAATCTTAATAACGAGAGGACTACACCATTTTAAAAAGTAGCTTAATACCTGTCAGATTGCAAGTCGCGATAGGCCTTTTATATGAAGGCCATGTTGGTACCCATACGCTGTTCAAGCTTTCAGGGGACAAGCGATGCCAGTATTCACGCATGCATCAGGATTTGCAAGTGGAAATGGAACTGGAAATAAGCAAAATTATATAGATAACATTTCAACTACGGTAAATTATTCTCGGCACACAGCAGTATAATCGGAGCACTTTCACGAAACATCCGAATTATCGTTTGTATACAATAACTTGAAGATTTTCAAAGTGGAATAAATCCTACCAACCACAATCGGCAATTGTTTACAATTCACATTGCCGAGAGTAGTTGGCTGGTATTCCAAATTGCATATTTCACTTGTAAGCAACAAAATAAACATAGTACTCCCACGACACTTTTCCGAAACATATTTTACGCGACAAACCGAAGATAATAGGACAAATAGAATAGACTCTTTGCCTGACTTAACCGAACACCACCATTCACTGAACCAAGAATTGATTATTCAATCCGCTATTGTATTGTTGTGATCTTCCGTTAAACACCTTTTGTGGGTTCGATATTCTTCACATTCGTGAAATAAAACAGTTTCTTTTAAAACACTAATTACACTTTTATTATAAACACTATTAATTATTTACACTTTATATTAGCACTACTATAATCTCGCGTTACAATTTAACACTTTTTCAATTTAATTATCGCACTATAATTACTCGCACTTTATCGCTTTTAATTAATCGCGCCCGGATACACTAGAACCGCTGTATCGCTTTTCAAAGTAACAACCTTACGCTGTCTTCGCCATCTACTGAGTGATCGCTAGTACTTCTCGCGATGGTATTTAGTCATGCCAAATGTGTCTCGGATTCTCGAATGTTCTGCTTTTGCTTTCTAGAGGGCTCTATGACTCATGGGAATTTCCGTTGCCATGCGAGATCTGACTCATGGGTTTGAGGCTCTGGAATGTTCCCTTTTTACGTTCTAGACTATTATTCTACGTTTTATCCATAGATTGTTATTGTGTATTGGCTATTTATAGATTGTTTACGGTTTTTGGCTATTTATAGATTGTTTACGGTTTTTGGCTATTTATGGATTGTTTCTATTCCAAGAACACATGATCAGGCAGACTCTTTAACGGTTGTCGCTCTTCCGGCTGCCAACACGTCGAAACATGTTTGTTCGTGCATGCAACAGTATGTTACATATTCATTTTGAGTTTTTTGGCGTAGCTTAATGTTTGTGTCGGTGTTCGGGATAACCTTTTCATACTAGGAGCGTAGATAAACGATCATTCTCGAGCGGGGCTTCGTGAAAAATACCAATTTCAATTTTCTCCAAATCCAGTTGAAGCTCCACAGTTCGAAGGCGTTTCGTGAATATTGAAGATGTTTGTTGTCAGCAGTTCTTCACAAGTATACCTGTGATATATCTTGGAAAAATGTAGTACACACTGATTCTACGAATGCTCCGTTTTGTCAAACGGTGCATGTACATTATGTCTGATATTCTAAGTTTCAAAATTTTCTTGTTTAGTAATTGTTACATAGAAAAATAGACAACTGGATAAAATAAGCATAGTTTTCTAATATGTTATTCGAGTTTTAAACGTTTAAATTTACTTGCAAATGATAGGTCCCCAAGTTTCAAATGAAAAATCAGCTGCGACCCGAAAGTATTTACAATATATTTATAAACGTTTAAATTTACTTGCAAATGATAAATTTATAAACTTTATTCTTCCTGTAGAGTGATTAGATAAATGTTTCCATATGCTCAGACGAAATGTCGTTTGATTGAATCAAATTTATCTTCATTTCTGCTTTAAATGACTTATTTAAAAACCCGGACGTTTAGTCCGCGGACTTAACACCAAATTCCACCTAAATTTTTTAGTCCACGTGCTGTATACACTCGTGGACCGACCTAAATTTAGGTCGGTCCACGATTTCAAGCGACCTGACCTAAATATAGGTCGTGGACTATAATCGTTGTAAACACACGCGACCTAAACATTGATTTTTGCGCGACTATTAATAATGTATGTATGTTGAATATAAGCTCATAACATTCCCCTTTGACACAAAATCATTGAAATAAACATGTTTGAGAGACAAATGAAACGATAAATACAGTGCATGAAGGAAAATTAAACTAAATGACAGCTGTCATATACGAACGAGGACTAAATTCCACCTAAGCAAATTTTAGGTCAGATCGGTGTAAACACCTGAGGACTAAGTTCATTTAGTCCGCGCTTTAGGTCAGGT
This sequence comes from Nemotelus pantherinus, assembly GCA_963978885.1. Lineage (NCBI taxonomy): Eukaryota > Metazoa > Arthropoda > Insecta > Diptera > Stratiomyidae > Nemotelus > Nemotelus pantherinus. The sequence continues at coordinate 89,561,887 of OZ022265.1, forward strand.
CACTTTTGGTCCGACCGCTGTAAACCTGCACTGTGTCGGCACTGCCTCGTGGAAATGTCAACATGGCCTACCGCCATGACGTCACAGCGAGAACGATTACGTAGCCTGACGGCCCGTACTTCTAGGAGGCATTGGTAGTAGGTATCCTGGATGCATAATAAAACGATCCTGAGTAGCACGCGAGTTTTTTTTCTGTCAGACAGTTGTCATTTCAAAATTTGAGCTGTCATATAACCAACGCCGTTTTCAAATGTATGACTATTTATCCTGGTTGCCAGGGTCACATGGAAATTTTTGAAAATTCCAACTATTCCAGTTGATATGACTTTTCGAAATACGTTCCACAGAGAGCACAAGTACGAACTCCACTGAATTCAAAAGTGTTTGTACTCTGGATGTTGTTTCGTATGCAAATCGATATCCTGCACTACTCTGGATATATAATAAAACGCACCTATTATTCTATTCTGTTCTGTATCGGAGCAAAAAAACACGCCTAATATTTAGTCATAAGTTGCATTTTGTACTAATTTATTGTATCGCGATAGTGAATCGACACGGAACCTCACATAACCTAACAACAACTGATAAACATTTCGTAGCGATTTTTTTCCATTATGCCGCACGCACCGCATTAATTTGTGTTTTAGCTGTTCACTGGCACTGTTTCGCATATACCACTTTGTTTTCATTTCACTCACTTTAACACAACCCGTACAATTAACATTTTCCCGCGGACGTCCCATAAGACTACGTGTGTTTTTCACGACATTTTGTCCTATTGCTGTGACGTCATCAATCTGCATTACGGCCCGTACTTCTAGAAGGCATTGATAAAATGTACTGATAGAAAAAAGAAAAGTTCATGCAAAGTTGTCTTTTTTTCTGTGAGATGGCTTTGTGAGCAGCCAAAATAAAAACTAATGCGGTGCGTGCGGTATAATTGGGAAAATTCGCTACGAAATGTTTATCGGCTGGTGTTAGGTTATGTGACGTTTCGTGTCGATTTACTGTCGATACAATTAATTGATACAAAATCCAGTTATGACTAAATATTATTATTATAACGCGTCCACGCACAAAAAACTAACGTTTTATTCATATTATAGCTAAAAATCCGCACGTAAAATATCAAAATGCCTGCCCAAATTGACGTCATAGCTAAAACGATTACGTAGCCTGACGGCCCGTACTTCTAGGAGGCATTGGTCTGAGCAATGCCTCCTAAAAGTAAAAAAACTGCATTTGCATGTGTCCATTTTTGTAGGTAGTTTGACTTCCAGTCTTGTTTTTTATTTCTACTTTTTGATCTTGAACAATTTGGGGTCATCGTGAATGTCGTGCATTTTCTTCAGATGAATTCCAAAACTATACATATCTGCAAATAAGCACATATTAGAAACACTGATTTAGTTAGCACCATACAATCAACTATTACTTGCTGTTCTCAGTGGACACTTTGGACATTTGTATGGTCTAGTATGAACAAGCATATGCCTATCAAGGTTGTTCTTGACTTTAAACGCCTCGCCACATACTTCACACGAAAAATTGCGTTCTTCTGAATGTCTCGATATATGTGCATTCAAATGGCCTTTCATTCGATATTTCTTTTCGCACAAATGGCATTCGTACGGTCTTGTGTCAGTATGGGATATCATGTGAACCTTAAGAAACGATCTCCGACTAAATTTCTTGTCACATAATTCACACTGAACACTCTTGCCGGTATGCAAAGTCATGTGTGTCCATAAAACGGATCTTTGACTGAATCTTTTATTACAAATGGAGCACGAGTACGGTTTTTCGCCAGTATGAGTTCGTTCGTGGCAAATTCTCTCCCCCGGACTTCTGAATTTTTTGCCTGAAAGACGAAAAATATGATTAGACATATCATCTTTTAGCTTGAAAATTTACTTACCGCAGAAACTGCAAATATATCGAGATGATTCGCCAAATTTGTGAGTTTGCAAATGAATCATAAGTTGACCTCTTTTTGGAAATGTTTGCGAACAGTGTTTACAAAGTCCTTGGGCATTTTCTTCTCCATGTTCGGAATGAAAATGCGTTCGTAAGTCATTTCTTGTGTCGAACTGTTCATGGCATTGCAGGCAGTAGATTATTTTTGAAAATTTCTTCCGGCAAACACTAGGGTTATCTAATGAAAAATAATCGTCAAATTATTCAAAGTAAAATTTGATTTCATTTGGAAGTTTTAGAAAGATTTAGAAAAAAAAATACTTCACAAGTAAACAGACGAGAAAATTAAGTACAATTTCTCGCTGCAGTAGCCATTCCAATTTTCAAGCAAAACATTCTCAATTTACGTTAACAAATCTAGTATGTTGCAAATTACAACATACTTCTGTTTTTATTATGTTCACTGAGATAAAGCCTACCATTTTTCGGTTTATTAGCAGTTTGGCAGTCCACGCCAAAGTCCTTCTTCTCACATTCGTTTTCCTTTTCATCAATCAGTTGTTCGAAGTTGTCTATGGTTTCTATATTGAAACCTAATGGATCGGCGTCTTTTAGATCATCTGAATTATTTCCACTGTCACTTAAATCACCAGAAGCATTCGAGACGTCTGAAATGAGCCAGTTCCATCACCAGGACCATTCATACAATTTGCAGCCTACCCTGAAAGAATTTTCTCGCCTCTGTGCCCAAATCCAATGTTTCTTCCCTTTCACCAACTGTTAGTCGTTTCTCATCTTCGCTTGCAATTTTGAAATTCGATTCCTGTTTGAGTGGTGTACACTGTTTGAGCAGGATCCTTTCCGACTTCAAGTAGCGAATGTGGAATCGACGAATTTGCAGCAACGTGTCATAACATTTCAGACACACTTCGTAGGGCAATCCATCGTCTTCACTTACCACTATATGCAATTGATCTTTCAAACAGTCGACAATGCGAAATGAGGAATCTACAACTGAATCAAGTGGTAAAAGACCACCTTCCGTTGATAAACACGACCGACAGATTTTCATAGAAGTGTACACGGCCATCCTAATAGTGGACCAGCAGGAACAGGCTCCAACAATTACTCTCCAAATGTCAAGAAACGTATATGGCTAGGCACTGCCAGCAGCCACAACCAAATTGTGAGAATCATAGGCGACGACAAACTAGCTGAATTTATTGAAAATATCTCATTAGAATTGCATGCCGCATATGAAGGTCTTTGTTTTCCTTATTTAAACTCTTCAAGAGTATAATCATTGTTTGATCAGAGAAAAATCCGTTCCTAGCCACTAAGAACGCGAATATTAGGTCTGTTCGCGTACTTCAGCAAACTGCAGCAGTAACAGAAGGTCTGTTTCCGTACTTCAGCAAACTGCAGCAGTAACAGAATTTGGCAGCTGGCTTCTTTTTGCTGCAAAATTTGGCTTTCATTTGGCTTGCAGCAAAAGTACGGAAACGACTTGCTGCGAATCTGTTTTAATATATTATAATAGATTCAAGTACGGAAACAGACCTAGAATTTGGCAGCTGGCTTCTTTTTGCTGCAAAATTTGGCTTGCATTTGGCTTGCAGCAAAAGTACGGAAACGACTTGCTGCGAATCTATTTTAATATATTATAATAGATTCAAGTACGGAAACAGACCTAGAATTTGGCAGCTGGCTTCTTTTTGCTGCAAAATTTGGCTTGCATTTGGCTTGCAGCAAAAGTACGGAAACGACTTGCTGCGAATCTATTTTAATATATTATAATAGATTCAAGTACGGAAACAGACCTAATCATTTCACGCCAATTTAGTTTGTGCCGTTCATTCTTTCGAGCTAAAAAGTGACATTTAGTGTTTCAATTTGAAAATTGAGCAGTGCAAATGACTTTCCAATAAGAAAATCGATCGAAAAGTGAAATTCTTGACATTTTATCCGTCAAGAATGAGCAGTGTCTCTGCCAGTGAGGTCTCTGCTTTTCTCCGTTGTCAAAATTTTCGCTCGAAAGAATGACCTAGTTTATGCGAGAGCCCAATGTAATCCCAATTTGGGATTATCCCAAATATCGCGTCGTATCATGGCCTTCATATAAAAGGCCTATCGCAAAAGCAATTAACCTACAAGATGGCGGACCTAAGCTACTTTTCCCAACCAGTCCACACAGTGATGTTTTTTTATGGTTATAAAGAAATTCACGAGATCCACCTACAGGAGATATGAGGAAACTCATATGTCATGTCAATCAATGTTGTTTTGGGATCTTTCACAAGCAATTTAGATATAAAAAGTCTTTAGCATCAGATCTCAATTCATCGGGACACTTATCCGAAATATCGTTTGTATAGAAGATGATGATTTTGATGATTTTTAAAGTGGAATAAATCCTACCAACCACAAACGGCAATTGTTTACAATTCACATTGCCGAGAGTAGGTGGCAGGTATTCCAAATTGCAAAGTTCTCGCGTATACAGCACAATAAAAACATCACTTTCACGACACTTATCCGAAATATCTTTTACGCGACAAAAACTGCGAAACCAGTCTCCGGATAATAGGAAAATAGACTCTATTCCCTTATTCAACCGAGTAGCACCATTCACATTACTAATTGTCAGAGAAATGTCAAACAATTGTCATTGTGCAATTCCCAATAAATCTTAATAACGAGAGGACTACACCATTTTAAAAAGTAGCTTAATACCTGTCAGATTGCAAGTCGCGATAGGCCTTTTATATGAAGGCCATGGTCGTATAAACGGGCAAAATTGGAATTGGGATTTTATGAAATTCGAATTGCGTATAACCATAGAAACTTTTTTTATAGAAACTCTTTTGCGTAACCATAGAAACTTGTTTGCGTAACCATAGAAACTTGTTTGCGTATGTTACATGTTGCTACTTCCTCCAACCAATTTGAATACAAATGCTCTATTCGGCGTTCCACAATATTGTGGAAAATACAGCAGGCACTAGTAATTTTCGGCACTTAATTATGATTAACGTGTTCTTTTGCAAAAATAAACGAAACGACATTAGTTTTATTCAAATGCACAAAACAAGCGCCGTCACATATTTCATATGCATAATGTGTAAATTTGCTCAAAACAAGACCCGTCATGTTGAAGAATCACTTTTATTGACACATTTCATATGCACACTCACACATAGTCATCGGGCGTACACCCAACTGTTCGGGTTTAAGCTGAAATCCGAATTTGACCGTTTATACGACGTTCTGACTGGTATAATCCCAAATCGGGATTACATTGGGATCTCGCATAAACTAGGTCAATGACCTAGTTTATGCGAGATCCCAATGTAATCCCGATTTGGGATTATACCAGTCAGAACGTCGTATAAACGGTCAAATTCGGATTTCAGCTTAAACCCGAACAGTTGGGTGTACGCCCGATGACTATGTGTGAGTGTGCATATGAAATGTGTCAATAAAAGTGATTCTTCAACATGACGGGTCTTGTTTTGAGCAAATTTACACATTACACATAGGAAATATGTGCCGGCGCTTGTTTTGTGCATTTGGATAAAACTAATGTCGTTTCGTTTATTTTCGCAAAACAAGACGCTAATCATAAATAAGTGCCACCAATTAATACCGCCTACTGTATTTTCCACAACATTGTGGAACGCTGAATGAAGCATTTCAAAATCTTCAGCTATCGCTAAATGTCTCTCCAGTCATTGTGCCGGTTTACACCAGTCGGACCAAAAGTGACCTGACCTAAAGCGCGGACTAAATGAACTTAGTCCTCAGATGTTTACAACGAACCCGACCTAAAATTTGCTTAGGTGGAATTTAGTCCTCGTTCGTATATGACAGCTGTCATTTAGTTTAATTTTCCTTCATGCACTGTTTTTATCATTTCATTTGTCTCTCAAACATGTTTATTTCAATGATTTTGTGTCAAAAGGGAATGTTATGAGCTTATATTCAACATACATACATTATTAATAGTCGCGCAAAAATCAATGTTTAGGTCGCGTGTGTTTACAACGATTATAGTCCACGACCTATATTTAGGTCAGGTCGCTTGAAATCGTGGACCGACCTAAATTTAGGTCGGTCCACGAGTGTATACAACACGTGGACTAAAAAATTTAGGTGGAATTTGGTGTTTAGTCCGCGGACTAAACGTCCGCTGTATACAGTACTATTGCCTTCTTCGTACATTAACTGAAATGTTCAACGTAACCTAAACTTCCTATCTTGTCACATTTATACAATACAGTTTCAATGTGAGTGTAACCTATTCCGCAAAACAAGTTTCTATGGTTATACGCAATTCGAATTTCATAAAATCCCAATTCCAATTTTGCCCGTTTATACGACGCGATATTTGGGATAATCCCGAATCGGGATTACATTGGGCTCTCGCATAAACTAGGTCAATGACCAGATCTCACTGGACCAGATAATGGAAACATGTCAAAATTTCACGTGAACTCGAACTCAGTACCACAACCTTTAGCTTAAAAACCGCAAGTGGAATCTCCGTGTACATCGGCACTGCCTCGTGGAAGTGTAAAAACTCCCCGAATAACTGACGTCATAGTTAAAACAATTACGCAGCACGACGGCCCGTACTTCTAGGAGGCATTGATCAAGTCCAGTTTTACCATTTATTTTCATTAAACTTCATTCACGATGGCCAGAGCCGATAGGACAAGGTCAAACCACGGTTCATTGAAAAAATGAACCATTTAGCGAAAAAAAATACATTAGACTTAGACAACTATGTAGCGTCTCCAATACAACAAATAAACTTCATTTGCATTTGTCGATTTTTGTAGGTAGTTTGACTCCCAGTCTTGTTTTTCATTTCCACTTTTTGATCTTGAACAGTTTGGGGTCATCGTGAATGTCATGCATTTTCTTCAGATGAATTCCAAAACTATACATTTCTGCAAATAAGCACATATTAGAAACACTGATTTAGTTAGCACCATACAACCAACCTTGCTGCTCTCAATGGACAGTTTGGACATTTGTATGGTCTAGTATGAACCAATGCCTTCTAGAAGTACGGGCCGTCAGGCTACGTAATCGTTGTCGATGTGACGTCATGGCGTCAAACCATTTTACATTTCCACGAGGCAGTGCCGACACACACCGAGATTTCACATGCGGTTTTTTAGCTAAAATACGAATAAAACGTTAGTTTTTTGTGCGTGGACGCGTTATAATAATAATATTTAGCCATAACTTTCATTTTGTATCGACCAAATGTATCGCGATAGTAAATCGACACGGAACATCACATAACCTAACAACACCTGATAAACATTTCGTCGCGAATTTTTCTAATTATGCCGCACGCACCGCATTAATATGTGTTTAAGCTGTTCACTAGCACTGTTTCGCATGTTACCACTTAGTTTTCATTAAACTCACTTTAGCATAACCCGTACAATTAACATTTTCCCGCGGACGTCCCATAAGACTACGTGTGTTTTTCGCGACATTTGGTCGGATGCTCTGACGTCATCATTCTGCATTACGGCCCGTACATATAGAAGGCATTGTATGAACAGACATATGCCTACTAAGGTTTTTCTTGCTTTTAAACGCGTGGCCACATACTTCACATGAAAAATTCCGTTCTTCTGAATGTGTCGATATATGTGAATTCAAATGGTGTTTCATTCGATATTTCTTTTCGCACAAATGGCATTCGTACGGTCTTGTGCCAGAATGCGAGCTCATGTGAATCTTAAGAAATGATCTTCGACTAAATTTCTTGTCACATAATTCACACTGAATACTCTTGCCGGTATGCAAAGTCATATGTGTCAATAAAACGGATCTTTGGCAGAATCTTCGATTACAAATGGAGCATGTGTACGGTTTTTCGCCAGTATGAGTTCGTTCGTGGACAATTGTATCCGACGATCTTTTGAATTTTCTGCCTGAAAGACGAAAAATATGATAGGCATATCTTTTAGCTTGATAATTTACTTACCGCAGAAACTGCATATATATCGAGGTGATTCGCTAAATTTGTGAGTTTGCAAATGTATCATAAGTTGACCTCTTTTTGGAAATGTTTGCGAACAGTGTTTACAAAATCCTCGGGCATTTTCTTCTCCATGTTTGGAATGAAAATGAGCCCGTAAGTCATTTTTTGTGGCGAACTGTTCGTGGCATTGCAGGCAGTAGATTTTTGAAAATTTCTTCCGGTTAGCACTAGGGTTATCTAATGAAAATTATCGTCTAATTATTTAAAGTATAATTTGATTTCATTTGGAAGTTTGGGCAGTCACAAATACACAGAGGAGAAAATTAAATATAATTTTTCACTGCAGCAGCATTGCCCAATTGCAAGTAAAAAATTCTTAATTTACGTTAACAAATATAGTATGTTGTAAATTACAACATACTTCTGTTTTTGTTATGTTCACTGAGATAAAGCCTACCATCTTTCAGTTTATTGGCAATTTGGCAGTCAACTCCAAAGTCCTGCTCACATTCTTTTTCCTTTTCATCAATCAGTTGTTCGAAGTCGTCTATGGTTTCTACATTGAAACCTAATGGATCCGCGTCTTCTAGACCACCTGAATTATTTCCACTGTCACTTAAATCACCAGAAGCATTGGAGACATCTGAAATGAGCGTTCGATCACCAGGATCATTCATACAATTTGCAGCCTACCCTGGAAGAATTTACTCGCCTCTGTGCCCAAATCCAATGTTTCTTCCCTTTCACCAACTGTTGGCTGTTTCTCATCTTCGCTTGCAATTTCGAAATTCGATTCCTGTTTGAGTGGTGTACACTGTTTGAGCAGGATCCTTTCCGACTTCAAGTAGCGAATGTGGAATCGACGAATTTGCAGCAATGTATCCAAACATTTCAGACACACTTCGTAGGGCAATCCATCGTCTTCACTTACCACTATATGCAATTGATCTCTCAAACAGTCGACAATGCGAAATGAGGAATCTACAACTGAATCAAGTGGTAAAAGACCACCTTCAGTTGATAAACACGACCGACAGATTTTCATAGAAGTGTACACCGCCATGCTCACAGTGGACCAGGAATATGCTTGTGAACAGGCTCCGACAATTGGTCTCCAAATGTCAAGAAATATATAGGGCTAGGCACATAGAGGTATAAGACATTAAGAGTGGTGGTAAAGAAGCATTCTGTCTCGAGGTCACCCATATCCACAAATTATTTCAATACAACGAAATATCTTTCGGGGTGTAGATCAATTGCTCGTTTTGGGGGCAGTAACTTGGCGCGCATATTTGAAAAACATAGGAAAATATTAAAATTCAAGGAACAATATGCGTATAGTTAAAATTTGAAGGTAATCTGCACTCTCCATTGTGGCCGGTAATTGTTCTTCAGTATTAATATTTTTCAATAAATTGAAATCTATGGCTCCTCAAGTAAAAATTAATCATTAAATTAAAATATTTGCTTCTAAAAAGTAGAACGAAACGAATCTTATTGTTGAATTGTTGAAGAACTATATATTATTATCTTGCAACATTTTCATTAATTGCATTAACGCTATTTAACCACTGTGCGCAGGTTAATGAGAAAATTATTATCATTTCAATACGTTTGCTTACAATGATAAATATGAACTTTTGTATGCAAATGAGGTGCTAAATTTTCTACTACCTCCCTCTTCCTTTTTAACCGGGCTTGGGACCGGCTTCGGCGGAATTAAGGCAAAACGCAGATTTTTTTAGGCTCTTTTTATTTACATGAATTCATTCTTCTAAAATTAACCTGAATTTATGATAGTCGAAACCATACCATTTTAATAAGTTTCTTATTTTAGCATATGTTATAATAGTAAACAGCACAAATTTTTCCAAAAATTATAATTTTTTCCTTGTAAATGTACGCTACTAATAATCGTAGATTTTTTTTCTGTTCGAATTTTATTTAGGTCGACCGACATTTTTTTTTGAATTCTTCAAACTAAAATCAGTTGCCCCTATGAATGAGCTTCTAAGCCTACTTCATTGGCATTTCCGCCATTTTGGAATTCAAGAGAAACTGTCAGGTACCCAGGTGTCAGATACGTGGGCCAGCAGACGAGCACTTGAGTCGGCATCACACAATTGCACTAAAATTACTGGTTTTCAGCCACGCCAAGTACTCAAATCTACTTAATTTGGATTACAGACTTTACCATAAGGTAAATGGTAAGTACTTACCTGTAGAAAGTTCAGCCAGGCAGGCAGGAGCCCATATTTTTTGAAAAACACTTCACTTCACATTTCGTTGCCGGTGTTTTGATAGAAACTGAAGGTGTCACTGCCACTTTTAACCGTATCTTATACTTCTAATGTCTTTCTACACTTCTCAGCACTCGCGTCACTAAATTTGGTTTGAAAACACAGCTTGTTCAAGCTAATTTCATCTCAAAATCAATAGCATACTTGAAAATTGTTTGGTTTGTTTGTGTGTGCGATTTGACATTGACTCCTGGGTACTTGACAGCACCTCGTAAAGCTTGAGAGGTGAAGGCGAGGGGGAGAAGAATGCTCGAGACACACACCTACAGGCGTTTACACGGATACCGCCACTCTAAAGTCTTATACCTCTATTGCTAGGCACTGCCAGCGACCACAAAAAAATTGTGGCAATCACGGGTAAACTGGACTTGATGCCCCACACCCGGGAAATCCCACCACCAGAGGGCGAAAAGTTGGTAGAAGGGCTGAAAAAATGAAGAAAAACAGACAATATTATGCAAAAAAAAAGAAAAAAGAAGATAAAACAATTAAGAAAAAGAAAAAAAAGAAAGAAAAGAAGCCCCAAAAGCAAAGGCACAACCACAAAAACACAAACATATTAGCCCGACATCTATCGGCGATATTCATGTAACAGCTGTGTGGGGCATCAAGGGGTGAGCTTGGATACTTGTGCCCATGAATTAGTGTAGTCGCTCACCGCAAGGGGCACACCGATAAGTAAAGTGAATTTTGCAACACTTCTAAAGCACTCAAACTGTGCGTTGTGTGGACGAAAATGACGGAATGGGGGGGGGGGGAGGAATGGAGAAAAATTTGAGGTTGTATTGGTGGCGAACAATAGAGAAATGGTTATGTATGTGGCGAATAATGTAAATGCGATAAAAGGTATGCAGGTGAATAATAGGTGAATGAAAATGAATAGAAGAGAAAAGGGGGAACATGCTGAAAGGTTTAAAAAAACGATAAATGTTAAAAATTTGTTGAATAAAGTTCAAGCTATGCGATTTAAGCGAGAGTGTATGAAAATGTGTACAAGTACAAAATGCTAATATTTAAAAGAGTAAAAAAATTTAAATATTTTAAAAAATCAAACTGCGATGACGGATTGGAAATTATCTCCACCCAATGTGCTTGCTAACTGATAAGTATTCCATATTAGCAAATGCATTTAGGGTCAAAGTTTTCAATTTGTGTTCTCACCAGTAAAAGTGTTTTAATGTATGTGGCTTTTGAAACTTTTCGGAAAAAAGTCGCAGGATAAGTAACAAAAAATGTTGCTGTAATATAGTCATATAATCTACAGCTAGATATTAATTCAGCGATATATGCAATATCTAAGTTTTTGTCTGTATCATGATGCATAGTGATGAAAACTTTATTTGAGAGGCGTAGCTATTGATTGGAAATAAAGCAAACTATTGGGTTGCAAGGAACAAGCAAATAACTTGCATTCACACCGCATGAGCCGATTAATAGATAAAATATTATAATTTGTAGTTAAAATTTTTCAATAAAATGTTACTTAATTTTACCACACAAATTGCAGAGTTTAATAACGTGACACGTGCCATAGCAATTGCTCTTAATCCGATAGAATATGGATTTTAAATTAACCTGACGAATATTTTTTTGACTTCAATAAGAAAAGTAAGAATCGCAGTTCAAAGCATTGTTTGATTCATAAATTGTAATGCATTTATCCGTTTGTGGCTGAAATACTAAGGTTGTTAAGTAAAAGGTTCGCAAAAGTGAAATTGATGGACGATATATCGATCGTTTGTTGCTATTGCAACGAATATGAAATACTTTTATAAGCAATCATTTTTATTTCCACTAAAAACTCTTTAATCAAAGTCAACAATCGACAAAACCTACTTTTCGAAGATAATTTAAAAGCGGTGTGTTTGATTAAATTGGTTTTCAGTAGCAGTCAACTGGACTGGAACGTACAACGATATTTGAAAATCGATGGAACCCGAAGCTTGTGGTGGGCACACCTATCCAAGATCTTGGATCATATGAGATGCAAATAATATAATTTTTTAATAAATGTATTTTTTGTTAAATGCTCAATGAATAAAAGGTTGTTGAGTATAATAATAAATGGAATTGGGTGTATCATGTGCAGTACTTTAGGTTCAAGTTGAATCCGTTTTTACTGTAATTAATTTAATTATCATGGAAATGTATGTAGATATCTTATAACATTCCACACTGGTTACAGTTTCCCGATGTGCCAGCTAGCAGGCAAATTATTGTTTTAAGACTAAAGAAAAATATGTAATCTGCTATGAATGTGTATATTTGCAACATGCAAGATTGATGGGATCTAACAGGGTAGTAGCAAAGACTTTGACTCTATGATGCATGCGCGTTTGCATGTAAAATTGAATGGGAACTAAGTAAATTTGGGGTAATAAATCAATTATTAATATTCGATGTGATTTTCGAAGAATACTGGTGAATATATGAGAGCAAGGAATCAATAGGATGGAAGAATTCATAGAATGAATGGCTACTAGTTTCGAAAGTATGCACTGTTGCAAGTGGTCACATCAGTTAGATATACACTATGAGCTTAGTTAAATTTGGATCTTTGATCGTCCCACAATTAGAAAACAATTTTATTTGAATATGGCAATTTCACATTAACGTTTAGAAAAATCTTCTTTTTGATAATCGACAGAGAAATTTTAAGATGAAATAGCTCGACATCGCCAAAAACCAATAAACATGTTATTCAATAAGGACATAATAATTCACCAAAAAATCACCGTTGTACGTGAGCATGTCATCCGATTGAGCTGAAATACTCAAGATACAGTGGTATATATGTGGAACAGGTCCTAGTTTAACCAAATGTTGGTTATCTTTAGTGCTTTGGCACCGGCTGCCATTTAATCGATATTTTAAGTGATCTTATAGTTCTAACAACAAATAAATTTTCAAAAAACCAAGTATGCGAAATAAATTTTTGAACGTACTTCAAACAGGTATATACGTTTTTGGCGTTACATTACGCTATCATTTAAACAAAATTTTAAGCCTATGTGTACACTAGGCTCTCGCTAGGAGTGGCGTGAAATTAACTACAATGAATCCATCACTGCAAACTGCTCGCGGAAGTCCCGTGAACAAAATTCAATTTCAGACTTAAAAATAACATATGTACTACATTTGGAATAAATTTCAGCCCCCTGTGTTAATAATTCTGTGTTTTATTCAAATACAAAATTATTGTCTTTATTTTTAAACCCCTGTGTATAAGCTAACATTCTGATGGCATTAATGCTGTATTTTAATCATATCTTGCGGTCTCGCAGTCATAGTTGGTGAACGGTAGGGGTTATATCGTGATACCTTTGATTTTGATAGTTTTGATTTCAAATATTTAAGTTCGTGGAAAAGGAGTAATAAGTGCAAATATAAATGCAAATTTATTTTTCTTTTTCAATATATTTGCCTGGTACTCCAATATATATAGTTTATCATCCACCTTCTCAAAAATGTTTTGTCTTTATCGGAAAGGTATGCCGAAGTCGCAACCTTCACTTCGTCGTTGGAAAACTTCTTTCCACAACATTTTTTTTTTCAATTTTGGGGAAAAATAATAATCGCCGGGAGCCATATCATGGCTGTAGAATGGGTGATGTAAAATATCAAGCCCACTTTATGCAGGGCAGTAAACGAAAAACTACTCCTGCGAACAGGCTCGTTGTCGTGGTCAATTTTCTTTTTTCTTTGGTGGCTTTTTTCAACTATTGTAGAATTGAAGCGTAGTATTCTATAGTTGTGGAGACGACTTTGTTTTCAAAATCTATCAACAGCATCCCCTCTGAGTTCTATCAACAGTATCCCTTCTGAGTCATCTGCCATGACTTTTCCAGCAGATGGTGACACCTTGAATTTCTTCGGGGGTGGTCTGCGTATTTGTGTCACTGCATATAACCTTGTTTGGACTCAGGGTTGTAATGATCAATCCAAGTTTTGTCTCCAGTAGCGATTCGACTCAATACTCCACCCTCGTCTTTACTACATCTTGCACTACATGGTTTAGGGCGCATTATCAGGATTCTCGCCATCAGTCTACAGCTCAATTCCGGCACATGACACTCAGTTTTTTTCTTCATTGCATATATTATATTTTACCTTTCATCGGGCTCAAAATGCATACATCAAAATTAGTTCAGTTTGATTTGAAATTTAAATTGTTGGACTGACGAAAATTTCAGTCATATTTTTGGTAGTATGGGTTAGATTAAGCGCCAAGCCTAACTGTTGCAAGAGTATCCAGAAGAATAAAATAGAATAATACTAATATGGACGAAAACATAATTCATTATAAGTGCATGCATTGGAACATAATTCTTAATAAAAAAAATCTTATTCTCTTCTTTTACTGCACAATAACAGACAAAAGTCTAATTTGTTCTGATTTCACATGCACATCTGTAGGACAGTTTGCTGTGCATTGCAAATTAAGTAAGAATCACGCAAAATATTAGCTAGACTCTAACTCAACTTTGAGACAAGTGGCACTAGATTCGTATAACTTTTTATCATTTGCTTCCATCAAATGTACGTAAGTAAAGAGCTGGTGAGATTTTACAAAAGAAATTTTAATTTGGGGGCCAACATAACGATTTCGATCGAATTTGCTTGAATTAATTTCAACTCAGCGGCCTTCTCGCCATCAGGCAATTCCGAGATTTTCTTATTTATCCACTAAATTTAAGTTTAGTTTGATTTGAAATTTAAGTTTGCACTGAAAATGCATGTAGTGGGTCCAGTCAGTTTGATTGCAAACAGAAAAAATCTAATTTAAAATTTAGTTTAAAAAACACAATTAATAGACAAAATCTAATTTTTAATTTTCATCCGATCTGTTAGATGTAATAAAAACATTAATAAATTAATTAATTAACACATTAATAACACAACTTTGAGACAAGTGTTTGATTTTCCACATCATTTTCATCAAATTTACGCTGAATTTCTAAAAAACTGATCAAATTTGTTATATTAATTCCATTTTAGTAGCACTCAAACTGTAGAAAGCATAAAAATGCAAAATTTTCCCTGGTTTTTGACTACGAAAAATCCGAAAAACCCCCGTGTGTTTTAGTTCTAAAAGATTATAGTCTCCGATCAACTACAGCTTCTCAAAATGTGTCTAAAAATGGTTGAGTAAACGACGCGAAACCTACGAAAAGGAGGGACCGATTGGCCAATAATTGGCGAAAATGGCGAGAATGAAGGAATCGAAGAAAATTTTTATTTTTTTATTTCAAATTAATTAGTTTAAAAAAAGACACCCCCACAAACAAGCGCAGCACAAAGCATTGAACAGTTGCTTCAAAAATCGTAAAAGAACTTTGTACTTTGTACCAAATCGCACACTCCCAAAACCACTCAAAACTGAATGATTTGGCTAATCGCCAAATCTTCATCTCCGTTTTCGTAGTTCGCGTTGTTTACTCAACCATTTTTAGACACATTTTGAGAAACTGTTGCTAATCGGAGACTATAATCTTTTAGAACTAAAACACACGGGGTTTTTTCAGATTTTTCGTAGCCAAAAACCCAAGAAGCTGGGACACACGACGGGTAAGCTGCGCCCACCCAATTATGTGCGAAAATGGCGAGAATGGAGGAATCGAAGAAAATTTTTTTTTTAATTTTAAATTAAATTAGTTTAAAAAAGACAACCCCCAAAAACAAGCGCAGCACAAAACATTGAACAGATGCTTCAAAAATCGTAAAAGATACGAGAAAGTCGTTAACAATTTGACCGATATCCCATTTAACATCGAAAAAATGCCTGAAATTATCTAAATCTTAACAAATCTAGCCATAGATTAAAACCGATAAACCAATGCAAGCTGCGGGCACATCTATCCAAGATCTCCGTTCATATAAACTGCAACTTATATATTTTTGGGCATTCAATGTGGAATGAATTAAATATTTATGAGTACAATAATAAATGAAAATGTGTACATCATGTGCAGTACTTTGCGTCCGAGTATTTAGCTTTTTACGTTAATTAGCACGTACATATGCATGCTGTTCGGAGTGGAAATGTATTAAGATACCTTATTAGTTGGACTTTGAATACATATTGATTTTATAATGTTGTACCCTGCTTGCAATTTCCCATTATGTAGGTTTGCAGTCAAATGGCTGCTTTAAGGCCAATGAAAAAGTTGCAACTGGGTATTAAATTTTACAAGATCGGGGTAGGCTATTATAAATGACGTTGACTCGATGGTGCATGCGCACTAATATGAATGAATAGAAACTAAGTGAATTTGGAGTAATAATGTAGTATTGATATTCGATACGATGTTTATACAACCTTTTCACCTTCGAGCATTAAACTAAAACAACCAGTCTTCCTTGCACATGTTTTTTGAGTTGAGGTTTTTGGATGCTCCAGCCAAATTCCTAAGCAAATGAAGAATGTGAACAATGTCTCTGATTACTCACGTTTTTTGTTTGTATTTAGCGGGCTGTTATGGCATAAACCGTCAATAGTTCAAATTCTCAGGCAAGAACATGACTAAATATTAAAAAAGGAAATACATTTTTGCTAATCATATACATGGTTAGAGAAATATACATTTTTACTACTCAATCGCCAATTTAAAAACTATTTTACATTTTTTTCTATGATAATGCCAAAGCTCAGGGGATTACCATTTGAAGCAAATGCTTAGCTATGGCGGCAAGGAGACACAAATAAGAGATATCTATATCAATTATTCCATTATTCTCTTTTAATGTGCCACATTATTTCTTGTTTTCTAAAGCTCTGGTGCTATGCCCAGTCGCCACTAAAACTATGATATGATAATTAATGCAGTGCTGGCATCATGCCCAGTTTGTGGCTATTAGAACAACACAAATACAGCCATGAGCATACAGCGGGATTCGAAACCACAGACAGTAGATCTAATTGGTTATAGATATAGATCTAATTGGTCGCAATGTGTTCCGATATTATGACTTCCATCATTTTTTCTCGTAGATTTTCCCACAGAGAGATAACCTTTTTCAATTTGAAGATTGCTTATATGTGGCAATTTAAAACACACGGAGGATCAATTTTTTGAAAAGAATTTCACGTCCCTGCTCTAGCTATAGCGGTGCCCACTAATTCATCATAAATCAGATATGTATATTTTTTATAGGCATAAACTCGTCCTGTAATTTCGTTATGATCCGATGTTTCTCTCAGAAACTATGACCAATAAAATCTTTGAAAAATTTCCTTATCTACTTTTAAGCAATCAGCCCAAACCGTTATCATAGCCAATCATTCATATCCCATACTGACTTCACTATAATTGTCTTTACATAGACATATAGAAAAATAATCATTAAATGGTCGCTGCTGCCAAAGTGTAAAAATTTCATTTTAACTTGACATGGGCCTACCTAAAATTTCAGCTCGATTGCGTTACGCACATTAAATAATCTCACTTAATCTTTTTTCTGATTTATATACACATATAAAGAAAGGTCCAGGTAAATTTAGTACTATCTTCGAAAATCAGTAAAAATATATGTTGAATTATTTCATGTGACACCAGTTTTACTCTTAATTATTTTTAAATTTAGTCTGGCACCATTTTTAATTCGAAATTGCGTTACGATATTCAAATACTTATTTTCATCAATTTATGTGATTCGCCAGACCTTTACATATAAAATTCATATCTTCCAGCATTACATTATCACTCTAAATTTACTCAGTTTCTATTCACCCATCCGTGCGTACCAACATATTTCTTCATATATCAATAAAAATATAAAAGATATTGGGACTGATCAATACATGGAAACAGATAAAGCGCTATTTACAACAAGTGAATTGGAGACAAACAGCGAAAATGAAGAGGGGAATATTATAAATAAGCGTCCAGGTCAGAAAAAAACGAGATTTTTATCAACATTCGAAAGTGAGACAGATATAGAAGACCAACGCATCGAAACTGCGGCCGATGGAACTGTTTGGGAAAAAATAGCCGGGAGTCTCAAACCTGGAAGGACACCAGCGAATAATATTTTTAAGGATGTGTCAGTTCCAACAGGATATGCTAAACGACATATAATGAAAGGAAAACTAAAGACGGCATTTTCTCTTATCTAAGATGACCGTATAATGCAACATATTATAAAAAGTACAGAAGAAGAAGCATTTAGGGTGTTGGGGACAAAGTGGAAGCTAAATGCAACAAAACTAAATGCATTTATTGCTGTGCTATATGCCCGCGGCATATATGATGCGAAAAATTTGGATGTCTCATATTTGTGGAATAAAGATTGGGGACCCGCTTTTTTTTGCAAAAACAATGAGCAGAAACGGTTTTACTGAAATAATGAGATTCTTACGATTTGATAAGAAAAGCTAAAGAAGCCGGCGTTTATAAACTGATAAATTTGCTATGATATCTGCAATATGGGATCGATTTATTGAGAATTCACAAAACTGCTATAAACCTGGTACATGCATTACAGTTGATGAGCAGTTGTTTCCGTCAAAGACTAGGTGCAGATTTATCCAATATATGCCAAACAAGCCAGATAAATTTGGAATAAAATTCTGGTTGGCATGCGAGGTCAATAGCAAGTATATAATAAATGGTTTTCCTTATTTGGGAAAGGATGAAAGAAGAGAATCTTCAATTCCACTTGGGGAGTTCGTGGTTCTGAAGCTGATGCAACCATTCACAGGATGCGGAAGGAACGTAACAACAGATAATTTTTTCACGAGTGTACCATTAGCCAAAAAGCTACTTACAAAAAAGACCACACTTGTTGGGACAATCCGTGGAAATAAAAGAGAATTGCCAAAGTTAGCCAAAGAACAAAAATATTAAAGGATTCGGTTTTCAAGCAAATTGTATAAATCAAATGACATTACTCTTACAATGTATAAAAGTAAACCAAAAAAAAAAGTTATTATCCTAAGTTCCATGCATAAGTCAATAGAAATCGAAAAAAATTACAAAAGTATACCGGAAACAATTAGATTTTATAATGGTACAAAATTTGGTATAGATGTGGCGGACCAGATGGCAAGGAAATACAGCGTGAAGTCGAAAAGTTCTAGGTGGCCAGTTCAGGTTTTTTTCAACATTTTGGATCTAGCTGGAATAAATTCCTGGGTTTTGTATAGAGAAACTACGGGTGAAAACATTTCGAGGCAAGAATTTTTATTCCAATTAGCTTCAGAGCTTAGCGCTTCATGAAAAATCTCGAGAAGGAAAAACTTCACTAACATTGTCCACAAACTCAAATTCTTTCGGACGAAAAACTTGCCAAATTAAATTTTGTAAAGATAATAAAACTACGAAAATCTGTTCAAAGTGTGAAAAATATGTGTGCGCCAAATGTACATTTCATAATAAAATAATATGTATTATATGCAGTGAAGCCGAATAAGATAAATGTTTATCAATAAGAATAAAAGTTTTATTTGTTTTACATATATCATTTTTGATAGGAATAATATTTAGGTTGGCTTCTTGTGTGGGAAAATGAAGTTTTAGTTTCTTAAGTTTATAAATGGAATTATATAAAAATAAATTTAAACGAAATTTCATGAAAATTCCTTATTTTAGTTTATATTCAGTAATAAATTGCCATTATCTACGTTAAATGTCAAAATCGAAAGATCTTTAATTACCGGTCAATTTGACCGAGCGTGGTAGGAATTGGTATACAAGAACTGTCGGTAGGTTTAGTGTTAAAAACCTACTTTTAGCAGTATTACTCTAACGTTGACTTGTGTCTCTCGATCTATATGGTATTCCTCGACTTTTCATATCCCGAATCGTAGCGTTCGGTAGCCGTCCAGACACTGAAATCGCATAAATACCCCGGCAAAATCGATCTAGAAGTAAAATTCTCATTAGTATCATCGTTGGAAATGAGATGCGCCGTCGCTCACTTATCCGTTGCCATTTGGTGACCCAACTATCTTCTGGGCTCGTGACCGCAACTAACCCATCGAACTTATTGCTGGTGCAGTCGTACACTTGATCTTCATTATTTTTCATTCAGAGAAACTCCGCAATTATCTTAGCTGTCATATTCGAACTGTTGAAAAGTCTACCAAAGCAAACTAAAATTACAGACGTACATAACTTTGAATGCAGAGTAGAGCATTTACCTTGACTATCGAACAGACCAAACATGCCCGCAACCCTCGTAGGTCTTTAGGAATTGTATCAAAAGACATTATTAACTATTGGATAAACACGTACTTTACTTCGCAATTAAGCCAAACGCATAGAACCGAGCCCACCGAACAGCTGGTTTTCTGGCATAAATACCCCGGCAAAATCGATCTAGAAGTAAAATTCTCATTAGTATCATCGTTGGAAATGAGATGCGCCGTCGCTCACTTATCCGTTGCCATTTGGTGACCCAACTATCTTCTGGGCTCGTGACCGCAACTAACCCATCGAACTTATTGCTGGTGCAGTCGTACACTTGATCTTCATTATTTTTCATTCAGAGAAACTCCGCAATTATCGCAGCTGTCATATTCGAACTGTTGAAAAGTCTACCAAAGCAAACTAAAATTACAGACGTTCATAACTTTGAATCCAGAGTAGAGCACCTTGACTATCGAACAGACCAAACACGCCCGCAACCCTCGTAGGTCTTTAGGAATTGTATCAAAAGACATTATTAACTATTGGATAAACACGTACTTTACTTCGCAATTAAGCCAAACGCATAGCCGAGCCCACCGAACACCATTCACTTTATTATTTGTCAATGCAATTGTCATCCGTCTGCCAAAAAAAGCCGAAATTGACAGCATAAATAGCCGTTTGAGAGCCACTGAATTTACTCAATCTACCGCCAATTCTCCCTCTGGTGGTGAATTTTCGCAACCATGGGCACAAGTATCCAAGTTTTACCGCAAACTTGGGTAAAACTGGACTTGATGCCCCACACAGCTGTTGCATGAATCTCGCCGATAGATGTCGGGCTAATATGTTTGTGTTTTTGTGGTTGTGCGTTTGCTTTTGGGGCTTCTTTTCTTTCTTTTTTTTCTTTTTCTTAACTGTTTTATCTTCTTTTTTATTTTTTTGTATAATTTTGTCTGTTTTTCTTCATTTTTTCAACCTTTCTACCACCTTTTCTCCCTCTGGTGGTGGGATTTCCTGGGTGTGGGGCATCAAGTCCAGTTTACCCCAAACTTGGATACTTGTGCCCATGGTTGCGAAATTCCACCACCAGAGGGAGAATTGGCGGTAGATTGAGTAAATTCAGTGGCTCTCAAACGGCTATTTATGCTGTCAATTTCGGCTTTTTTTGGCAGACGGATGACAATTGCATTGACAAATAATAAAGTGAATGGTGCTGTTCGGTGGGCTCGGTTCTATGCGTTTGGCTTAATTGCGAAGTAAAGTACGTGTTTATCCAATAGTTAATAATGTCTTTTGATACAATTCCTAAAGACCTACGAGGGTTGCGGGCATGTTTGGTCTGTTCGATAGTCAAGGTAAATTCTACTCTGCATTCAAAGTTATGTACGTCTGTAATTTTAGTTTGCTTTGGTAGACTTTTCAACAGTTCGAATATGACAGCTGCGATAATTGCGGAGTTTCTCTGAATGAAAAATAATGAAGATCAAGTGTACGACTGCATTAAGTTCGATGGGTTAGTTGCGGTCACGAGCCCAGAAGATAGTTGGGTCACCAAATGGCAACGGATAAGTGAGCGACGTCGCATCTCATTTCCAACGATGATACTAATGAGAATTTTACTTCTAGATCTATTTTGCCGGGGTAATTATGCGATTTCGGTGTCTGGACGGCTACCGAACGCTACGATTCGGGATATGAAAAGTCGAGGAATACCATATAGATCGAGAGACACAAGTCAACGTTAGAGTAATACTGCTAAAAGTAGGTTTTTAAATAAGTCATTTAAAGCAGAAATGAAGACTTATTTAAAAACCTACTTTTAGCAGTATTACTCTAACGTCTGAGCATATGGAAACATTTATCTAATCACTCTACAGGAAGAATAAAGTTTTAAATTCTTATAAATATTATATTAAAAATACTTTCGGGTTGCAGCTGATTTTTAATTCAAAAGTTTCTTGGGGGCCTATCATTTGCAAGTAAATTTAAACGTTTATAAATATATTATAAATACTTTCGGGTCGCAGCTGATTTTTCATTTGAAACTTGAGGACCTATCATTTGCAAGTAAATTTAAACGTTTAAAACTCGATTAACATTTTAGAAAACTATGCTTATTTTTTTCCAGTTGTCTATTTTTCTATGTAAAGATTGCAAAACAAGAAAATTTTGAAACTTTGAATATCAGACATAATGTACATGCACCGTTTGACAAAATGGAGCATTCGTAGAATCAGTGTGTACTACATTTTTCCAAGATATATATATCACAGGTACACTGGTGAAGAACTCCTGACAACAAACATCTTCAATATTCACGAAACGCCTTCGAACTGTGGAACTTCAACTGGATTTGGAGAAAATTGAAATTGGTATTTTTCACGAAGCCCCGCTCGAGAATGATCGTTTATCTACGCTCCTAGTATGAAAAGGTTATCCCGAACACCGACACAAACATTAAGCTACGCCAAAAAAACTCAAAATGAATATGTAACATACAATAGCGGATTTGAAATAAATTCGGTCAAGTTTATTTATTCGTTCCAATCTACATTTGTTTATGTTATTTTCCCGCTAAGTGTAATTGACATGACATGATTTTCATTATATCTCCTGTAGGTGGTTCTCGTGCATCTCTTTAATACCAGAGAAAAACATCACTGTGCGGACTGGTTGAGAAAAGTAGCTTAGGTCCGCCATCTTGTACGTTAATTGCTTTTGCGATAGGCCTTTTATATGAAGCCCATGATTAAACTTAAAAAAATGCCTGGAATGAATATGTTACTTCTATAGTATTAAACATTACTATAGAAAAAAAACGTCGTGCGTTGCGTAATGAGAACATATTTCGGAAATCTCATACGGTGCCCACAGCTTGAAATGCATATGCTGGTGGTATTGGTGGGTGATGAAAAGTTTAGCTCAGATATTTAAAAAAATGCAAAATCGATAGCTGTGGGCACATTTATCTAAAATCTCTCTTCATATGAAATGCAACCAATATAATTTTGACAATGTCTTTCATTTAAATGTGGGTTATATTTTTAATTATCGTACAATCAACAATTGAAATGTGTATATCATGTGCAGTACTTTGGATTCGGTGTTAAATTCGCTTTTTACGGTAATTAACACGAACATTTGCATGCAATTAGAAATGGAAAAGTAATTAGATCACAAATATTGATATTGTAATGTTGTTCAATGCTCGCTCTGTCCCAATATCTTTTACACTTTTATTGATATATGAAGAAATATGTTGGTACGCACGGATGGGTGAATAGAAACTGAGTAAATTTAGAGTGATAATGTAATGCTGGAAGGTATGAATTTTATATGTAAAAGTCTGGCGAATCACATAAATTGATGAAAATAAGTATTTGAATATCGTAACGCAATTTCGAATTAAAAATGGTGCCAGACTAAATTTAAAAATAATTAAGAGTAAAACTGGTTTCACATGAAATAATTCAACATCTATTTTTACTGATTTTCGAAGATAGTACTAAATTTACCTGGACCTTTCTTTATATGTGTATATAAATCAGAAAAAAGATTAAGTGAGATTATTTAATGTGCGTAACGCAATCGAGCTGAAATTTTAGGTAGGCCCATGTCAAGTTAAAATGAAATTTTTACACTTTGGCAGCAGCGACCATTTAATGATTATTTTTCTATATGTCTATGTAAAGACAATTATAGTGAAGTCAGTATGGGATATGAATGATTGGCTATGATAACGGTTTGGTAATTTTTAATTCTATGTGGGCGCTGATTGCTTAAAAGTAGACAAGGAAATTTTTCAAAGATTTTATTGGTCATAGCTTCTGAGAGAAACATCGGATCATAACGAAATTACAGGACGAGTTTATGCCTATAAAAAATATACATTTCTGATTTATGATGAATTAGTGGGCACCGCTATAGCTAGAGCAGGGACGTGAAATTCTTTTCAAAAAATTGATCCTCCGTGTGTTTTAAATTGCCACATATAAGCAATCTTGAAATTGAAAAAGGTTATCTCTCTGTGGGAAAATCTGCGAGAAAAAATGATGGAAGTCATAATATCGGGACACATTGCGACCAATTAGATCTATATCTATAACCAATTAGATCTACTGTCTGTGGTTTCGAATCCCGCTGAACGCTCATGGCTGTATTTGTGTTGTTCTAATAGCCACAAACTGGGCATGATGCCAGCACTCCATTAATTATCATATCATAGTTTTAGTGGCGACTGGGCATAGCACCAGAGCTTTAGAAAACAAGAAATAATGTGGCACATTAAAAGAGAATAATGGAATAATTGATATAGATATCTCTTATTTGTGTTTTCTTGCCGCATAGCTAAGCATTTGCTTCAAATGGTAATCCCCTGAGCTTTGGCATTATCATAGAAAAAAATGTAAAATAGTTTTTAAATTGGCGATTGAGTAGTAAAAATGTACATTTCTCTAACCATGTATATGATTAGCAAAAATGTATTTCCATTTTTAATATTTAGTCATGTTCTTGCCTGAGAATTTGAACTATTGACGGTTTATGCCATAACAGTCCGCTAAATACTTTTTGTTTTATTATCCGCTAACCAGTTCAAACAAAAAACGTGAGTAATCAGATACATTGTTCACATTTTTTATTTGCTAAGGAATTTCGCTAGAGCATCCAAGAACCTAAACTCAAAAAACATGTGCAAGGAAGACTGGTTGTTCTAGTTTAATGCTCGAAAGTGAAAAGGTTGTATAAGCATCGTATCGAATATCAATACTACACTATTACTCCAAATTCACTTAGTTTCTATTCATTCATACGTGCGAACGCGCATATTTAGTGTGCATGCACCATCGAGTCAACGTCATTTATAATAGCCTATCCCGATCTTGTAAAATTTAATACCCAGTTGCAATTTTTTCATTGGCCTTAAAACAGCCATTTGACTGCAAGCCTACATAATGGGAAATTGCTAGCAGTGTGCAACATTACAAAATCAATATGTATTCAAAGTCCAACTAATAAGGTATCTAAATGCATTTCCACTCCGAACAGCATGCATATGTACGTGCTAATTAACTTAAAAAGCGAAATACTCGCATGCAAAGTACTGCACATGATGTACACATTTTCATTTATTACTGTACTCATAAATCTTTAATTCATTCCACATTGAATGCCCAAAAATATATAAGTTGCAGTTCATATGAACGGAGATCTTGGATAGATGTGCCCGCAGCTTGCATTGGTTTATCGGTTTTAATCTATGGCTAGATTTGTTAAGATTTAGATAATTTCAGGCATTTTTTCGATGTTAAATGGGATATCGGTCAAATTGTTAACGACTTTCTCGTATCTTTTACGATTTTTGAAGCATCTGTTCAATGTTTTGTGCTGCGCTTGTTTTTGGGGGTTGTCTTTTTTAAACTAATTTAATTTAAAATTAAAAAAAAAATTTCTTCGATTCCTCCATTCTCGCCATTTTCGCACATAATTGGGTGGGCGCAGCTTACCCGTCGTGTGTCCCAGCTTCTTGGGTTTTTGGCTACGAAAAATCTGAAAAAACCCCGTGTGTTTTAGTTCTAAAAGATTATAGTCTCCGATTAGCAACAGTTTCTCAAAATGTGTCTAAAAATGGTTGAGTAAACGACGCGAACTACGAAAACGGAGATGAAGATTTGGCGATTAGCCAAATCATTCAGTTTTGAGTGGTTTTGGGAGTGTGCGATTTGGTACAAAGTACAAAGTTCTTTTACGATTTTTGAAGCAACTGTTCAATGCTTTGTGCTGCGCTTGTTTGTGGGGGTGTCTTTTTTTAAACTAATTAATTTGAAATAAAAAAATAAAAATTTTCTTCGATTCCTTCATTCTCGCCATTTTCGCCAATTATTGGCCAATCGGTCCCTCCTTTTCGTAGGTTTCGCGTCGTTTACTCAACCATTTTTAGACACATTTTGAGAAGCTGTAGTTGATCGGAGACTATAATCTTTTAGAACTAAAACACACGGGGGTTTTTCGGATTTTTCGTAGGAAAATTTTGCATTTTTATGCTTTCTACAGTTTGAGTGCTACTAAAATGGAATTAATATAACAAATTTGATCAGTTTTTTAGAAATTCAGCGTAAATTTGATGAAAATGATGTGGAAAATCAAACACTTGTCTCAAAGTTGTGTTATTAATGTGTTAATTAATTAATTTATTAATGTTTTTATTACATCTAACAGATCGGATGAAAATTAAAAATTAGATTTTGTCTATTAATTGTGTTTTTTAAACTAAATTTTAAATTAGATT
The DNA here is from genome assembly GCA_963978885.1 of Nemotelus pantherinus. Classification (NCBI taxonomy): domain Eukaryota; kingdom Metazoa; phylum Arthropoda; class Insecta; order Diptera; family Stratiomyidae; genus Nemotelus; species Nemotelus pantherinus. The sequence goes on from OZ022265.1 coordinate 89,588,533, forward strand.
TTTTCTGTTTGCAATCAAACTGACTGGACCCACTACATGCATTTTCAGTGCAAACTTAAATTTCAAATCAAACTAAACTTAAATTTAGTGGATAAATAAGAAAATCTCGGAATTGCCTGATGGCGAGAAGGCCGCTGAGTTGAAATTAATTCAAGCAAATTCGATCGAAATCGTTATGTTGGCCCCCAAATTAAAATTTCTTTTGTAAAATCTCACCAGCTCTTTACTTACGTACATTTGATGGAAGCAAATGATAAAAAGTTATACGAATCTAGTGCCACTTGTCTCAAAGTTGAGTTAGAGTCTAGCTAATATTTTGCGTGATTCTTACTTAATTTGCAATGCACAGCAAACTGTCCTACAGATGTGCATGTGAAATCAGAACAAATTAGACTTTTGTCTGTTATTGTGCAGTAAAAGAAGAGAATAAGATTTTTTTTATTAAGAATTATGTTCCAATGCATGCACTTATAATGAATTATGTTTTCGTCCATATTAGTATTATTCTATTTTATTCTTCTGGATACTCTTGCAACAGTTAGGCTTGGCGCTTAATCTAACCCATACTACCAAAAATATGACTGAAATTTTCGTCAGTCCAACAATTTAAATTTCAAATCAAACTGAACTAATTTTGATGTATGCATTTTGAGCCCGATGAAAGGTAAAATATAATATATGCAATGAAGAAAAAAACTGAGTGTCATGTGCCGGAATTGAGCTGTAGACTGATGGCGAGAATCCTGATAATGCGCCCTAAACCATGTAGTGCAAGATGTAGTAAAGACGAGGGTGGAGTATTGAGTCGAATCGCTACTGGAGACAAAACTTGGATTGATCATTACAACCCTGAGTCCAAACAAGGTTATATGCAGTGACACAAATACGCAGACCACCCCCGAAGAAATTCAAGGTGTCACCATCTGCTGGAAAAGTCATGGCAGATGACTCAGAAGGGATACTGTTGATAGAACTCAGAGGGGATGCTGTTGATAGATTTTGAAAACAAAGTCGTCTCCACAACTATAGAATACTACGCTTCAATTCTACAATAGTTGAAAAAAGCCACCAAAGAAAAAAGAAAATTGACCACGACAACGAGCCTGTTCGCAGGAGTAGTTTTTCGTTTACTGCCCTGCATAAAGTGGGCTTGATATTTTACATCACCCATTCTACAGCCATGATATGGCTCCCGGCGATTATTATTTTTCCTCAAAATTGAAAAAAAAAATGTTGTGGAAAGAAGTTTTCCAACGACGAAGTGAAGGTTGCGACTTCGGCATACCTTTCCGATAAAGACAAAACATTTTTGAGAAGGTGGATGATAAACTATATATATTGGAGTACCAGGCAAATATATTGAAAAAGAAAAATAAATTTGCATTTATATTTGCACTTATTACTCCTTTTCCACGAACTTAAATATTTGAAATCAAAACTATCAAAATCAAAGGTATCACGATATAACCCCTACCGTTCACCAACTATGACTGCGAGACCGCAAGATATGATTAAAATACAGCATTAATGCCATCAGAATGTTAGCTTATACACAGGGGTTTAAAAATAAAGACAATAATTTTGTATTTGAATAAAACACAGAATTATTAACACAGGGGGCTGAAATTTATTCCAAATGTAGTACATATGTTATTTTTAAGTCTGAAATTGAATTTTGTTCACGGGACTTCCGCGAGCAGTTTGCAGTGATGGATTCATTGTAGTTAATTTCACGCCACTCCTAGCGAGAGCCTAGTGTACACATAGGCTTAAAATTTTGTTTAAATGATAGCGTAATGTAACGCCAAAAACGTATATACCTGTTTGAAGTACGTTCAAAAATTTATTTCGCATACTTGGTTTTTTGAAAATTTATTTGTTGTTAGAACTATAAGATCACTTAAAATATCGATTAAATGGCAGCCGGTGCCAAAGCACTAAAGATAACCAACATTTGGTTAAACTAGGACCTGTTCCACATATATACCACTGTATCTTGAGTATTTCAGCTCAATCGGATGACATGCTCACGTACAACGGTGATTTTTTGGTGAATTATTATGTCCTTATTGAATAACATGTTTATTGGTTTTTGGCGATGTCGAGCTATTTCATCTTAAAATTTCTCTGTCGATTATCAAAAAGAAGATTTTTCTAAACGTTAATGTGAAATTGCCATATTCAAATAAAATTGTTTTCTAATTGTGGGACGATCAAAGATCCAAATTTAACTAAGCTCATAGTGTATATCTAACTGATGTGACCACTTGCAACAGTGCATACTTTCGAAACTAGTAGCCATTCATTCTATGAATTCTTCCATCCTATTGATTCCTTGCTCTCATATATTCACCAGTATTCTTCGAAAATCACATCGAATATTAATAACTGATTTATTACCCCAAATTTACTTAGTTCCCATTCAATTTTACATGCAAACGCGCATGCATCATAGAGTCAAAGTCTTTGCTATTACCCTGTTAGGCACATCGGGAAACTGTAACCAGTGTGCAATGTTATAAGATATTTCCATGATAGATACATTTCCATGATAATTAAATTAATTACAGTAAAAACGGATTCAACTTGAACTTAAAGTTCTGCACATGATACACCTAATTCCATTTATTATTATACTCAACAACCTTTTATTCATTGAGCATTTAACAAAAAATACATTTATTAAAAAAATATACTATTTGCATCTCATATGATCCAAGATCTTGGATAGGTGTGCCCACCACAAGCTTCGGGTTCCATCGATTTTCAAATATCGTTGTACGTTCCAGTCCAGTTGACTGCTACTGAAAACGAATTTAATCAAACACACCGCTTTTAAATTATCTTCGAAAAGTAGGTTTTGTCAATTGTTGACTTTGATTAAAGAGTTTTTAGTGGAAATAAAAATTATTGCTTATAAAAGTGTTTCATATTCGTTACAATAGCAACAAACGATCGATAGATCGTTAATCAATTCCACTTTTGCGAAACTTTTACTTAACAACCTTAGTATTTCAGCCACACCTGGATAAATACATTACAATTTATGAATCAAACAATGCTTTGAACTGCGATTCTTACTTTTATTATTCAATTCTAAAAAATATTCATTAGGTTAATTTAAAATACATATTCTATCGGATTAAGAGCAATTAATATGGCACGTTTCACGTTATTAAACTCTGCAATTTGTGTGGTAAAATTAAGTAACATTTTATTGAAAAATTGTAACTAGAAATTATAATATTTTATCTATTAATCGGCTCATGCGGTGTGAATGCAAGTTATTTGCTTAACCCAATAGTTTGCTTTATTTCCAATCAATAGCTACGCCTCTCAAATAAAGTTTTCATCACTATGCATCATGATATAGACAAAAACTTAGATATTGCATATTATATGATTATATTACAGCAAAATTTTTTGTTACTTATCCTGCAACTTTTTTCCGAAAAGTTTCAAAAGCCACATACATTAAAACACTTTTACTGGTGAGAACACAAATTGAACACTTTGACCCTAACCGCAATTGCTAATATGGAATACTAATCAGTTAGCAAGCATATTGGGTGGAGATAATTTCCTATTCGTCATCGAAGTTTGATTTTTTAAATATTTAAATTTTTTTACTCTTCTAAATACTAGCATTTTGTACTTCTACGCATTTTCATACACTCTCGCTTAAATCGCATAACTTGCACTTATTCAACAAATTTTTAACATTTATCGTTTTATTAAACCTTTCTGCATATTCCCATTTTTCTCTTCTACTCATTTTCATTCACCTATTATTCACCTGCATACCTTTTATCGCCTTTACATTATTCGCCACATACATAACCATTTCTCTATTGTTCGCCACCAATACAACCTCAAATTTTTCTCCATTCCTCCACCCCCATTCCGTCATTTTCGTCCACACAACGCACAGTTTGAGTGCTTTAGAAGTGTTGCAAAATTCACCTTACTTATCGGTGTGCCCCTAGCGGTGAGCGACTACACTAATTGATGGGCACAAGTATCCAAGTTCACCCCACAAGTATCCAAGTTTTACCGAAATTTTTTCAAGAAATTTGAAAAAGTTTTTATGCAGATTTTTCATTAAACATTTTTATTTAATTTAGAAACAAAAACTAATCCATTTCAGCTATTCATTACAAAGTTATTAACTAAAAATAAAACAAAGTCAACAATATGCCTCCAATAAAGTCTTCGTACACTAACGAAACAGTTTATGAAAAATCTTAAAAACTATAGATACATTTTTTGTTAATATTAAATTGGGTAGCCTTTATTTTTAATCACGGTTTTAAGGCAGTGTGGCATCAATTCTACCAGTGGCGGCTCGTCAGGGTGCGCCGGGCCCGCCTGGCCCACCCTGACGAGCCGCCACTGAGCTAAAGTAAAGTAGATATTTCTTTTTGGTATCCGCGTATACCTTATAATAGTGTTTTTGTGTCGAGCGGGCCCAGTGGTGGCTTGTCAGGGTGGGCCAGGCGGGCCGGGCCCACCCTGACGAGCCGCCACTGAATTCGACAAGTATTTTTGCATAGCTTGGCTCTATTTTCGCCCATTTCTGCTAAAGAGCCTGTTTCAACTTAGGTTTTGAGGTAATATGATGAGTCCTGATCCTTTTTTCCAAGAACATCCTAGTATTATGAGCCATGCACTTAGGATCATTATCTTGTTGAAAGTAAAAATCCTGCTCCGTACCATTACGCCGCCGCCACCGTGCTTTACAGTTTTCATGGCGTTTTTTGGGTTGTAAGATTCCCCTGGCTTTCTCTACACTTTAAAAGGATGTTATTGGCGTACAAAATTCTACATGTGCTTAAAACACCGCCGCAAAGTCGTGACCTCAATCCCATTGAGCACATGCGGACATGCTAGAAAAAAGGATCAGGACTCATCCTATTAGCTCAAAATCTAAGTTGAAACATGCTCTTTAGCAGAAATGGGTGAAAATAGAGCCAAACTATGCAAAAATACTTGTAGAATTGATGCCTTATTTCCTTAAAACCGTTATTAAAAATAAAGGCTACCCAACTAAATATTAACAAAAAATGTATCTATAGTTTTTAAGGTTTTTCATAAACCGTTTCGTAAGTGTACGAAGACTTTATTGGAGGCAAATTGTCGACTTTGTTTTATTTTAGTTAATAACTTTGTAATGAATAACTGAAATGGATTAGTTTTTGTTTCTAAATTAAATAAAATGTTGAATGAACAAATCCGCGTTAAAACTTTTTTAAATTTTTTGCAACAATTTATTGATTTTTATCACTTGAGTTTCAAATAGCTACTGTACGAAGACATTATTCGTAGCTCAGTTTAGAAAGATGGGTCGATTTCCATGTAAAAAAATTTTCAGTCACATGTCGATACGATACCACCATCAAAGTATTGATATGAGTAAAATATCGAACAGTTTCGATTCAAGTAAAATTTTACTTGGTATCAAACGAAAGTATCGATACCGTACTAATATCAGTACTTTCATCGTGTCCCTAATCACAATACAGCGTTTTCCGCTGCGGCAAACGCAGCGTTCCACAGGGGGAGGCGTGAATGCCGCAGTTGAATTTGGTGAATCACAATGCAGCGACAATGTCGCTGTCAATGCAAACAAGACACCAACCAAAATCATTTTTCTTTTCTTCTGTATTCCTAAATCCTGTTGTACGAGGATTTGGTTGGCTTATCACAATACTCATCAGCCATCGCTTGTCTATTCCACCAGACCATTCAACCTAATTCAAACAGAGTTAATTCAACCTAGTGGTGATGCCAACCTATGGTAGGTATCACCGCTAGCGGTGCGGCAAAATTAGAAATTTGGCAAATTTCGCCGCTGCCGCGAATTCCGCCGCAGCCATTGTGCGTGTTACCATCAGTGAGATATTAGAAATGGAGTGGACATGCCCATAAGATTTACATTGAAGGGGATGGTAGTAATTTTTTAGCAACTCATTGTCAAATCGAGTCAAATCCAAGTAGTTCCCCTCCAATTTGACAATGAGGTCGAAATGGCGTAAAGGCAGCTTTAACATGCTTTGTGCGTGAGAGGATTGAAGCATGGCCTTCATATAAAAGGCCTGTCGCAAAAGCAATTAACCTACAAGATGGCGGACCTAAGCTACTTTTCCCAACCAGTCCACACAGTGATGTTTTTTTATGGTTATAAAGAAATTCACGAGATCCACCTACAGGAGATACGAGTAAACTCATATGTCATGTCAATCAATGTTGTTTTGGGATCTTTCACAAGCAATTTAGATATAAAAAGTCTTTAGCATCAGACCTCAATTCATCGGGACACTGATCCGAAATATCGTTTGTGTAAAAGAATTTTGCAGATTATCAAAATTTGATGATTTTTAAAGTGGAATAAATTCTACCAACCACAAACGGCAATTGTTTACAATTCACATTGCCGAGAGTAGGTGGTAGGTATTCCAAATTGCAAAGTTCTCGCGTATACAGCACAATAAACACATCACTTTCACGACACTTATCCGAAATATCTTTTACGCGACAAAAACTTCGAAACCAGTCTCCGGATAATAGGAAAATAGACTCTATACGCGGATTCAACCGAGCAGCACCATTCACATTGCTAATATTTACTAATTGTCAGAGAAATGTCAAACAATTGTCATTGTGCAATTCCCAATAAATCTTAATAACGAGAGGACTACACCATTTTAAAAAGTAGCTTAATACCTGTCAGATTGCAAGTCGCGATAGGCCTTTTATATGAAGGCCATGATTGAAGGGGCTAATGGTGGAAAGTTATACCGTCCGTGTCCAGGGACTGGTTACCATACAAAAGAGTGCATTCTAATTTTTTGACAGCACTTCCCGCAGCCCACTGCGTTGGCCGCAGCGGAAAACGCTGTATTGTGCTTAACCTATATGAACGACCTCTCCCTGGCCTTCAGTAATCAACGTAGAATCTGTCATAATTCACAACAACAACAACCGCCTGCCGTCAAATGCCAGCTTTGTTTTCATTTTATTTCAACCAGCCACACCGTGGTATTTTCTCGTAGAATTGCTGCAGATGTCCTTTATCGAACAGAATTTAATTTTCAATCATGGATTTATTGAAAATTTGTCGAGCGTGTAATTGTGAAAAGTTGAATCTTCTGAATTTATTCGCCAACGATTGTGACGATGAACCGACGCTTGGTGAAAAGTTTTTAGTTTGCACATCACTAGATCTTCAAGAGGCGGATGAATATCCACAGCATGTTTGTTATTCTTGTGCGAAACAACTAGAGACTGCCTATAAATTCCGAAAGCAATGTGAACGTTCATTTACGCAATTGCAAAAACGTATAAACAGTACGAAGAAAGTAAATGTGACTGGAACTCAAATTGAATGTAAGTATGTTTCGAAGGCTAGTAATTTCAATTTGCCAACAATGTTAACAATCCTTACAAGTCTGGATGACCATCGCTAGTCGAGATGTTTTCTCATTGATGCCTTTGAGACTTTAACCGACTTTGTCCCTGATTTGTACCAAAAGATAAGTATCTATTTACTCATAGGGCCGTGAGGCAGCGTTGTAGACTATACAATCACTTCACGCAGCTTTATTTTTATTATAAATCATTCCTTTTGGGTAGTCTTTTAATATTGTTGTGTTTTATCGTTAAACACCTTTCGTAAATTCGATATTCTTCACGTTCGTGAAATAAAATAGTTTTCTATTACAACACTAATTATTTTTTAACACAAATAATTATAAACACTATTATGTTTGCACTTTACGATCGCACTATTATAATTTCGCGTTACAATTTAACACTTTTTCGCTTTCAAAATACATCCGCGCCCGGATATTTAATTCACTGTTTCGCTTTTCACAGTAAAGCATAGTACTGAGTTCGATTTCACGTGAAATTTTCATACAAAATTTCACGTGAAATTGGTTTCGGCGAAAATTTAGCTTGAAAATAAGCAAGTTTGGTACTGTGTTCTTAGCATGAAAAGTTGCTTTGAAGTTGCTTTCGCGTTGAAAACATAGATGACACTGAAACATGTTGTCAATCATTTCACGCCAATTTAGTTTGTGCAGTTCATTCTTTCGAGCGGAAAAGTGACATTTAAGGTAGAACTATAATGCAATTAAGTGAACTTAAGTGAGCGCTGAAACTGAACGAAAATTCACTCAATTGAAGTCGATCGGTTAATTTGCCCATAATAGAATTAAGTGAAGGTTCATGAAGCTGCCGTCAGAGTGGCGAATATGAATTTGAATTTGGAGGCATATGCGATGAACTGATGTGAGCGTTTACGCAATATATTTGAATAGATTTTTGCTGCAATTGAAATATAGTTGTCTTCATAGCCTGCTAGCTCTGTTGCAAGAAATCGTAGAAAATTGTAGCTGAGCTGAACCTCAGCACTTTGCTGTAGATTATTAGATCTATAAAGATGGGCTTGGTGCAGGCTCTTAATTTGTACTTATATTCAAATAAATGTACGAAAGAAATGTTTTTTTGAGCAATATTGGTATGCGACCGGAATATATTTAATCAACAAGGTCTTTACTGCTGAAGTTTAATATTCAATAGTGGACAGCCGAGGCATGGTGTGTGGTTATTCTTTGAATGAAAAAAGCTGTGAGACGGCATTTTAAGTAGTTTATGTACTTGTATTTTTAAAAATAAGTAATTTAAAGATACAAGTAAATAAACTACTATATAATTTATTATTTCGTATGTTGTTCAACGCGTTTTCTCTTTGAAATTATGGTTGAAACTCATTATTCCTACCTCCTGTAAAAATAGCATTTAAGTGATCGACGAAAAAATATTTTAGATACCTGTTATTCTTTTTACAATGTCACGCAGAATCATATTCGAGACATCTGATTACTACTTCCTATATTGTAAACTGTCAATGAGCCGTTTAACAATAAAAGGTATGTTCGCGTACTACGATTAATTGCAATTAATTGCAATAAAGCCGTTTTTGCACTCCGTTTTACTGAAAACGGAAAATTTCCCCTTTTTCAATATTTCATGCCGCACATAAAGATCAAGCTTCAGAAATTCGTGGAAGTCAACACAGAGGTACTTTAGAGACAAACTAGGAGTGTAATCTTAAGGTAGAACTATAATGCTTCAGAATTCATCTACTTAAAAATACTGAAAACTGTCAAACGGTTTTTGGCCTAATGTTATAATATTATGAAGGACGAATATTTTTGTGACGATAATTTATCACCGCTCAGGATGACTTTATTATCATTATTGTTCTCCTGAAAACCGACAACTGACACTTTTGTTTGTCAATTTTCAGGAAATGCAATGTGAGCGTTTTTGTACTTTTCATGAATGTCCCCCACCACATGATTCAGGAAAATTCAGTGACTGAAAGTACGCAAACAGACCTAAAATATTCAAATATTTCACATACCTATTATTGCGTCTACAATACCGCATACGAACGATCATTACTTCTACCTCCTGCAAAAATACCAAACGATCCACGAAAACATATTCAAATATTTTACGTGCCTTCTATTGGTTGTAGTCGGTACGCAAACCTCTTGTCAAATTTACTTAATTGATGTACGGTCCCAGTCGTACGCCACTTAAGTGGCCCGAATTGAACGAAACTTAACGAAACGGCAGATAAGTACATTATGGGTATGCCGCTTGATTTCTATGCAACCGTACTGTCACTTAAGCTACTTAAAGCTCACTTAATTGCATTATAGTTCTACCTTTAGTGTTTCAATTAGAAAATTGAGCAGTGCAAATGACTTTCCAATAAGAAAATCGATCGAAAAGTGAAATTCTTGACATTTTATCCGTCAAGAATGAGCAGTGTCTCTGCTTTTCTCCGTTGGCAAAATTTTCGCTACATATATATATATATATATATATATATATATATATATATATATATATATATATATATATATATATATATATATATATATATATATATATATATATATATATATATATATATATATATATATATATATATATATATATATATATATATATATATATATATATATATATATATATATATATATATATATATATATATATATATATATATATATATATATATATATATATATATATATATATACCATTTGCAAGTAAAATTCACTGTTTTGCAAGTCAATTTAACACTTTTGCAATTCAATTTAACACTTTTGTAATTCAATTTAACACTTTTTCAAAACAATTTAACACTTTTGCAATTCAATTTAACACTTTTGCAATTCAGTTTCACATTTTTGCAATTCAATTTAACTTTTTTGCAAATCAGTTTAACGCTTTAGGAATGGTGATGTTCGTTATTTTCGAGTGTGCCAAATGAGTAGAAGAAATGACGAATGTGAGTGATTGTTTAATTAAAATCGGAAGAGTAGTATTAAAAAAATAAGTGAATATTATATTTTTACTAATTCGTAAATTACGTATGATAACACTATTGCTATTATAGCAATTGAATTTCATCATTAATAATAAAAATATTTGTTACTGTTTGTACTTATCAAAAATATTTTCAAATGATAAAAAAATCAAGTAAAAATTATCAAATAATTTCATTCTGACTTCATTTGAATGAAATGATACGCAAGTCCTAGTAAAAATTGAAAAAATCGAATAGTCATTACCATGATAATGACTGTTAGAAAGCTTAATATTGCGTTGCGTGCAACCGTATCATCTTTTTGAACAATATCTATCGATGTGAATATCAGCCAATTAATTTCTGTACTCTTTTACTGTACACTAATTCGACCTGTAACGCTGGGCGATTCTGTTGTTTCATACGGGAATTGATGGCGAATCTTGGCACCTCTTGGCAAGCTTCATTAGTTATAATGGATAATGCTAAGATCCACAAGCGTCGAGAGGTCTAAAACATTGTGCAGTCGGCGGGATTGCTTCTGGTGTTTCTGCCGCCATATTCTCCGATGCTCAAACCAATTGAAAAAGTATTCTCAAAAGTAAAGGGCTTTGTACGGGAAGCTCTAGGCAATGATTCACAGGAGCTTTCCCTGCCAAATTTAATTGCTGCAGGTGTCAATAATATCATACCATCAGACTGCACAAACTACTTCCTGGACATGATGCTCCAACTCCCATCTACTGAACAATCACTCACATTCGTCGTTTCTTAATTTTCTCTATGTTTATTTGATACACTCGAAGTTAACTAATATCATCATTTTTAAAACGTTAAACTGATTTGCGAAAGTGTGAAATTGAGTTGCAAAATTGTTAAATTGAATTGCAAAAGTGTGAAATTGAACTGCAAAAGTGTTAAATTGAATTGCAAAATTGTTAAATTGTTTTGAAAAAGTGTTAAATTGAATTGCGAAATTGTTAAATTGAATTGCAAAAGTGTTAAAATGACTTGCAAAATGGTGAATTTGACTTGCAAATGGTATATATATATATATCCAATTCCACCTGTTCCTATGAGCGTTCGGGAAATCGGAACTGTCATATGTAAATGACAATCAGAATTTGTATTTTTTTGTCTCATTTTTGCTTTGCATTATACTCCGCAGCTTTTAGAGATTTAAATATTCACTGATATCTCTTTCCGAGACTTTAAAGGATCCATATTATCGAACAGCAATTTCTTTAATGTAGCCAGTGACAGATGACAGTAAATGTTGTGTTGCATTGATTGTAAAGCTAGAGTTACAATCAATGCAACCAACATTTGTTGCACGTCAAAATGAGTTTGAACCCATGAGAACGTATGAGAGCAGTTACAATGATGCAACACAACTTTGCTTGGCAGCAGAGTTTGCTCATACCTCAAACTTGGCATGGCAACAAAACACCCAATTCCACCTGTTCCTATGAGCGTTCGGGAAATCGGAACTGTCATATGTAAATGACAATCAGAACTTGTATTTTTTTGTCTCATTTTTGCTTTCCATTATACTCCGCAGCTTTTAGAGGATCAAATATTCACTGATATCTCTTTCCGAGACTTAAAAGGATCCAAATTATCGAACAGCAATTTCTTTAATATAGCCAGTGACAGATGACAGTAAATGTTGTGTTGCATTGATTGTAACTCGTTCCACCAACAAAACTTGGCAGGGAATGTTGGTTGCATTGATTGTAACTCAAGCACAACTCGTTCCACCAACAAAACTTGGCAGCAAATGTTGGTTGCATTCTCAGAGTACTAATCTAGTAGAGATGACATTGAGCCTATAACTGAAGCCGGATAAAAATTTTCTTTAAAAGTATTAGTGCAGTCAACCAGTGGCGCACTATATTCTATTTTCGAAAATGGCATTGATAAAAAGTGGAATAGCAAAATGTCATATGTATATATATATATATATATATATATATATATATATATATATATTTATTTATATGTATATATATATATATATATATATATATATATATATATATATATATATATGCATAATTATATATATATATATATATATATATATATATATATATATATGCATAATTATATATATATATATATATATATATATATATATATATATATATATATATATATATATATATATATATATATATATATATATATATATATATATATATGTATATATATATATGTATATATATATATATATATATATATATATATATATATATATATATATGTATATATATATATATATATATATATATATATATATATATATATATATACTAGGTGGGGTGAAAAGTAACCTCCTTGGGAA
>OZ022265.1:89608769-89861269 GCA_963978885.1 Nemotelus pantherinus
AAAATTCCTTCAGGTGGTTGAAGAAGCTTCTCTAGTCGTTTTGTTACAAATATCAGTTGATGAATTTTCAGGAGATTCTTCGTTTTGAATCGAGAGCAATATTTTGTTTTGTAGCTAACAAGTTGTTTTTGGGCTAGTTGAAGTTGCGCTAAACTGATTTCATTTGGTAAAGCAATAGAGCGATCTGAGCATCTTTTATAGCCGCTCGAATTGAATAGTAAGGACATGCTTTGAGTTTTTCGCCAGCTTGAACTAAATCTTCGATATCGGTTATTTCTACAAGTGAGCTCTCACGTAATTCTTCAATAGCTCGGGATTTGTAAGGGGAGCATGCTTGGCTGTTTGTACGAGACCTTTTTCTTGCTCTTCCATCGTCTTCGAGGCTGGTGTTGTTGAGTAGGATTTTTGCAGATCCAAAAACCGTTCATTTATCATTGCGGCCGGTCGCAGTTGTTTAACGGTTGCATTTATGCAAAGATTTTGCCGGGATGCAAGAGATACGCATCGAATTTCCGATGCATAATCAGTACGTTTTATGTCACGTGCGATTTGAGCGAGCTGCGAATGAGTTCGACTACAAAATAGTATCTGAAATAGAAGTATTTCTACTCTGCCTCTCTGTATAATAATATTAAATGACATACCTTGACATTTTTGTACGAACACTATTCATTTTTTGAACAATCTTCTTGAGCCGATTCATTGTTTCCGTCACCCAATGTCAGATCGTCAACTCCGTCATCATTTTCTACTGAGTCAACAGTGTTCCTGCCTCTTCCTTTAACTAAATTCTTTAACGGCACCTTCATTCGCTCTTCTTTCAGCTTTTTCATGTTTTCTTCCTACTTTTCTATAAGCTTTTTCATCTTTTCCAATCGTTTTGCTTCATCTATTTTCTGTAATGACCAAAACTGAGGTTGAATCCAATCCTGACTTTTCTGTGATTCGAGATCCGAATTCTCAATTTCTTTGTGTACTTCTATCGAACGTTCATTTCGCTACTTCTTTCGTTTGGAACCTGCAATTGTTAAAAATTATTAATTTCACGTTCATATTGATCAATATCAAAACTAAATACTATTAATTTTAAATTCCCGCTCCGTTTTCAAATGCTAAATCTGTTTTCGAATCGATCAGATTTCTAGCTCGCGACGCCATTGAATATTTTCGAACATGATATGTTCTCATATCATGCCGCGAATAAATTTTCAACACTTTTACAAGAAATCTAAATAAAAATTTACTATTTTTCGATGCGGAATAGTAGAAGACAAAACGAAAAGCACGATTTTGCATTCTAAAGCTAGAGTTACAATCAATGCAACCAACATTTGCTGCACAACAAAATGAGTTTGAACCCATGAGAACGTATGAGAGCAGTTACAATGATGCAACACAACTTTGTTGCGCAGCAGAGTTTGCTCATACCTCAAACTTGGCATGGCATCAAAATACCCAATTCCACCTGTTCCTATGAGCGTTCGGGAAATCGGAACTGTCATATGTAAATGACAATCAGAACTTGTATTTTTTTGTCTCATTTTTGCTTTGTATTATACTCCGCAGCTTTTAGAGGATAAAATATTCACTGATATCTCTTTCCGAGACTTTAAAGGATCCAAATTATCGAACAGCAATTTCTTTAATATAGCCAGTGACAGATGAAAGTAAATGTTGTGTTGCATTGATTGTAACTCGTTCCACAAACAAAACTTGGCAGCAAATGTTGGTTGCATTGATTGTAACTCAAGCATAAACGGAAAATCGCCAAATTTAAACGCACCGACAGCCATTTGAATTTCACTTGACGCACTTATGACAACATTAGACACGAGTTTATAAATAAAAATGTTACTTCTTAACCACATTTTAATAAAATTCGAAATTGGAACGCACATTTGTTATCAATGAAAAATAATTCTTTGTATTTACCGACTTATTTTAACGAAAACTATCAATAAATCTATCACGTCAAAATACTGTGGCGAACGGTAGCATTCGATTGTTGAACCGATTTCGCGAGCATCATGACGCTTGTTGTGTTTTGGTTTACACACAGAACACGAAACAAAGTAAAATTTCAATTTTTCGCACTTTCACTTCCTAATTTTACCGTTCTTTAACGTCCGCGGCAACTGAACTTACAAAATAAATACTCACCAGTGAAAGCCAACGTTTTTAGCTCCCTTTTCCCACGCTGAAACACAATTTTTCACGACACACTTCATTCTACACGACACTCGAAACGATTTTGTGCAAAATATTTCGCCGACAAACTTTCGCGTCACGATTTTCACTTTCAAAACTTGCAACAAACGTCCGCCCGCACGATTTGTTGACAAAATTTTAGTGGCCATCTTTAAATGTCAAAGTAAAATCGGCAACATATGTTCGAAAAAGTACTGCCAGATTTGAAAATAGCTTGAGGGATGTTTTGGGAAATTATTGTATCGATTTCGAATTTTCTGATAACAAATTTGATAGATTTATATATATATAGATAGATTTATATATATAATTATATATATATATATATATATATATATATATATATATATATATATATATATATATATATATATATACACGTACATATATATATTTATATATATATATATATATATATATATATATATATATATATATATATATATATATATATATATATATATATATATATATATATATATATATATCTTTATATATATCTATATTTAAGTAAATACATGTAAAAGTCTGGTGTTCGTTTTTTTGCGGAATGAAATAAAATGTAAAATTTTTCGCAAATTGAGCTTGCGGTATTTCACGTCAGACTCATATTCATTCTGTACATATACGAGTATATATGTGTATATTAGGTCTGTTCGTGTACTTTCAGTGACTGAATTTTCTTGAATTTTACTACATAATGTTGGAATTCATGAAAAGTACGAAAACGCTCTCATTGCATTTCCTGAAAATTGGCAACCAAAATTGCAACTTTTCGAATTTTGGGAAAACAGTAGGGATTATGAAGTCATTCTAAGTGGCGACAAATATATTCGACGTTCATACCAACATTCCGCAAAAACTATGTTGCTTGTGGCGCACATTTGAAAACATTAGGTCTGTTCCCGTACTACGATTAATTGCGATTAGTCGCGATTAATTGCAGTGAAGCCTGGCCGTCATATAAAAGGCCGGTCGCGACTTGCAATCTGACAGGTACTAATAAACTTTTATTGATTGAATTGGTCGGAAAATATGCGTCGACTGGTCGAAAAAAGGTACATTAAGACCGCCATCTTGGTACGTTGATTGCTTTTGCTACCGACCTTCTATATGACGGCCAGGAATGAAACCGTTCCCTTAAGCCGTTTTACTGATAATTGAAAATTTCTCCTCTTTCAGTAAATTTCAGCAAGGTCTGAGCTACCGAAAAATACTGAAAAGTTTCAAACGCGAGCTCAGAGTGGTGCTAATAAATATTTTCACATGTGCGCGGCAAGTAACATATTTTTTTGCGTAATGTTGCTATGAACGACGAATATTTTTGTGGCGATAATTTATCACCGCTTAGGATGACTTTATAATCACTGTTCTTCCAAAAACCGAAAACTGACACTTTTGGCTGTCAATTTTCCGGAAATGCATTGAGAGCCTTCCCGCATTTTTCATGAATTGCACCACCACATGATTCAGGAAAATTCAGTAAAATTCAGTGTCTGAAAATACGGGAACATACCTATTTACTCGCGTCACAACGTTTGACACTTTTCAGCATTTTTCAGTATCTCACACTCTACTGAAATTTACTGAAAGAAGGGAAATTTTCAGTTTTCAGTAAAACGTAATACAAAAACGGCTTCATTGCAATTAATTGCAATTAATCGTAGTACTGGAACAGACCTATTTACTTCAGAATGCTATCGATTTGTCTGGGAAATTTATAAGCTCATTTGGGACATTATCGGAACAAAATTCCTCCATTGATTTTAGCTGTGGCAGCACCATGTAATGCTTAAACAGGGTGCTCCACAATGTTTTGTTGAAAAAATGTATATTATTAGGGCATATTCTTTAATGTCATTTGACGTATTGTCACCCTGTGCTTTTTTTCGAACATTGATTCGAAAAGTAAGGGATATTTTGAATGACGTCACAGCTAAACGTATACGTACGAGAGATGAGAGGGTGTATTGGTGAGGCTTCACCCAATTCATTAAGAGTCTAATGGGGCATGCCGCCTCTACTATATTAGTACTCTGAGGTTGCATTGATTGTAACTCAAGCATAACTCAAGCATAAGAACACAGTACCAAACTTGCTTATTTTCAAGCTAAATTTTCGCCGAAACCAATTTCACGTGAAATTTTGTATGAAAATTTCACGTGAAATCGAACTCAGTACTATGCTTAAGCAAATTTTAGGTCAGATTGGTGTAAACACCTGAGGACTAAGTTCATTTAGTCCGCGCTTTAGGTCAGGTCACTTTTGGTCCGACCGCTGTAAACCTGCACTATATTTAGGTCAGTCCTTCAGTGTTTACACCACGTGGACTAAAAAATTTAGGTGGAATTTGGTGTTTAGTCCGCGGACTAAATGTGCGGTATAAACGCTACCATAGAAGAAGGCCATGACTTAGTTTATGCGAGATCCCAATTTAATCCCGATTCGGGATTATTATCGCGTCGTATAAACGGGCAAAATTGGAATTGGGATTTTATGAAATTCGAATTGCGTATAACCATAGAAACTTGTTTTGCGGAATAGGTTACACTCACATTGAAAGTGTATTGTATAAATGTGACAAGATAGGAAGTTTAGGAACATTTCAGTTAATGTACGAAGAAAGCAATGACTATGGAGAGCTGACGATTTTGAATGTCCATTCGGCGTTCCACAATGTTGTGGAAAATACAGCAGGCGGTATTAATTTGCGGCACTTATTTATGATTAACGTCTTTTTTTTTGCGAAAAAAAACGACATTAGTTTTATCCAAAAGCACAAAACAAGCGCCGTCACATATTTCATAAATGGAATGTGTAAATCTGCTCAAAACAAGACCGTCATGTTGTAGAATCACATTTATTGACACATTTCATATGCACACTCACACATAGTCATCGAGCGTACACCCAACTGTTCGGGTTTAAGCTGAAATCCGAATTTGACCGTTTATACGACGGTCTGACTGGTATAATCCCAAATCGGGATTACATTGGGATCTCGCATAAACTAGGTCCATGATAGACCTAGTTTATGCGAGAGCCCAATGTAATCCCGATTCGGGATTATCCCAAATATCGCGTCGTATAAACGGGCAAAATTGGCATTGGGATTTTATGAAATTCGAATTGCGTATAACCATAGAAACTTGTTTTGCGGAATAGGTTACACTCACATTGAAAGTGTATTGTATAAATGTGACAAGATAGGAAGTTTAGGTTACGTTGAACATTTCAGTTAATGTACGAAGGAGGCAATGACTGGGCAGACATTTAGCGATAGCTGAAGATTTTGAAATGCCCCATTCGGCGTTCCACAATGTTGTGGAAAATACAGCAAGTGGTAGTAATTTGCGGCACTTATTTATGATTAACGTCTTCTTTTGCGAAAATAAACGAAACGACATTAGTTTTATCCAAATGCACAAAACAAGCGCCGGCACATATTTCATATGTGTAATGTGTAAATTTGTTCAAAACAAGACCCGTCATGTTGAATCACTTTTATTGACACATTTCATATGCACACTCACACATAGTCATCGGGCGTACACCCAACTGTTCGGGTTTAAGCTGAAATCCGAATTTGACCGTTTATACAATGCCTTCTAGAAGTACGGGCCGTCAGGCTACGTAATCGTTCTCGCCGTGACGTCATGAGTTTAGGAAATTTTACATTTCCACGAGGCAGTGCCGATGTACACGGAGGTTTCACTTGCGGTTTTTTGGTTGAAATATGAATAAAACGTTAGTTTTTTGTGCGTGGACGCGTTATAATAATAATATTTAGTCATAACGTACACTTTGTACCAATTAATTGTATCGCGACAGTAAAGCTAGAGTTACAATCAATGCAACCAACATTTGTTGCACAACAAAATGAGTTTGAACCATGGCCTTCATATAAAAGGCCTATCGCGACTTGCAATCTGACAGGTATTAAGCTACTTTTTAAAATGGTGTAGTCCTCTCGTTATTAAGATTTATTGGGAATTGCACAATGACAATTGTTTGACATTTCTCTGACAATTAGTAAATATTAGCAATGTGAATGGTGCTGCTCGATTGAATCCGGGAATAGAGTCTATTTTCCTATTATCCGGAGACTGGTTTCGAAGTTTTTGTCGCGTAAAAGATATTTCGGATAAGTGTCGTGAAAGTGATGTGTTTATTGTGCTGTATACGCGAGAACTTTGCAATTTGGAATACCTGCCACCTACTCTCAGCAATGTGAATTCTAAACAATTGCCGTTTGTGGTTGGTAGGATTTATTCCACTTTAAAAATCATCAAATTTTGATAATCTGCCAATTCTTCTACACAAACGATATTTTGGATAAGTGTCCCGATGAATTGAGGTCTGATGCTAAAGACTTTTT
This sequence comes from Nemotelus pantherinus, assembly GCA_963978885.1. Lineage (NCBI taxonomy): Eukaryota > Metazoa > Arthropoda > Insecta > Diptera > Stratiomyidae > Nemotelus > Nemotelus pantherinus. The sequence continues at coordinate 89,615,356 of OZ022265.1, forward strand.
ATATCTAAATTGCTTGTGAAAGATCCCAAAACAACATTGATTAACATGACATATGAGTTTCCTCATATCTCCTGTAGGTGGATCTCGTGAATTTGTTTATAACCATAAAAAAACAGCACTGTGTGGACTGGTTGGGAAAAGTAGCTTAGGTCCGCCATCTTGTAGGTTAATTGCTTTTGCGATAGGCCTTTTATATGAAGGCCATGTTTGAACCCATGAGAACGTATGAGAGCAGTTACAATGATGCAACACAACTTTGTTGCGCAGCAGAGTTTGCTCATATCTCAAACTTGGCATGGCAACAGCATTTTCGAAAATATCCAATTCCACCTGTTCCTATGAGAGTCCGGGAAATGGGAAATGTCATATGTAAATGACAATCAGAATTTGTTTTTCTTTTGCTCATTTTTGCTCTGCAATATACGCTGCAGCTTTTAAAGGATCAAATACTCACTGATATCACTTTCCGAGACTGTAAAGGATCCATATTATCAAACAACAGTTTCGTTTATATAGCCAGTGACAGATGACGGTAAATGTTGTGTTGCATTGATTGTAACTCGTTCCACCAACAAAACTTGGCAGCGAATGTTGGTTGCATTGATTTTAACTCAAGCATAAATCGACACGAACCATCACATAACCTAACACCAACCGATAAACATTTCGTAGCGAATTTTCCACATTATACCGCACGCACCGCATTAATTTGTGTTTTAGCTGTTCACTAGCACTGTTCTGCATAAACCACTTTAGTTTTCATTTCACTCACTTTAACACAACCCGTACAATTAACATTTTCCCGCGGACGTCCCATAAGACTACGTGTGTTTTTCGCGACATTTGTCCCGATGCTCTGACGTCATCATTCTGCATTACGGCCCGTACATCTAGAAGCATGGCCGTCATATAGAAGGCCGGTCGCGACTTGCAATCTGACAGGTACTAATGTACTTTTATTGGTCGAACTGGTCGAGAAATGTACGTCGACTGGTCGAAAAAAGGTACATTAAGCCATGGCCGTCATATAGAAGGCCGGTCGCGACTTGCAATCTGACAGGTACTAATGTACTTTTATTGGTCGAACTGGTCGAGAAATGTACGTCGACTGGTCGAAAAAAGGTACATTAAGCACGCCATCTTGGTACGTTAATTGCTTTTGTGACCGGCCTTCTATATGACGGCCATGATTAAGCACGCCATCTTGGCACGTTAATTGCTTTTGCGACCGGCCAACACAACATTTACTGTCATCTGTCACTGGCTATATTAAAGAAATTGCTGTTCCATAATTTGGATCCTTTAAAGTCTCGGAAAGAGATATCAGTGAATATTTTATCCTCTAAAAGCTGCGGAGTATAATGCAAAGCAAAAATGAAACGAAAAAATACTAATTCTGATTGTCATTTACATATGACAGTTCCGATTTCCCGAACGCTCATAGGAACAGGTGGAATTGAGTATTTTGTTGCCATGCCAAGTTTGAGCTTTGAGCAAATTTTGCTGCGCAACAAAGATGTGTTGCATCATTGTAACTGCTCTCATACGTTCTCATGTGTTCAAACTCGTTTTGTTGTGCAGCAAATGTTGGTTGCATTGATTGTAACTGCAGCTTTATGCTTGAGTTACAATCAATGCAACCAACATTTGCTGCCAAGTTTTGTTGGTGGAACGAGTTACCATCAATGCAACACAACATTTACTGTCATCTGTCACTGGCTATATTAAAGAAATTGCTGTTCGATAATTTGGATCCTTTAAAGTCTCGGAAAGAGATATCAGTGAATATTTTATCCTCTAAAAGCTGCGGAGTATAATGCAAAGCAAAAATGAGACAAAAAAATACAAATTCTGATTGTCATTTACATATGACAGTTCCGATTTCCCGAACGCTCATAGGAACAGGTAGAATTGGGTATTTTGTTGCCATGCCAAGTTTGAGGTATGAGCAAACTCTGCTGCGCAACAAAGTTGTGTTGCATCATTGTAACTGCTCTCATACGTTCTCATGGGTTCAAACTCATTTTGTTGTGCAACAAATGTTGGTTGCATTGATTGTAACTCTAGCTTTACGTAGCATGACGGCCCGTACTTCTAGGAGGCATTGATCAAGTCCAGTTTTACCATTTATTTTCATTATATTTCATTCACGATGGCCAGAGCCGATAGGACAAGGTCAACCCACGAATCATTGAAAAAATGAACCATTTAGCGAAAAAAAATACATTAAACTTAGACAACTATGTAGCGTCTCCAATACAACAAATAAACTGCATTTGCATGTGTCCATTTTCGTAGGTAGTTTGATTTCCAGACTTGTTTTTTATTTCTACTTTTTGATCTTGAACAGTTTGGGGTCATCGTGAATGTCGTGCATTTTCTTCAGATGAATTCCAAAACTATACATACCTGCAAATAAGCACATATTAGAAACACTGATTTAGTTAGCACCATACAATCAACTATTACTTGCTGCTCTCAGTGGACACTTTGGACATTTGTATGGTCTAGTATGAACAAGCATATGCCTATCAATGTTTTTCTTGGTTTTAAACGCCTGGCCACATACTTCACACGAAAAATTCCGTTCTTCTGAATGTCTCGATATATGTGCATTCAAATGGCTTTTCATTAGATATTTCTTTTCGCACAAATGGCATTCGTACGGTCTTGTGTCAGTATGCGATCTCATGTGAACCTTAAGAAACGATCTCCGACTAAATTTCTTGTCACACAATTCACACTGAACACTCTTGCCGGTATGCAAAGTCATGTGTGTCCATAAAACGGATCTTTGACTGAATCTTTTATTACAAATGGAGCATGAGTACGGTTTTTCGCCAGTATGAGTTCGTTCGTGGCAAATTCTATCCGCCGGACTTCTGAATTTTTTGCCTGAAAGACGAAAAATATGATTAGACATATCATCTTTTAGCTTGAAAATTTACGTACCGCAGAAACTGCAAATATATCGAGGTGATTCGCTAAATTTGTGAGTTTGCAAATGAATCATAAGTTGACCTCTTTTTGGAAATGTTTGCGAACAGTGTTTACAAAATCCTCGGGCATTTTCTTCTCCATGTTCGGAATGAAAATGCGTTCGTAAGTCATTTCTTGTGTCGAACTGTTCATGGCATTGCAGGCAGTAGATTATTTTTGAAAATTTCTTCCGGTAAACACTAGGGTTATCTAATGAAAAATAATCGTTTGATTATTCAAAGTAAAATTTGATTTCATTTGGAAGTTTTAGAAAGATTTAAAACAAAAAATACTTCACAAGTAAACAGACGAGAAAATTAAGTACAAATTCTCGCTGCAGTAGCCATTCCCATTTTCAAGCAAAAAATTCTTAATTTACATTAACAAATATAGTATGTTGCAAATTACAACATACTTCTGTTTTTATTATATTCACTAAGATAAAGCCTACCATCTTTCGGTTTATTGGCAGTTTGGCAGTCAACGCCAAAGTCCTCACATTCGTTACCCTTTTCATCAATCAGTTGTTCGAAGTTGTCTATGGTTTCTACATTGAAACCTAATGGATCCGCGTCTTCTAGATTACCTGAATTATTTCCACTGTCACTTAAATCACCAGAAGCATTGGAGACGTCTGAAATGAGCCAGTTCCATCACCAGGACCATTCATACAATTTGCAGCCTACCCTGAAAGAATTTACTCGCCTCTGTGCCCAAATCCAATGTTTCTTCCCTTTCACCAACTGTTGGCCGTTTCTCATCTTCGCTTACAATTTCGAAATTCGATTCCTGTTTGAGTGGTGTACACTGTTTGAGCAGGATCCTTTCCGACTTCAAGTAGCGAATGTGGAATCGACGAATTTGCAGCAACATGTCCAAACATTTCAGACACACTTCGTAGGGCAATCCATCGTCTTCACTTACCACTATATGCAATTGATCTTTCAAACAGTCGACAATGCGAAATGAGGAATCTACAACTGAATCAAGTGGTAAAAGACCACCTTCTGTTGATAAACACGACCGACAGATTTTCATAGAAGTGTACACGGTCATCCTAAAAAGTAGACCAGGAATGTACTTGTGAACAGGCTCCAACAATTAGTCTCCAAATGTCAAGAAACGTATATGGCTAGGCACTGCCAGCAGCCACAACAAAATTGTGAGAATCAGAGGCGACGACAAGTTAGCTGAATTTATTGAAAATATCTCATTAGAATTGCATGCAGCATATGAAGGTCTTTGTTTTCCTTATTTAAACTCTTCAAGAGTATAATCATTGTTTGATGAGAGAAAAATCTATTCCTAGCCACTAAGAACGCGAATATTTTGTTTCCGATAATGCAATTATTCAGGCTATCATGGCCATGAACAAACTCTCCCTGGTCTTCAGTTATCAACGTAAAATCTGTCATAATTCACAACAACAACAACAACCGCCTGCCATCAAATGCCAGATCAACTTTGTTTTCGTTTTATTTCAACCAGCCGCACAGTGGTATTTCATCGTAGAATTGCTGCAGATATCCTTTGTCGAACAGAATTTAATTTTCAATCATGGATTTAATGAAAATTTGTCGAGCCTGTAATTGTGAAAAGCTGAATCTTTTGAATTTATTCGCCAACGATTGTGACGATGAACCGACGCTTGGTGAAAAGTTTCTAGTTTGTACCTCACTATATCTTCAAGAGGCGGATGAATATCCACAACATATTTGTTATACTTGTGCAAAACAACTAGAGACTGCCTATAAATTCCGAAAGCAATGTGAACGTTCATTTACGCAATTGCAAAAACGAATAAACAGTACGAAGAAAGTAAATGCGACTGGAACTCAAATTGAATGTAAGTATGTTTCGAAGGCTAGCAATTTCAATTTGCCAACAATGTTAACAATCCTTACAAGTCTAGATGACCATCGCTGGTCGAGAAGTTTTCTCATTGATGCAATTGAGAGTCTCAAGAGTATAACCGACTTTGTCTCTGATTTGTACCAAAAGATAAGCCTCCATTCATAGGCCAGGAGGCAGCGTTGTAGATCATACAATCATTTCACGCTGCTTTATTTTTATTACAGATCATTCCTTTTTGGTAGTCTTTTAATATTATGTGCGTCAGCTGCTCTAAAATTGATGGACCTGGTTGTAAAAACGTGTCAAACATGTCAAAAAATGTTAACACAAAAGTGATTTCACGGCACTTGTAAATTCGTCCAAGTAATGCTTATAGGATGCGAATACATATAAAGCTGCAGTTACAATCAATGCAACACAATTTTGTTGCACAACAAAATGAGTTTGAACCAGTGAACGAAAAAATACCGTACCTTAAGCGTACTGTACGCGAAAAGTACACATACCCTACCTCAGTCTATAATGTTTGCGTACATGTACACAACCGATATACCGAACGAAACAGACACGATGCAAATGTACGCTACGATTGAATACTGTACTGTACAAAGTACACAAATCTTATCCTCTACAATACGTAATGTGTACTCGTACACAAACCGTACACAAACGATATACACTAAACGTACCGTACGTTTAGTGTACTTTTGCGCTTCATTTACATGAAAAGCAAAAACACTTTTAAAGTGAAAGCACTGAGTCAAAAATATTGAACTACACAGGAGAGCATAATCAATTCATTTCGGCTACGGCATTATCACTTTTATCTGTAATTTTTTCCCAGTTCATATAAATGAACCGCAAAAGTACACTAAACGTACAGTATGTTTAGTATACACCGTTTGTGTACGGGTTGTGTAGGTGTACACATTCCGTATTATAGAGGATAAAGCTAGAGTTACAATCAATGCAACCAACATTTGTTGCACAACAAAATGAGTTTGAACCCATGAGAACGTATGAGAGCAGTTACAATGATGCAACACAACTTTCTTGCGCAGCAGAGTTTGCTCATACCGCAAACTTGGCATGGCAACAAAATACCCAATTTCACCTGTTCCTATGAGCGTTCGGGAAATCGGAACTGTCATATGTAAATGACAATCAGAATTTGTATTTTTTTTGTCTTATTTTTGCGTTGCATTATACTCCGCAGCTTTTAGAGGATAAAATATTCACTGATATCTCTTTCCGAGACTTTAAAGGATCCAAATTATCGAACAGCAATTTCTTTAATATAGCCAGTGACAGATGACAGTAAATGTTGTGTTGCATTGATTGTAAAGCTGCAGTTACAATCAATGCAACCAACATTTGTTGCACAACAAAATGAGTTTGAACCCATGAGAACGTATGAGAGCAGTTACAATGATGCAACACAACTTTGTTGCGCAGCAGAGTTTGCTCATACCTCAAACTTGGCATGGCAACAAAATACCCAATTCCACCTGTTCCTATGAGCGTTCGGGAAATCGGAACTGTCATATGTAAATGACAATCAGAATTTGTATTTTTTTGTCTCATTTTTGCTTTGCATTATACTCCGCAACTTTTAGAGGATAAAATATTCACTGATATCTCTTTCCGAGCCTTTAAAGGATCCAAATTATCGAACAGCAATTTCTTTAATATAGCCAGTGACAGATGACAGTAAATGTTGTGTTGCATTGATTGTAAAGCTAGAGTTACAATCAATGCAACCAACATTTGTTGCACGTCAAAATGAGTTTGAACCCATGAGAACGTATGAGAGCAGTTACAATGTGCAGGTTTACAGCAGTCGGACCAAAAGTGACCTGACCTAAAGCGCGGACTAAATGAACTTAGTCCTCAGGTGTTTACAACAAACTGACCTAAAATTTGCTTAGGTGGAATTTAGTCCTCGTCCGTATATGACAGCTGTCATTTAGTTTAATTTTCCTTCATGCACTGTATTTATCGTTTCATTTGTCTCTCAAACATGTTTATTTCAATGATTTTGTGTCAAAGGGGAATGTTATGAGCTTATATTCAACATACATACATTATTAATAGTCGCACAAAAATCAATGTTTAGGTCGCGTGTGTTTACAACGATTATAGTCCACGACCTATATTTAGGTCAGGTCGCTTGAAATCGTGGACCGACCTAAATTTAGGTCGGTCCACGAGTGTATACAGCACGTGGACTAAAAAATTTAGGTGGAATTTGGTGTTTAGTCCGCGGACTAAACGTCCGCTGTATACGATACTAATGATGCAACACAACTTTGCTTGGCAGCAGAGTTTGCTCATATCTCAAACTTGGCATGGCAACAACATTTTTGAAAATATCCAATTCCACCTGTTCCTATGAGAGTCCGGGAAATGGGAAATGTCATATGCAAATGACAATCAGAATTTGTATTTTTTTGTCTCATTTTTGCTTTGCATTATACTCCGCAGCTTTTAGAGGATAATAGCCCGTTCACACTCGGCTCTAAATCAGGCGATTTCGATCAGCTGATCGCTTTAGAGCTAAATCAACTTAAATCTACCTGATTACCCATACATTTTTTTCGGCGCCAGACAGAGTTAATCAAGTAGATTTAGAGTTAATCAAGTACAAATCAGGTACTATTGTGAATTTTTCCGGGCTGAATTGTTCTCAGAGCGTGCTTAATTCCATCCGTGAGAGGGAGAGTAGATTTCAACGAAATGTCATTCGAATTTCGTTCAAATATAGCAAAAATTGGACAAAAAAGGAAAATGTGAGTTGTACAAAATGAAAAGAAAATGCTCTTGCATGTTTCTGCACCATTTTGAACAACTTTCATGCAAAAAAAATTGTACACACATATTCGAATGACAGTTCGCTCTCTAAATCTCCTCATTCTAAATCACTTCGGGTAGTGTGAACGCTTACCTGATTAACTTTGACAGCTTCTAAATCTACTTGATTTAGAGTCGAGTGTGAACGGCTTATAAAATATTCACTGATATCTCTTTCCGAGACTTTAAAGGATCCAAATTATCGAACAGCAATTTCTTTAATATAGCCAGTGACAGATGACAGTAAATGTTGTGTTGCATTGATTGTAAAGCTAGAGTTACAATCAATGCAACCAACATTTGTTGCACGTCAAAATGAGTTTGAACCCATGAGAACATATGAGAGCAGTTACATTAGCTGCGTTTTATTATCATCCAGAGTGTAGTAGGTATCCTGGATGCATAATAAAACGATCCAGAGTAGCACGCGAGTTTTTTTCTGTCAGACAGTTGTCATTTCAAAATTTGAGCTGTCATATAACCAACGCCGTTTTCAAATGTATGACTATTTATCCTGGTTGCCAGGGTGACATGGAAAATTTTTGAAAATTCCAACTATTCCAGTTGATATGACTTTTCGAAATACGTTCCACAGAGAGCACGAGTACGAAATCCACTGAATTCACAAGTGTTTGTACTCTGGATGTTGTTGTTGTTTCGTGTGCAAATCGATATCCTGCACTACTCTGGATGTATAATAAAACGCGCCTAATGATGCAACACAACTTTGCTTGGCAGCAGAGTTTGCTCATACCTCAAACTTGGCATGGCAACAAAATACCCAATTCCACCTGTTCCTATGAGCGTTCGGGAAATCGGAACTGTCATATGTAAATGACAATCAGAATTTGTATTTTTTTGTCTCATTTTTGCTTTTTATTACACTCCGCAGCTTTTAGAGGATAAAATATTCACTGATATATCTTTCCGAGACTTTAAAGGATCCAAATTATCGAACAGAAATTTTTTTAATATAGCCAGTGACAGATGACAGTAAATGTTGTGTTGCATTGATTGTAACTCGTTCCACCAACAAAACTTGGCAGCAAATGTTGGTTGCATTGATTGTAACTCAAGCATAACTCATTCCACCAACAAAACTTGGCAGCAAATGTTGGTTGCATTGATTGTAACTCAAGCATAACTCGTTCCACCAACAAAACTTGGCAGCGAATGTTGGTTGCATTGATTGTAACTCAAGCATAAAGCTAGAGTTACAATCAATGCAACCAACATTTGTTGCACAACAAAATGAGTTTGAACCCATGAGAACGTATGAGAGCAGTTACAATGATGCAACACAACTTTGTTGCGCAGCAGAGTTTGCTCATACCTCAAACTTGGCATGGCAACAAAATACCCAATTCCACCTGTTCCTATGAGCGTTCGGGAAATCGGAACTGTCATATGTAAATGACAATCAGAATTTGTATTTTTTTGTCTCATTTTTGCTTTGCATTATACTCCGCAGCTTTTAGAGGATAAAATGTTCACTGATATCTCTTCCCGAGACTTTAAAGGATCCAAATTATCGAACAACAATTTCTTTAATATAGTCAGTGACAGATGACAGTAAGTGTTGTGTTGCATTGATTGTAACTCGTTCCACCAACAAAACTTGGCAGCAAATGTTGGTTGCATTGATTGTAACTCAAGCATAAGGTTTGTGTACTTTGTACAGTACAGTATTCAATCGTAGCGTACATTTGCATCGTGTCTGTTTCGTTCGGTATATCGGTTGTGTACATGTACGCAAACATTATAGACTGAGGTAGGGTATGTGTACTTTTTGTAGTGAATGTGTTTGCGTACGGGCGTCCAAAATGTACGGTACAGTACACTAAAGCTGCAGTTACAATCAATGCAACACAATTTTGTTGCACAACAAAATGAGTTTGAACCCATGAGAACGTATGGGAGCAGTTACAATGATGCAACACAACTTTGTTGCGCAGCAGAGTTTGCTCATATCTCAAACTTGGCATGGCAACAACATTTTTGAAAATATCCAATTCCACCTGTTCCTATGAGAGTCCGGGAAATGGGAAATGTCATATGCAAATGACAATCAAAATTTGTTTTTCTTTTGCTCATTTTTGTTCTGCAATATACGCTGCAGCTTTTAAAGGATCAAATACTCACTGATATCACTTTCCGAGACTGTAAAGGATCCATATAATCAAACAACAATTTCGTTAATATAGCCAGTGACAGATGACGGTAAATGTTGTGTTGCATTGATTGTAACTCGTTCCACCAACAAAACATGGCAGCAAATGCTGGTTGCATTGATTGTAACTCAAGCGTAACAATCATGAAAACAACCGTCAGCTAGTCATTCAATGGTGGTGAGACCGCCAGCTGAGCGGTGATAAGTCCTGACCTGGTATATTTTGCAATTCAATTATTCGTCTAACCATTGGTCTAACTGACGATTTGCCCCCTCCATATCTATAGCTGACGTACATTTTTACTTAATGTACTGTTTAAGTAATCATTTAGAACAATTTCATGTGACTTGAAATCGATTTAGACTAAAATTTATGATTTTAATCTAAATCTAAATTATTGAAAAATAGTATAATTTTGTCGATATACTTAATTCTTTATTTACTACAGAGGTGAGTGGAAAATAATTATGAATATTATTTACTACATGAGAAAATATATTGAATACTACTTCGAATAAAAATAGATTATCAAATTTCATTGCAATAATCAATTTTTGTAAATAGTTTATTTTTGTTCTACTCCTCTGATGTGTCCGATTCCAGTTCATTACTTTCACAGCTATAATCAAGCGTACCAAAAGGTGATTCTTCCTCTTCTTCTTTAGTTTCGTCACTGACATCCTCAATTTCGTAGTCCTATTCGGTGTTTTCTGGAAATGAAACAAAATTTGAACATCAGAATTATTATTTATCATTGATTTATGCATAAGTTAGAAATTGATAAATACCTGTAGTGCTGATAATGCTTGTTACACTGGTGATACTCGGTGAAATTTGATCACCGTCGAACCATTTGAAAACATATCTTCATTTTGTTCCCATCCATAGTCTGTTGGTGCAGAGTCAATACTGATAGATGAGCATGGGTCCAGATATATAAGATGCACGCATAATTTGCTGATGTAACTCAGACTTACATGGCGGCAATACCGCTCGTAAATGTAGCAACTCGTACTACATTTGTGTCGCTGATACTTCTAAAACCATAGATTCTACAAACGAATTCTGCAATAGTTTTTTCAAGCTCATGCAATTCACAATTGTTTATGTTGGCAATGTCTGAAAATGCAATCATGCATGATGTTCAATTTTTTAATGTTTTGTAATGATTTTTTTTTTGCCTCTTCTGTAGAATGCCGGATTAAAATCACATCCTGTGAACGCGTGGAACCCTGGTAACGATTAACATAAAGTATTTCCGAGCATTCTGTATCTATTATTATTGATATGGGGGGGGGGGTTGTGTGGTAACAAAACTGATTTTTTACCCCCGCTCCCTGCGCCTCCACTTCTCCGCTCCCACCCAAAAACACTTTTATACTGTGAAGCAAGGCCCGCCCTATCAGTTCCATCCTTTTTTACTCCCCTCCGATCGACGGTCCCATCATCTAGACTTTTACCAAAACTAGATATGCTTGTAGACGTTCAAAACACTAGTAATTTAAAAAAAAATCAAAAAATTAGTCCAAATAATTAGTATTATTTTTTTAATCAATTACAGCAAACAACTTACCTCCACCTAACAGCAACGAAAAACAAGTCGAGCCCATTCCTATCGAAGAGGATGACAATTCTATGGAAGCTGATGTCGAATTACCAGCTGAAGAGGTTCTTGAAATTCATTCAACAATCGCACATGTTGAGAGTATTGTAGAATCAACGGAAAATCAGGTCCAATATAAAGTGCAGTCGATTGGTGAGCCCGATGAGCTTTCAAATGAGTTTTCAAACGAAGAATATGAAGAAACCAATAGATCTTCTGCATATGACGACAGTATGTCTGAATCAGCATCGTTTCAAATTCAGTTCAAAACAGAAGTTTTAAGTGAAGGTAAGAGAATAGAGAACATAAAATTAGAGTCTGAAGTTTTTTCACTAAATTTTAATTGTTTTATTAACAATTCGAACAGAAGAAAGTTTTGACCTTAGTCACAAACAAGATGTGCAGGAACCGCCGCAGAAAAAGATCATAAACGTCGATATTGCTATCGAAGGTGAATATGTTTAGAGTTTCATTCACATGAGCATAAATAAATTAAAATTATTTTGTTCTAGAACGACCATATCAATGCACAGAATGCGATAAGAATTTTTTCACAGTTAGAGCACTAGAACTCCATATGAAACTTGCGCATAGATTCAAACCGAAACGAGCTAAAGTAGGAAGACCGTTGACTGTCACGGATGCATCTGTCACAAATTCATGCATATGTTCGGTTTGTGATCGAATTTTAGATAGTATTGATGATCTGAGAATGCATCGGATATTGGAGCATGGTCCGATGTTATTTGAATGTAATATTTGTGGACAAGTGATTCGTGATAGAATAAGCTACAAGAAACATATGCTGGCACATAAGACTTCCGAACGGTTCCTTTGTAAGATATGCGGTAAACAATATACAGATGCACGGTATCTGTATCGACATATGCTGTATCATCAAGTGTCTGTTTATAAATGTGAAGAGGCTGGGTGCTACAAATCGTTTAATGTAAAGCACAAGTAGGTATTTTTTGTAAGGTTGAAATCTATAAACATGCTGAAACTATGAATTTCGCATGATACAAATTAAATATATATTGTTTTTATAGCTGGTATTGGTATTTTATACATCCTTTTTCATTTAGATATGTGGATCACATAAGACTTCATCACAACAAACCATTGACAACTGATGAAGTACGCCAAATACAACCAATTGAAGAGTTAGGCAATGAATAAAATGATTTTTATATGAAATTATATTAAATACTTATTGTTTTTATATTAAAGGTAATGTGAAATTATAGCAGAATGAGCGGAAGACCAACCATTGTGCTCTAATTCTTTAAAAACGTAGGAAAAGGTATCAATTTTGCAAAATACGCATAACAAACGGGCGTTATACTGGATAGTTAAAGAAATCAGTAAACTCCATAGCCGTTAGACAATTTTACCGATTGATGTATGTCTATTTTTGTGGTTGTGTTTATTTTTGGGTGTGTTTTTTGTCTGCTTATCTTCAGTGTGTATTTTTTGTACGATTTTGTTATTCTTCAATTTTTGATCGCTGGCGATAGTAGGGGTAAGAAATTGAAGAATAATGCTCAAAAACATACAGAAACTAGATGAGAAGAAGACAACCGGAAGATGATAAACAAGCATACAAACAAACAAAAACGCAAACATATCAGCCGAATATCTTAAGGCAATGGGGGGGTACCTAGTCGCGTTTAGCCGAGAAATCATTCGAATATAAGTTGTAATTCTCAACATATGATTGCAGTCAATAAGAGGTATAGTGTTGTGATATGCATCAACAACCGGTAGTCCGGTCTAGGCCGAGCGTCTGGACTTTGCAACTCCAATCTATTTTATTATCTATTTTCAATAATTTTCCTCCATCGAATTTCATAAAGAATTCAGAACTCTTTCTTGCTCGGCTCCAACGAACTTTTAGAACGTCACAACAATATCCACCCGTTGGTGAAATTCAATAACACCCCATTGTTCAATAACACCAGCAAGTCCGGATTTACATGCATCAACTTTACGCAAGCTGGTGAAAAGTTCTACCAACAAAAACAAAGTGTTGAGCAGTTTCTCTTCCCCCTCATAGCTTCTAAAAACTCTCGGTGAGTTGAGTTGTGTAAATACGAACCACAATAACAATATCCAAAAAAAAAACAAATGCCAAAAACAGCTGATTGTAGAACTATCTTTTCTCCGGTGCAGTTAACTCAGTGGAATTTTTGTGAACGATTTTTCCTTCAATTTGTCATTCAAATTCAATTGTTATTTGTTGATTCGTGTAATTGACGATAGCATTTTACTAATTTGATGTCGTTCTTATTTTTCGAATTGTGAACAGAATCATAAATTCGTGTGAAAATGGACTGACATTGGGATCCATAGTCGATACAATTGATAGAAAAGTTTTAAGGCGAAAAATTCCAACAGGATAGCGTGAAGAGGTTTGTTTTAAAATTTTCTTGATACTTATCTTGCGTTAGAATAGATCAATTTATTGTTGCTAAAAATAGCATCGGAAAGTGAATTGTTAGGCAAATATTTTACCTGAAATTGTATGAAGCGATGAAAGAAAATTCGATAAAGTGAAATTGTCATAAATTTTCAGCAAGTGAGATTTGAATGAGACTATTTTTAGAAGTTGATAAGCGGGACGAGGTAGGTGTGTAAGAATAACAATTTGTCAAGTGCGTAGAATACATTTTATTGTAATTTGGTAATGAAACCGATAATGAATGGATAAGCACGACAGATTGACGAAAGTAAGAAATATTTATATGTAATCTTCATTTCATGTCTGAGAATCTGGAGTAAATGAACATATCTGCTATTCGACTTAAAATTTCAGTTCTTGTACAAATCTGATAATTATTAATTAAGCAAAAGCTCTAGAGTTTAATTTTCAGAATTAAACTACTACTCGATTCATTTTTATATTTCATCTATCGCAAATAAACTCCTTTTTCACAAAAAAACTCCTTTTCACAAAAAAAAACTCCTTTTTCACAAAAAACATAAATAGGTGGAAAGGTTAACAAAAAGTTAGTAGTATTTATAGATGAAGCTGACAAACCGCGAGTTCCTGGCAGTGATGGGCAATATTTACTGATTGCTTTAATATGAAAAAATATTTTAATTTAAAGACTAATTTTTCTTTCAGAAGCTAGATAAATTTTGATTCCCTGCCAGATATCTATATTTCGAGGGTAATCTGTCGTCTTCTGCAGTGTCTATCGGTCTTATTCTGATCGAATTTCAACTTAGAGATAAAGATTACGCGAATGTTCTTGTAGGGGGAAATCAGAGGAATATTTTTTTAAGGTGGAGGACATTTGATGACAATTCGTAGCATTCAGAATAAGGGATTTCGCAGCGCACTAGGTAAATAAAACACTTAAAGCGGTATGCAACATGAAACAGTCGCTAGCGGATTCAACCACTCTGAAAATTATAAGATCTTCAGAGTACAAAAAGCAGGGTGTATTATAGAGGAAAGGAAGATCGTTAATAAATAAAAAGAACAATAATGGAGCCTTGGGGAACTCCTAAGATAGGAAAAATTTTGAAAGATCAAGAGATAACAGTAGCAACACAAGAGCAATCACTAACGTAGAAAGAAAACCAAGAAAAAAGAACACCGGAGAGATCAAATCAAGCTAGCTTTGTAAACGACACTTTCGAGGAGCTTACTAAAGCAAGACATAAGTGATATGGGACGGTAGTTAAACAATTGGTTCCACCTTTGCAAAATTTGTGAACACATATATAAATATAGAATTTAATTCACATTTTTGCAGGGAAGACATATACTTATATTAGTAGGTACTATAAGTGTCAGAAATTTTGGGACACAGCAATTAATTGCAAAAGCCAGGAAAATATGTGTGCGAAATGTGCAGAGCACCATAACACATATGTTTGCAACTCGCAAATGCTCAAATGCGCGAACTGCTCACTGGCTGGTTATAACAATTCTTCACATCCATCCTTTGGTAGAGAATGTCCAGAATATCTGAAGAGAAAAACATCATGAAGAATATAAGTCTAGAAATATTTTACGCGAATATAAGAAGCATTAGGAATAAATTTACGGGCTTTGAGATATTCTGTAATTAAAATCCCAAGTTAGATGCAGTAGTTCTTAATGAGACATGGATTTCTAGTAATGAAATTGGCTTATTTGACTTAGATTCGTTGCAATCCATAACTCCAGAGATCATGCTGAAGGAGGAGGCACCTGCTATTTACATGAATAAAAGGATTCAGTATAAGCTGCTTCATTATTATAGTAGATATCACAGTATCATAATTTCTATTGAATGTGACCTTGGGTCAATCCACTTAAAAACTTTCTATAGAACCCAGCATGATGATACTGATCACTTTATAGACTATGTGGATACTTTGTATCAAAGGTTTAGTAACTTGATAGTTGTCGCCGATACCAATATAGATGCCATTAACATAAGCAATAGTATCTGTGTTGATTATAATATTATGTTGGCATCGAATAATGTGGTACTGCTAAATTGTAACCCTACCAGAATTACATCAAGCTCAGCTACTTTATTAGACCATGTAACAACTACCGTCAACCCTCAATCTGTTGCTTTTATCGTAGAATACTCAGAATAGCCAGATTTAGATCATCATACTTTGTATGTAACAGCATCTGGTATTAAAAAGCAACTGCAACCTATAGTTAAAAAGAAAATTTCAGTTTTAGATAAACGACTATATGTTGACTCGGTTCTAAAGAAGCTTAGTGAAACGCATGGTGAAATTTCTTTTAAAATCATAATTACTATTATTCAAGATGCAAAACAGTTGGCTTCAACTATTAAGGAAATCAGAGCTAGGAGCGGCAATAATTGGATTACGAATGATTTAATTAAGGGAATGGAAAAATAGAAAATGTTATATAAAAGAATGAAAACGAATCCAAATGATACCAAACTTAGTTCTGATTACATATCTTTGAAGAATAGAGTATGTTCCATGATCAGAATTGCTAAGAAAGACTATGTTAGACGACAATTTGTTTCTGCTGAGGATGACGTTAGGATAGTTTGGAAGTTCATTAACCAAGAACTCTTGTTGGGCAATAAGATAAGCAAATCTAACTCTCTCATCATTGCCAATAATCTCGTTGATCATTTAGGTGAAAAGCTTTCTAAAGACTTAAAAGCGAAGTTTAACGTTGACAATTTTGAAAGGCAGAACATTCCGTTCAATTCAAAGTCTCCTTTTTTCGAGCCTAGTGATCCTGGTGAAGTATTTGTCATAATTAGCTCATTGAAGAATTCTTCATCGGAATTGATGGAATAACTTCCGAAAACGTGAAATTAGTTGCTACTCAGATATTACCTTATATTTCTGCCATCATTAATTCACATTAGCAAAGGTGAATTCCCTACAGAGCTGAAAGATACCATGATAGTTCCTATTCATAAATCAGGTGACGATTTAGATCCTTCTAATTACAATCCAATTGCTTTAACAAGTTCGTTTAGCAAAATTTTCGAAAAAATTATCAATAAAATGACCTTTACAAGTAAATTAAATCGATGGATATAAGTCGGAGATGTTAAAATTTACCAAAACTAGCGTAAATAGAAGTTAATGATTTCCAACTGCAAGTGGTCACATCAGTCAAGTATGCACTGTGTGCTGGTATCTGATGAGAATCAGTGCATACTTTCGAAACCACTTTGTCAAATAAAATTTTCAATGTAAATAATTTTTTTTTCAATTTTAATCATCCCGCAAACAACAATTCCAATAAAAGATTATTTAAATTTATAGCAAATAGTGTAGGATTTGATACACATCAATATGGTTTTCTAGACAAAAAAAAAAAGTAACAACATCAGCAATAACAGATGCGTTACAATTTATTAATTGTGAACTTGACTTGAACAAATATGTGGCTGCACTGCTTATTGATTTAGCGAAAGCTTTGATATTCAATTCACTTTGTTAAAAAAAACTAAGCGAACTTGGAATAAGAGACTCGGCACTGGTATTAATTGACAGCTTCCTAGAAGACAGAAAAATCCTGGTTAAATTTAATGATGAAATAAGTAAACAACGAGTAGTTTACATGGTGTTCCTCAAGGGTCAATTCTAGGGCCAACTTTATTTTTACTCTATATTTATAATTTATATTTCTCAGGTCTGACTGGAAAATATATTATTTATGCTGATTATACTCTTTTGCTATTCTCTGCCAACTCTGCTGAACTTCTGGAGCGATAAATAAATAATGATTTAATTGTTTATGGGTCCTGGCTTTTGGCAAACAGGCTTACAATCAATACCTGTAAAACTAGTTACATGGTATTCAAACAGATTAATAAAACTGAGATCTGCCTTAACATCAGAATACATGAAGAGGAGATACAAAGAGTCGCTAGATCTAAATATTTATGACTAATTGTTGATGATAGATTATCTTGGTCCCCTCACATAAGTAATGTGGAATCTAAGTTGGTTTTCTGGGTTAGGTTGTTCAGAATGAAATATTACTTGAATTTAGACCTGAAAAATATGATCTACACCTCTTTTGTGCTGCCTAAGATTACTTATGGTATATTGAATTGGAGTCAAACTTCAGAGATGAATATTGACTCAATTCATAGAAAACTCAATAGGATAGTTAAGGCAGTGAATGGACTTGAGAGAATGACTCCAAGTGATATAATATACAGACAAACAGATAAATTCAATGTAAGGGATATTATATTTATGGAAAAAGCTAAGATAATATATAAAATACTCAATAACAATATAAAATCTTCGATATCTCCAATAAGACACTGTGATTATCATTGCTATCACACAAGATTTAAAGATAATCTCAGGCTTGATATCGCTAGAACGAATAGAAAACATAAAGATCCTATTAGATTAGCTATGGAAATCTTCAACAATTTACCTAACTCTTTGAAGAATGCTGATCTTTTCCCGTTGTTAAAAGGCTGCTGAAGAATCACATTAGAACCATGTAAAGTAAATTACGTACTATTTACTAGTTTTTACCGATTACCGATTTTTGAATTTTATAAATTTATGCATCTTTCATACCAGCACTCTGTTGCTGTCTGGGAATCAGTTTCTCTCGTTTTGTTTTTGTTTTAAAATACTACAATTAATTTTTTATTTATATTATGAAAGAGCTTCTTCTTTGCATGCTTCTTTCATGTTTTCCACTAACTTCACATCAACTAACTCTATCTTATTTTCTTTATTCTCCATTTATCCTATTTATGTTTCCTTTTTACCACAAAATATTTTTTTTCTTTCCTTAATTAAATGTGTCGCGAGGGTGTTTTGGGATTCCCTCCTATCCTATTTCCTTTTAGGGGATGATGATAATTCTAATTGTTTGTTTCTTGACTAAGCGGCTTACTGATGCTAGGAAGAAGAGGCTCTGCAATGAAGCTGACCGCATTGTATTTTTTATTTGTTTAGTTGCGTTAGTGGCTTTATGGATGGGAAATATTTAGCGGATTTCCAAAGTGAAGGAAATGTACTATTTTTAATGCTACGCCTGAGTTAAAAGAGCTCATTAATAATTCGACTTCCAAAGCGTTAGTAAAATAAGAAGACAGGTTTCAAGTAGGTACGGGAAAATTGATTGGCGCCGCAAAAGGACTGCGATGGGAAGTGAAAGAAGGAAAGAATTGAACAAAAATCTGAAGTTACATAACACAAGGGATGCCAGATGAAATTTTAAAAGAGTTGATATAAGACCAGAAAAGCTTAGAATTATCAGATATAAGAAAAGCTTTGACATAAAAATAAGCACGCATCGCGTCATTGGCTATCTCTTAGCAGCAGCATTTATTCTTTGAAACTGAAAAGGTGATTAAGCCGGCCTTGGCTTTTTGTTTTTTGGTACGCCCGCTGTAAGAGCAATCACAATATCGACGGTGAACAACGGGGCGTCAGAATTTCTTTTACAATGATAGGAACGAGTATAACAGGAAATTAAGTAGGAAAAAAAGGAATAAAATTTGTAAAGAACAACCCTCTGAAGAAATGAAAAACAAAACGGAGAGTAGGAGTGCATTTAACTTTAGACAAGCGATTCAAAGTTAATTCCTCAAAATGGAAAGTTGTTAAGGGCACACATATGGAGGTGAGAGACACTAAAAAAAGGAAGGAGGAGGAAAATTAGTCAGAAGAAGATCGAGGATCCTATTGTTAGAATTGGATAATTACTCAAAAAACGGTCATCCCCATCCAATGCATATTACGGAAAGAAAAATTACATGCAAATCACTCCTGATCTCTGCGAAAGACAAGATAAAATTTCATTGCTGTATAACAACCAGGTTTCTGCTAGACAGACAACATCTTCAGACGCCATTATGGTGGAGAGTGTTATAAAAGCTTTTGACACAGTAACAAAGGCAGATTATGTTCGAGTTTATGCTTAGTACTATACTCTTCGCGAAACGAATTCAACTGTCAAATCCCATACAAAAAGAGCTTTACTGACGAATTGAAAAGCTCTTTTTGTATGGGATTCGATCGTTGAATTCGTTTCGTGAAGAGTATAGTACTAGGCATTAGCTCGTACATACTTAGAAACTCGTTCGACTATGATAGAACCGAGGGACAAATACTTTAAGCGGTGCTATCATCACTTTGATTCGAAAAATAATAGTTCAGCATCCCTGGAAGTACGAGGATTTTACTAAGTATCACGTAAGGAAATCATTTGTTATTATTTACCAAAGACTGTTATCCTCCTGAACTTGTATTTAGCTTTGTTTTTGGATGGAATGTTAGCCCATCAGTCCAATACTCCGAATGTAGAACCACACTCTTGACATATTGACTTCGGGTTTTGCATAAAAAAAAACACAAATATTGTTTGAAGGCGAGTGAAGAGTGCAGAGATTGAAGATGACTCTATTAAAGTTACACTTCGCACGTACTTCACACTTCGTATTATCCAATTATGACTCTTATTTAATCTAATTATGACTCTTTGATTTTGCCTAAAATTTAAAAATTTAACACCCACGCCAGCATCTTAATTCAAATTGCAAATCGACATACGCAAAAAATACATTTTCCTTTTTTTCAGTAAATTCAATAAAGGATAGATCAGATTTAAAATAGAGCAATTTTGAAATGCATGCTGGTCAGCCCAGTGTCTTTCGCGATGTCTACAATCAATCATTATATCCACAATATCAAGGTAGTCGAAGGCTATTTGGCAGTGCCAAAGGTATTATTTCCATTTAATTGTTAAATTTTAAATTATTTCAATTGATTTTCTCCCCGAATACAGATAGTTTAGATTATATTCAACGTCTCGATTTGTATAGTCATTTAAAAGTGCATAAAGGCTGTGTCAATACTATATCATGGAACGACCGTGGGCAGTATATTCTTTCAGGATCTGATGATCAGTCATTAGTAATTACAGACCCTTTCGAAGAAAAGATCCTGATAAAATGTAAAACCGCACATCGAGCGAATATATTTAGTGCAAAATTCATGCCGCATTCGAATGATCGCGGCATTGTATCATGTTCGGGTGATGGTATGGTAATGTACACTGAATTAACATCGGATGCAGTACAAGTACCGAAATCGGACAATCTAAAGTGCTTTAATTGCCATAACAATGGAACGACGTACGAAGTAATGACGGTTCCTGCAGAACGACACACATTTATGAGTTGCGGTGAAGACGGCACTGTGCGATTGTTTGATTTGAGGACAGCTTCGAGGTATAGTTTAGCCATGTCTAATTTCCTTACCAATAAATATAACTAAATTCTCTTTTATGGAATAAACAATATTCATTTTAGTTGCCATAAAACATGCTGCAAAGACAACATACTCATCTTTTGTCCATCTGCCATAACGGCTATGTCAGTCGCACCTATATCACATAATTATATCGCCATCGGAAGCTCGGATAGTTTAATCAGAATATACGATCGACGATATCTATCGCTGATTGATTTTAGTGTACCAGCTGATCAAGCTGATCGTCACACCTTACCTGTAAAAGCTTACTCGATCCCGTTGCCGGTCAAGCGAACCTATCGTGTGACTTCGATCAAATATAGTTCCGACGAAACGGACTTATTAGTAAGCTATTCGTCCGATTTCTTATACCTTTTCGATCTTAGTAAACCGGGCATTGATTTGAAAACTTTCAAAAATGAGAAAAAAACAAAGAAATCGAATCTTTTAGATTCGCCGCCACCAGTACGTAAGGTGCGATTGCGTGGCGACTGGTCCGATACTGGTCCAGATGCCAGGCCGGAACGTGATGCAAACGGTCGTGTGGAAATCGGTCAGGTACGGCCCCAGCTACAAGGTGTCATGATGCATCGCATGACGGAAATACTGTCGAGAATGCTGGCTGATCCACGAACAAGGTTGGGCTTGAATACTCATACTAATGATCCTGCGCAAGACAGTACTCTCTTTGATAACGCTGCACAAGAGCTGGAAAGCTTCTCGCAAGGAAATTCTTCGGGTTGGTTTACTTGTGTTGTAGAAAAGTAGGAAAATGTGTTGATGAGGTATAACTTTCATTTTGTAGCTGATCCACAACCATCAACGTCGACAGGACGAGCTCTCAAGCCGTCAACTTCAAATCAGATCCCCGAAGAAGGTGCTTCTAGATGTGATAGTGACGACGAGCTAGCGTCAAGTAAACACAATAGTGATTTATTCAAAGTAGATTTCTCGAAATTGGATGTTGAAAGGGAACGATCGCCATACGTGTACATGAAAATGAAATTCGACGGTCATCGCAATGCTCGGACCATGATAAAAGAAGCGACTTTCTGGGGCAATGACTATGTTATGTCAGGTTCGGACTGTGGGCATGTTTTTGCGTGGAATCGGCATACGGGCAAATTAGTCATGCTTCTACAAGCCGATCAGCATGTTGTGAATTGCCTGCAGCCTCATCCTACCTTACCGGTGTTGGCTACCTCCGGTATTGACTATGATGTGAAAGTCTGGGCTCCGATACGTGAAAAAAATGGATTTGACGAACAGCAAGCGAAGGACGTAAGTATTTATTTTTTTATGCTATTAGTCTAAAATTCGTGTCAGGGTTTCCGCAAAACGAAACTCTTTGTACATGTAAAATGGCGCTGTTTGATAAATATGCGGGTTTAAGTTTTGTGAATAGCGTGGAAAAATTTTCTTTGTTCTAACACTTTCATCTACACTTAGATTAAAGTCATTTTATATGTTTTCAAGTTGCAAAGAAATAGCTCGTCAGTTTTAAATTTTATGAGGTAACGAGCGGCTCGGTTAAACCACTTTTGCAACCATACATTCTAGTAGTATCCTCATTTATTTTGACAACTGAAATTCATTATAGATTTCATATGTTCCACAACATCCTTTCACCGTTTCTAGCCCGTAACATCTATATTATTATGCATTATTTTAGTAACTAAATGCTTGTATGTATTAAATTTTCAGCTAATGGAACGAAATGCTGTTATGCTTGAAGAAACAAAGGATACAATAACGGTGCCGGCTGCTTTTATGATGCGTATGCTTGCTTGTATACATGCTTTGCGAAATCGTCGATCATCAGCTTCGGGATCTTCGAATGCAAACAATGACAATTCAACTGGTAGTAACGGTGGTAATGATGCTCAATCTAATGACGATTAAAATCCTTATCGTCACACAACCTTCGATTTAATCTTCGATCTCAATTCAAATGAAAAAAACAAAAAAAAACATAAAACTCAAATGAATCGATCCCTATCGTCGTTTCGATGCGAATTTTGTGTTATAGTTCGGGAACTGAAGTGTGGTGTGTTTAGCACGAAAGAATGTACGGAAAAACGTATTCAACGAATCAATGCAATGCTAATTCAATTTTGGTTTATAACGATTAGTTTTGCTGTGTACCAAATATCTAAATGCATACATTTTTTAAAGACAAAAAGAAAACATGAGTCAAATATTTTATTTTTAAGATTTACCTTCATTTTGCTGTCGATTACAATCAGATTTTAACTATGGTCATTATAAATAACTAAAATTATAATCAAATGTTGATATTGAATAAAAGAAATATGTAATTGTAAAATAGAGATTTGAGTGTTTGTTTTGAACATGAATAATTCAGTCAAAATTCTACACCAATAAATTGCATTTATTTACCACTTTATTCGAATGTATATCCGGTCGATGGTTATTCTGTATCGTTTCTAAAGGCGGCTTTAGATATGCGGTGTTTGTCAAATACCGAGCACCTAGTATGGCAAACTTCGCATGTGTGGTTGGGTTGCTCGCCTAGTGCTTGCCCTAGGCCAAGCACAAACATTCGAGTGCTCGCTATTCCCGTTGTTTGTCGAACTTTCAACTCACATCAAAGTAGACGAGCACTGTGTCGGATCCCCGCAGCTCGTTCATCTTCCAGTTTTGGCGAACATTCGGCAAAGCCCGAATGTCTAATTCGCTGTGCTTGTCATTCCGCAAGCACCAAGCCAAATTACTTGGTATTTGGCGAATAGGAGGTGTTTGACAAACACCGCATACCTAAAGCCGCCTTAATGTAACGCTGCTATATGTGTGACATATTGTCACAAGGTTGTTCCATATGGTTTGGAGTTTATTTTGTTAACGCAAAAAATATCTTGGAAATGTCTTCTTCTTTCCTTTGAAACTAGACTTGGAAGCATTCCTCTGTGGAATTTTGGGGCATTAAATGAACCTTAATACCACACAGTCTCTTTTTGATTGATTTGACGAATATTTGGATTGTTAATTTCGCATTTAAATGATTTTATTTCATGCAAAATTTATCTGTGTAGATTATTCCAGGAGCTGGTGTTTTTGCGCTTCTATCGGCTCGGCGCCTCTCTGGTTAAGATAGTAGCATTGAGTTGGCTCATCAAATTTGCTTGATAAAGAAGTCAAGGAGTGAAGGACTTCGTGTATTCTTCATGGTCTTTGTAGATTATCCTACTTTGTACTATTCTAATAACAATCTTTCTTATAGATATATATCTTTCTAGGTTTATCTGCCCTTTTCTTGAGAAGGCTGATAAAATACTGAAAAAGAGGGGGCAGACTCTTGAAATATCAATATCTGTTCAGAAATTGAAATATATCAAACCCATTGACGTTAAATTCGTCTTTAGAAAACATTTTAATGTCTTCCTAATCTGAAACATATTCTTATTCATTTTAATTCTTTTTTTTAATGATTTTTCACGATTTTCTTATTCAATATACAAAATTTCAGCAAAATAAATCAAAATTTCTACATTTTTCAGTTCTTTCAGCAACATATCCATATTTCGATACCTGGGGCCTTTCCGAGGGCGTTTTCGAATTCACGTCTTCGTCCTCATTTTGGCCTATAGCTTCCGATTTAGGCACCAGATTTTCACAAAATTAATGCAGTAGGTGAACCTTATTCTAAGATAGATCTCATAGAAATTTGGTTGATAAATTAGTATAGGGTCACCAGCTATGACAATTTTTGTCGCTGAATATTGTAAATTTCTTCAGGAAAATAAAGGTTTTTCCCCTATAACTTCCGATGCAGTAACGAAATCAAAACGAAATTCACATGATAAGTGGATCTTGTTGCATTTCTAATTCTGTAGGAATTTCGTTGAAAAATCGTGAAAGGGTTGCCAGCTATGATGAATTTCGTAATTTATTATTCTTTATTGAGCGATGTTGTCATAAAATTTCCAAATGGGAATGATCTTGCAATGACAATTAATAGAAAAAATATTTACGTTTCAAAAATTTAAAAAGTTTGGTCGGTGGTAGCCCTAAAATTATATTCACTCCTATGACTTACAGTGCAGCCATTCAATCGAAACGAAATTCATAGGGTGGGTTTAACACAACGTGAAGCAGCTATGGTGCTAGCACATGATTGCCAGCACCAGACAATTTCGTAAATATTGCACCAACAGCTGCTTCCATTTTGTATTCATAAACAAAGCATTTACAATAAAATAAGCAACCGATATTTACATTTTCCGAGTTTTGGAAATTTTTCGGACGGCAACCCCAGACATAGTTTAATCGCTGAAACTTTCGATGATATCCTTGGATGAAAACGAAATTCAAAAGATAGGTTGATTAAGCACGAGCATGTTATGGTAGATTTATTGCTGCTGTGTTGGACAAACGCTGCAAGCACTGAACATTTTCATCATTTGTGTTATAGGAAATGCTGTCAGAAAATGATATTTGTTCCTTTGAGTAAAAAATGGTTGATACGATACTACAAAGAAGGGTATAACGTCTTCACACATTTTTAAATCCCTCAAAGATAATTTCTTCGAAAATTAGTTTTCTAGCGGTTCGAATGCACTAGACTTTTATATAATAAACTTTGAAATGTTACGAACATGTTAAGCCATTGGCGGTATCGAAAATTGTCTATGTTAGAGTTATTTTTCTCTGGAAAGTGGAGCCGCTGTGGGCGGTCGACCGCGCGGTTTGCTAAGGTATACGACACACACGCAGCTGTCCTATTGTGCCTTTTGGTTTTGGTTCATCTATACATAACAGTTACCTAGCGTGAGAATATTATGTATAGCCTAACCCGTTATTTCAAATTTTGAGAGCGTCAGTCAGTATTCGACGAACACCATAGAAGCACGTATCGGTATTTCGGACAATCATTTTACGAAAAAAAAGAAAAAAAAACACCACCGTCCCAAGGTTTCGTGAATCGAAAGAGAACTAAACTTAAACGGAGTTGATCAAAGAATGTGCAAAAAAAGACATCGTCCGTTAAGTCGATACGAAACGGAGCAGGAAGAGACCAGTACTAGTCGGTTAGCAATAAAATTGAAGAATAGGGTAGAGATGGATGTTCCGATTACAAAGAGTTTTGGGTATCGGATTATCAACTTCATGACTGTCTTTTCGGTAATTAGTAACGTCGTAAAATGTAAAAGTGCAACGGTGACGTCAACTTCTCGGAATCTCATATTCGTGGACTCGGTTTCAAGTTAGTGATTTCTTATGACTTGTGCGAATTAGCCAGTTTCGATGCAAGTCTTCTTATCAATCACAAGACGTAGGACTTAAACAGAAGAATCGCGTTCGCATTCCGAATGTTGGGAATTGGTCAGAATGGGATAAATTTTATGGCATCACGGATTTACCGAAAGCAATGGATCACTCGTTTTACGATAAGGTCATCAAACAGATTCACAGTGCTGCAGAAACTGTATGCAATATATCCATGGAAAATGCTGTGAAAAAAAAACAAAATTAACAACAGAAATGGGAGAAGACCCAAGATTCACTATTACTGGTGATGGAACTTGGCACAAACGCGGTTCCTCTTCGCACTACGGACAATCGACAATTACTGGATATTATTCAGGAAAAGTGATAGATTTAATAATCAAATCCTCTTACTGCAATGCTTGTGAGTATTGGAGAAATTGTCTTAGTAAAGTTGAATTCGATCTGTGGAAAGAATTTCACGAAGAAGGATGTCCCGCCAATCACGAAGGGTCCATTGGAAAAATGGAAGTCGACGGCATAGTAGAATTATTTTCGAGGTTGCTAGAGAAATATAATGTCCGTTGTACAAATTACATCGGAGACGCAAATTCAAAGCCATATAGAGGAATTGTTGTCGCGAATCCATACGAAAAACGTGTGATGAAAAAGAAATGTATAGGTCCTGTCAGAAAAGGATGGGCACACGACTTAAAACAAGTAAAATTAAAAGAGAACAAAAGGTCTTGGTACCAAAGGAAAGCTAACGGACAAGCTAATTTATAAGCTAACTGTTTTTACGGTCACGCTATTCGAAGATTCATCCATTCCAAAGACGAAATGAAGAAAGCCATATGGGCAACTATCAAGCACAAGAGCTCAACCGATGAAAAGCCGTCGCATGAAAATTGTCCTCCAGGAGAATGCTCGTGCTATAAAAAGCGCGCGGAACTTTAGATGAATATACATACACACAAGATCGCTCAACCTCAAGTTGTTCAAGATGACGTCACTTCAGATGGATTGTTAGAACGGTTTGAAGGAGACTTCACGTAAAATAGTAACGAAAGCGCCAACTCAGTCACCTGGTCAATTGCTTCTAAAACAAGTTTGATCCTGTGAAGCGAATATTATCGAAATTGCTAGTTAGATTGCTACTAGCATTTTCAACGATGGCTATAACAGATGATGAGTATCCTGAACCAAACCATTGGAAATCGCTGCTACGATTTCTGCATGGCAGCCGACGAGGAGCGTTGCGCTACAGCAAACTTTCGAGCAGAAAAAAACTCAAAGAAGGACGTAAAGCACGGAGAATGTATGGACCAGGAATTGCTGATTGAAGGTAAGACTCGGACTAAGAAAGAAAAATCGCGACGTCAGCCGGATAATCGTACAGTTACTTTCCTTTGCGTTGATGTCGAAACTACATTTTCCGAAATGAGGCCATCGGAATCTCGTAGACAATCAATCCAATTGCTCTAAAATTTTGCAACAATACTCTTAGATAGATTAGGTTAGTAAAGAGGGCTGCCGGGAACGCGGCTTGCATTAGGCCACCCTTTTTGGCCCATTTGCCACCCTCCGTTGGCTTTTTAGAGCTGCCAAGTGACCGCTTCGCCAAACTGGATCAGCTGACTCAGCGTGACGGTACTGGCCACCTCTGCTAACCCTTGAGAGTGGTAAGAACCAAAAATCTTGAGGCGTTTATTATTTAGGACCGGAAAATCACAGAAAGTATGCTCGATGGTGTCCTCTTCCATCTCGCACCTCTTGCATAAATTGCTGGATGTCAGTCCCATTCTGTTCGCATGAGATGCGGTAAGGCAGTGCCATGTGAGCAAGCCGAACGTGGCTCTCAAGCAGTTTCTGCTGAGCTTGAGCAGTTTCCTGCTTTTGCTTACATCAGGTGATGGCCATAATGTCCTGGCCACCCTGCAGTCCATCCTACATTATCTAAAATATGGTGTAGGATTTGTGCGATTACTTGATTAGTTTTTTTATTGACGTTTTGTGTCGTAAAATTTAGGTGAAAAGTTCACCTTTTTCTTCTACACACCATAATTTCCCAAACAGTCGAAAAAAATCGCTACGCTATGTTGTAATTACCCTACCCACAAATAAGCTCATATTTTTTTCATCTTTTTCATTAAAAATTACGGCAGGCATTTTTCAAACTATTATCTGCTTGTGTAAAAATTTTTTTTCTTTTATACTTTAGAATGTATGATTTTTTTAAACGCATTTTCCGGGCAACCAAGGTGGCCAAGCCCCAGAAATCATCAAAGCGCTACGATAAGTTCAGATTTTTTCGACATCAACGCGTTTTTATCCTCAAATAGAAATAGAATAGAATAAATAAAAGATAACACCACTTGATTCCGTTTTTCATATTATTTATATTATTTCTATACATATTATAAAAAAGATCAACAAAGCTTTAATCTCAATATCAAAATATGTCTTGATCATTTTAAAACAGAACGTTTTTGTCGTCATTTTTTTTTTGTTTTGTTCATAACATTCCTGCTGCTTGTACATTTTCATTTCACGATAAATCTATTTGAAGTTCGATTATTCTTCTGATCTTTTTCATATTCATAAGATTCAACATCTCAAATACAATTAGTTCGTTTTGACAATGAACAAATGATCAATGTCAAAATCTTCATTCTAGTTTATTTTTGCTGTTGTTTCTTCAAATCTTGAAAGCAATTTTAAAATTATCATTTGCGTTTCAGCATATCATAGCATAGCATATAAATTAAGTCAAAAGTAATTCAGAAAAAATAAAACAAATGTTCATCTAATTTGAATTATTCAACCACATTCATGGGTTTTTGCCTTGAGATGTCATGTATCGATATTTTCTTAGTGTTTTCGTCGAGATAACACTCTCGTCGCGCTCATTAGCGAAAGATATCCTCTCTTTTTCAGTTTTTACAGTGTCAATACAACAATGGACAAAGCGATTTTTCACATTCGCCACTTCATCTGCATTATGGTCATTACAAACCAAATTCGATTTGAAAAAGAAAAAGAGAAGAATAGTAGGTTTTTATGCAGTTCAGGGATAGTCTATTGGCGATATTTTGGCATGATTAAGTTATAATAAATTAGGAAATTTAAAAATGAAAACAGGATAAAGTTCGAAAAAAAAGTATTATTCACACAAACATAACAACTGATAAGATGACAACGTAAAACAACTCGCGAGAGAAAGCACAAAACTAGCTTCAACTAATCCATCCGTCTGTGATTATCGAATTCAATGTCTTTCATATTTAGAAGCTTAACCAGCAGTGACGACAAGGAATGCTACGTTTCGCGCATAATGTTACTTAGCATTAAAGCTAATTTCAACTATCTATGATAATACAAAAGTCGTGTTAAATAATTGTAGACACATTAAAAAATATTTGCTTGCGAAATTCTGTTTCTGCATTGTTTTTATATAAAATTCATGCGAAACAAGCAAATAATTCAGCCATAACTACTACATCGTTTATCTCTCATTAAATTTAATATTTGAAATGAAGTTTAACGGAAAACCTAGAGATATACTTTGTGTATAGCTCTCTCTTCCTCCATCTCTCTCTCTCTGTCTGTCTTTCAGTTCAGCTAACTGTGTTACTAAAAATTATCATTTTCACACACCTTAACACCTGTTTGTCTCACTTCTATTCCTTATGCATCTATACTTCATATGTTTACACTACTGATGATATTGATTTCTGTCTTATTGACATTTTCATTAGACTTCATTAATTTCATAAAAATAAATTAGTACATTGTGTTATATTTAAAAATTAATAATATAGTACCAGCAATAGCTATGTGTTTTCAAATTTCAATCAAGTAGCAACAGTTGTCTCTATGGGTTTTTCGCTTTTGTTTTCATTTTCTCTGGTTTCGCTGCCACAATGCGAGTCGACATTGGTAGCGTTTTATGTGTCTGTCTTTTAAATTGCTCTTCTAATTCTTGGTTTCTAGTCATGTTTATATATATTTTGTTCTAGTATATTTTATTGAATTTTTCAAACACGCATGTTCACTTTGTAGTAACTTTTTACTTTATCTGATTTAGTCAAATAATTTGCTTCCATTTCATTTCTGTATTACACACAAAAATACTAAAATATCCGCTAACACATTTATGTCTCTTTTCATTTTCATTGCCTTTTTTTCTTCTTTTATCATCGTGAATTTTAGTTATGGTAGATACAATTTGAATTGATTTTAGATAAGAGTTACTTTAAATTTAATATCCGAAACAAACATTAAATTATGCTTCTTATATGCTCACAATTGTGGTTTTCTCTAATTGCTGTAACTTGGTATAAACT
Organism: Nemotelus pantherinus; assembly: GCA_963978885.1. Taxonomy (NCBI): domain Eukaryota; kingdom Metazoa; phylum Arthropoda; class Insecta; order Diptera; family Stratiomyidae; genus Nemotelus; species Nemotelus pantherinus. Next base: position 89,646,126 of record OZ022265.1, read on the forward strand.
TGTTTAGTTTCCACATTTTAATTTCAATTTTTGTTTCTTTTGTGATTTTTTAAATTTTATTCAAAATATAGTTTATGTTCAGTAATCGGTTTTATGTAGTTGTAGTTGTTTTTTTTTATTTTTGGTTATAGGATCTTCAGCGTGAGAAAATTAATTCAATAAAATTTAAATTTCGATTATGTGTGTGTAAAGTAAGTTAAGGATAATGGTTTAGCGTTTACCGGGTTTAACAGTGTGCGATAACATTTCTTCTTGAGTCAATTTCGCTCGGAACTCAGCCATCGAATCACGACACTGCATCGCTAGATCTGCAAGTTCAGTAAACATCTCCTCGCCACGTTTACAGTATGCTGAAATATAGAAATGCATCAAATTAGGGTACAGTTGACTTTAATCTATAATCAATCAAATGAAAAAAAAAAATTAACAAAGAAACACAAACCGCTGGTTACTGAGAGAACTGCCATTTTTTTCGTTTACTAATCCCGATTAAATATGCTTATTTGACTATTAAACCGTAATATAAAGCGAATGAATGGCACAATAGCTGTGAAGATTCAATGTATACTCTTTAACATATACTTATTGGACCTGCTACACGTCCAGTTAAAACAACGCGCTTATTTTCGCAAACTGGTTTGTATCGGTGAAACAGTGCGTGTGGCCAGCAAAACGATAGCTCGCGCAAGCGCAAAGTACAGCCTGCGTAAATGTTGCACTACCAGAGATTTGGTTTGAACAAACTGGATTTGCGCGATCAAGCTTGCGCGTGTGGCAGCAACACAAACCGTCCCTACAGTTCTAAGGGATTTTTCTTGAATATTAATTTCATCATTTGTTATTTATTTTAATGGTGAAAATTTGAGATACTATATAGATACATAAAAACTATATTATTACGCATATACCGACTAGTAAATTTTAGGAAATTACTTTTTAGCTCTCCAGCACATCACTTTGTTTCCGAGAGATATTCATAAGTATCCGATGGAAAAACAATCAAAAATATTGGAGTATTTTGAAGTTATTTAGAACTTAAAAATCTCGTGCATACGAAATTATTTAAAAAGTTTTATCTCGAATTTTATTGGCTTATAAAATAATTTCCGTGTCTATGGAAAGTAGAGTCAAAAGAATATTCCAACCTCAATAAAATGAATTTCGTATATGAAGCAATGGCAGCAAAACTAAATGAAGTATGTTAAAGAATTTTTTTTGGGTATACTGAATTACTTTTTTTAGAGTTTTCACTTTGCGTTTTGGATTAATTGTCTTGCATAGGTTGAAAAAGGCGCGGAAAAAGATTCGGTCATAAAAAATCACTTATTGCAATGTTTATACCACAAAGAATAGAAAAAAGTTGAACAATCGCTAAAGATGGGGCCGGAAAAGACAAGGCTCAAGCGCCTCCGATATGGTCGAATAATAATTACGCAAACTACGAGGGTTGATCAATAAGTAATGATAATCGGTTATTTCCAGTTCGAATAAAATTAAAAAAAAAAAATTTTTTTTACTACCACATATACTGACTAAGTCAGATTAAACAAAAAGGATATAAATAGGCCACGATTCCAGGGAAGTACATTCACAAGTGCGATGGACTCCACCATCACTCAGAATGTACTAAACAAAAAGACGAAAAAGCCAAGTGCGTTAACTGCAGCGGGGAGCACCCCGCCAGTTATGGAGGATGTCCAAAACATCCAAAAAATCTTAAAAAAATCATTTGCACAGGTTGCAAAAGAGCGAACACGTACCACCGTCCCTGAGGCTAAGCCAACCAAATCCACCAGGACCCAAAAACCAACCCCGCCGCTACAACATAGTACTCAGATCCCAAATGCAGAATATATGAACCATATCTTCTCCAACATGCAGGAGCAATTCCAGTTCATGATGAAAAACATGATGGCGAAAATGGTGCAAGGAATGTTTTCTGCATTTCCAGCTTCCAAAAATCCCTCTAAAAAACTTTCACAATGAGTGTCCCCAACTATCTTTCAATCCTCACGTGGAATGCGAATTCCATAAGAGACAATACAGGGGAACTGATTCAATTCCTCTTTGACTGCAAAGTCGACATAGTACTCATTCAAGAAACATTCCTTAAACCTGGAGATCATCTCCGTTTTCCTAACTATCACTTTTATAGAAATGATAGACTCACTGGCAGAGGAGGTGGCACCGCCATCCTCGTAAAGAGAAACATCAGCCACCATCATATCACCATCCCTAACCTCGACCAACTAGAGGCAACAGCAATCAAAGTTCACACTCAGTCTTTTGAGTTCGTGCTAATTTCTGTTTATAAACCACCAGGCTCACTCAACTTTACCCCAGATCTCTCTAAACTGCTAGACCAGGAAGGACCAGTCTTTATAGCTGGAGATCTAAATGCCTACCATCGACTCTGGGGGGACAGGAGGAGTAACAGAGTGGGAACAGTGCTAAAAAAGTTTGTTATGGGCAAACAGGTTAGCCCACACATTCCAAATGAGCCAACCCACTTCGGGATAACTAACAGCCATGCACTGGACATTGGTCTTTCCTTGAACTTCCAGCACAATGTGCGGACCACAGTACTAGATGAGCTCTCATCCGACCATAAACCCGTACTATTCCTAATAGAAGACATCTACATTGACGATCCCCTAAAATACAGATCAAAAACTAACTGGCAGGCTTTTCAGAGCGCAATGGAGACCGAGATCCCACAGCCATCTCTCGAAACAGCCAGAGACATTGATAGAGCTATTGAAAACCTATCAACACAAATAGCCCAAGTGAAGGAAGAATTCACCACAAAGACCCCAATAGACGGCTATAAGCCATACGAGCTCCCAAGGGAAATTAAAGAGCTGATCTGCAAAAGAAATCGAATAAGGAGAAGAGCTAGACGCACTGGAGATCCCAGCTAAAGACGGGAAGTGGACCGTCTCACAAACCAAATCAGCCAACAGATCTCACAGTTCAAGAACGAATAGTGGGAAAACTTTCTCCTAAGTATGAAACCAGGAGACAACAATTTCTGGAGAATGACCAAATATTTTAGACAAAAAAACAAAGTAGCAATACCGGCAATCCACGGTCCTAATGGCCTCAAATATGACAACGAGGGAAAAGCAGAGGCATTTGCAGACACATTAGAACTACAATTCAGAGAGAACACATCAAATCCAGAAGAATACGACCAAGACGAAAAAGCCAGATAGAAGGAAGAGCCGCTAACATTATAGAAACAGCTACTCAAAGAGCAGAAGAGATCCGTCCCACGGACATAGAAGAAATTAAGCAGTTGGTAGCTCGGCTCAAAAAACGTAAGTCACCAGGACTTGATACGATTACAAATATCTGCCTCAGACACCTACCAGACAATAAAATCCAACAGATAACGGATATTGCCAATGCAATCTTCCGAAAAAATTATTTCCTGAGCCCCTGGAAAAAAGCAACAAAAACGGTGGTTCCAAAACTACACAAAGACCTATCCTTTCCGCAAAACTGGAGACCAATCAGCCTCTTATCCTCAATCGGGAAGTTAGTAGAACGGCTAATACTTTCACGACTTGAGGAAGTAGTCACTGACAAATCCATCATTCCAGAAGAGCAGTTCGGGTTCAAAGCCCACCACTCCACCGAGCTACAGCTAGCCAGGTTGACCCAGCAAATAATAACTGGATTCAACCAAAAGAAATCAACAGGCCTTGTATTGTTTGACGTTGCCAAGGCGTTCGACAAGGTCTGGCACGCGGGTCTCATCGTTAAAATGTACGATTTTAATATCCCAAAACCTCTGATACAATTGACTGCATCATTCCTTGAGGGCAGAACCTTTTCCGTTCGAATAAACGACCACTTCTCAAGCACGCGACCAATAGAAGCAGGTGTTCCACAAGGCTCTCCACTTTCACCGCTGTTGTATACCTTATACACTGCAGACATCCCGATGATGCCCACAACAAAAATCTCCTTTTGCAGACGACACCTGGATCTACTACACATCTCGACAGGCTGAATTTATAACCATCAATCTCCAACACTACATAAATACACTGATCAATTACTTCCAGAAATGGAAGATTCGTATCAACGCGGGAAAAACGCAAGCAATCTTTGTGACAAGACGACGAAGGCAAAACCCAAGCCAACTCACAGTAGACAACGAACCCATAGAGTGGAAAACGACAGCCAAATACTTAGGACTCACTTTTGACACCAGACTTTCGTGGAATACGCACATACAGAACGAACGAATACAAGCTAGCGTAATACTGAACCAGCTGTACCCATTACTAGTATCTAAAAAGTTTAATATTAAGAACAGAGCCCTTATCTATAAGCAGATCATCAGACCAACCATCACATACGGAAGCACCATCTTTTACTAAACACACAGGACAAACAAGAACCAGTTACAAACATGCCAAAACCTGGCCCTGAGGAAATTAACAAGGGCACCCTGGTACATCAGAAACACTGACATACACAAGGACTTACGAATAGAAACAATAGACAAATTCATACGAGACAAGGCACTAAAACTATTCGACACAATCGACAGACATTCCAACAGCACCCTTGCTATGCTAAGATACCAAGAGCAGAGAGAAAACTATATCTACTTAAACCTACGAGAATTAGGAAGCTAAAGTAGAAGATCTACGAGGGGGCAACCAAGAGACTAGCATAAACCAGAGAGGAAAAGGAGAGCGCAGGAACGCTCACTGAGAAGAAGGGAGTCAAAGTGCTGAAAGCACTAGCTCCAAATTAAAACAGTTCAAAGGAAGGAAGTACATTCATTTGAATACGAACAGTCGAAGAGAGAACATCAAAATGGAGGAAAACGATATTAGAGCTGGCATTAAGTACCTCTGTTTGAAAAAATTGTCTACCAGAGAAGTCTACTCACTGAAGACAATGTGAAAAAAATCAAAGATGTCATGTTGGTAAATCGAAGAGTGACCATCAGGCAAGTAGCTGAGGTCACAGGGATATCAAATGGCAGTGTCTAAAGAATCCCACGAATTACATATGAAGAAGGTCTCTGCGTGTTGGGGGCCGAGAATGTTAACCGACTGGCAAAAGAAGAAACCAGTCGACACTTCGAGAGTGAATCTCGAAAAGTTCCAGGCAGATCAGGAGAATTTTTTGTTACGTTTCGTGATCATGGATGAGATTTAAATCTACCATTTTGATCCAGAAACCAAACAGCAATCGATGACGTGGTAGCAACCCTCTTCACCAACGCCGAAGGAATTCAAAGTGTCGAGCTCGGCGGGGAAGGTTATGCATGAGTTTTTTTGGGGCACTGAAGGTATTATTATAGTGCAATATTTGGAAAAGGGAGCCACTACATTAGGCTCTTTCTAAGCAGACCTAATAAGAATATTGCGAAGGTGACAGGGAAAAAATTGCAGCAAACTGCGAGCCGGAGTGCTGTTTCATCAGGACAACGCATCGGTTAACAAGGCCGCAGTTTCGATGGCTGCAATTTAAAAAACAGGATTCGAACTTTTACATCTTTCCGCGGAAAACATTTTTTTACATCATCCAGTGACTTTTACAGCTTTCCTCAGCTCAAGGAACATCTTCGGGGTAAGAAATTTGAAGATAGCGAAGTGATGGCCGCTGTTGAGGCATTTTGTGAGAGTCAAGATAAAAATTTTTTTGCTAAGCGTATACTGGATTTGGAAAAAATATGGACTAAATGTATTAACTTGTTAGGAGACTATGTTGAGAAATAAATATACCTTTTAAGTTTACGCAGGAAGCACTGACTACCTGGTTCCCACTCTGTGCTTTGAGCGGGGATATCGAGCGACTGTGGGAGATGGGCTAGAATGGAATCGACAAATGTGTCCTGCAGCTCTTAGCATCTACACTGACGGCTCGAAGACAGCTGCAGGAGTGGGTGCTGCAGTATATTCTGCAGATGCAGCTATGGAAGCAGCTTTTAGGCTTCCGAATCACAGTAGTATTTTCCAGGCGGAGGTGTTTGCGATACGTAAAGCCGCAGACCTCATATACGCCAAAGATACTACTAGCAAAGTACTAAACATCTTTACTGACAGTCAAGCGGCGATAAAAGCACTGCTGTCTCACACATACAAATCGAAGTGTGTAGTCGATTGCATTCAGGCCCTGAACAGTCTGGGTAACAGCAGAAGAGTCAGAATCTTCTGGGTTCCCGGTCATAAGGGTATTGATGGAAATGAAAAGGCGGATGCGTTAGCCAAGTATGGGGCTAGTCTTCCCCTTTTGGAAGCGGTTAACATCCTTACTCCTATCCAGGAGATTAAGTACTCAATCGACTCCATAATGATGCAGGGAGCGACGCGAAGATGGGGTGCAACTCAGACCTGCAAAGTAACCAAAATCATGTGGGGGTCATACAATCTCGCATCGACCAAGTACCTCCTCGAGTTAGCGAGGATTGACTGCAAACGACTCGTTGGTATCATTACTGGTCACTGTCTTGTAGCAGCACATGCTATGAAAATGGGACTCCTAACGAGCGACACCTGTAGAAGGTGTCAAGAGCCGGGGGTGTCAGAAACTATCCAGCATCTCCTGTGTCACTGCCCGGCACTGGGGAAAACCAGACTGCGATACTTCGGTGAGCCCTGGCTGGTGGATCTCTCGCACGTGGCAGAGCAAAAGCTGAAGGACATCCTCCAGTTCGCGAAAAAGTCTGGGGCCTTTGATGGCCGCTTGGACTGAATTCTTTTCTCGAGGTCCATTTATCTGGTATCACTACGGACCGGTAGGTCTATGTGTGGCCATGTGCCAGCCAGTACAACCTAACCTAACCTAAGTTTAATCACCTTGGTTTATATTCATTATCATTACTTATTGATCAACCCTCGTATCTGGGTGTTCCCGTACATCTTCCATTAAATTTACATGCGAATATTTTTCTCTATTCAACATCCACTTATAGCACCACCTGGATATATAACGTTTATCTTTTTTGAAAACATCTCTTCGGCCATAACTATCACATTCGCAAGACAATCTTCTTTGTCGCGGATTTTAATCAAATTGAGGTTTGCGATCTTACTTACCACAGCACAGTGTACATTATAGTTTCCACAAACTGAATTATACAGGGTAAGTCGCTTTCATGTAGCACACACTTAGTGCTGCGGCATACGATTAGGTTTCACACGTCTTTTCTCAGCGCTAAATGGAACTCAAGCGATTAAGTTAGCTGCGACAACCGATTAAGTAAGCTGCGACAATCGTTCAGGTTAAAACCGAATCGGTTTCAGAGCCTGGAAGCAACCGTGGCAGTCCCCGGTTTGGCAACGGTTGGCTAGACGGTTTTGCGACCAAAAGAATGCAAAATTCATTGAATTCAATGTAGTCCGACATACGAAAAGGGTTTCTCCGAACTGTTTATTAAAATTCGATTCATCTGAGTAGTAGCTGCTTGTCATTTTCTTGTCATTCCAAAGCCGCCTTAAGGCTCAGCGAAGCAAATTATCACCCAAAGCAATCGAATGTATCATGGTTGTGAACTTTCTGTTGTTTCTTATCCAATCGCAGCTGAATTAGTTTCTAGTCCATCAACTCCCAGAAACATATCAGATGCTGGTAATACTCTAAGCTTGTATGCGATGTAAGTGGCAGTTTCAAAGGATATCAGTGAACCAAAATCATTGAAAGAAGCTATGCGATGCGAGAAAAAAGCACAATGGCAAGCTGCGATGTATGCCGACATGAACTCTCTGAAGCCGAACGAAACTTGCGATTTGTGCTTGCTGCCTGGAACGAAATGCGACAGACAGTAAATAGATTTTTAAGGCGAAACGGAATGGTGCTAGTGTCATATAGAGGTACAACTCGATTCAACTTGTCATCTAAAGCTATAACCAACTCAAAGCTATTGACTACGACGAAGCATACTCACCCGTGGTTCGTTATGCAGCAATTCGTTTTTTGCTGGCAATGGCAGTCAAATTTAAGATGCTCATACATCAAATAAACACAGTAACTGTATTTTTGCAAGGAGAGTTAACAGAGGAAAGATATATGCACCAACCAGAAGGATTTGATGATGGATCGGATAGAGTTCGTCGTCTGAAGCGAGCATTATGCGGTCTAAAGCAGTCAACTCGTGTTTGGAACTGTAAGCTCAACGAGATTTTGTTACGGCAAATGAAATTCAACCAATCGTCAATTGAACAGTGCATTTATTACAAGCACAGACTTCAAAATAGTATAACTCTCTCTGTTTGGGTAGAAGACACCATAACTTGTTCAAGCAATGCGCCGATGTGCACCAAATTGAAAAAAGAATCGTCATCCCATTTCAAGATGACACACTTTGGGTGCAACGTCATTAATATTGGGGATAAAATCACTAGAAGTTCATCAAGTGCTCTCTCAATTGGTCTAAGTAATCATATTTCAAGTGTTATCAAGCGGTTTAGGTTGGAGAATCGCAATCAAGTTAATACACCCAGTGGATCTTAGCCAAAAGTTGTCGGAAAAGATATGCACACAAATAGAACAACAGGAGAAAACCAGCGTTCAATAACAAGAAATGATCGGGTGCATCATGTTCTTGGCTCAAAGCAGTCTCACCGATACTCAAAAAGGCTGCATATATTCTACCAAAGCGGAATAACAGCACCTACGCATCAGAAGGCATTGCAAAGACTAGGGATATAGCGAGCATCACTCTTTTAGTCGTGAAGCCCGTTTAATCTAGTGGGCAGAGCACTGGCTCCTAGTGACTGGAGTTGCTGGTTTGAATCCAGAAATTGCACATCGAGAAGTGAAATCGCGCCCGGAGCTTTAATTCCATCTAGCTCTAAATAATTACCTTAGTTAATCAGGGGTAATGTGAGTCGTGGAACTAATCACTTGACACTCGTATTCACATTGATTGTAAATTTGTGAATGAAGCTCTCTACCAGCTTCAACCCGTAGATCCGAAAAGGGTTGTCGTGGGATTACTTTTCCTTTTATTCTCAACAGCAATGTATCCTTTGATTCTCTATCTCTAAATATAGTGCGTATTTAACACATCGTCATCAAATTGAAAATCTCATTAAGACCAAGCGTCGTACTCTTAGCGCCACAAACATTATATCACATTCGTCTCATTAGTGAGGGTGGTGTATTTAAGTTTAGCAATTGGCCACCACATCAATGGTGTGGTTTTCTAACGACAATGGCCCATGATGGGACACTGCAGTAGCTGCCATGGTTTTGCCAAATTCATTCCGGTTTGACTCTACACACTTTACTATTAGATAGGGCAGTCCAGAAGACTGCTCCTAGAGCCATCTTTCGCAATAAATATCTCCATAAATTATGGCCACTACAAGTCATTACCACTCTACACAATTTGATATTAAAATAATATTGAACTGAAAGCATCGATGTTAATGCGAACTGCAGAGCTAATGAGCCGTATCGTATTTCGTGTAATAGTAATCGTATTTTCCGAGCAAAGAAATTTTTATGCACCAAATTTTTTGAAAGAGTTATTCTCAACAAAAATTAAAGAGGTTAATCTGTTATTTCTCAAAAAACACTCATGAAATTGATAAGTTTCTATCTTGCTTGCTACGAAAGTAATTTTCTATGAATGTTTTATTAAAAAAAATATTTTACATAAAACAAGAAATATGAGTTTTGATTTCTTTGACAAATCAACTCGTAGAACACGGCAAATGTTTAAATGTTAAGTATGGTTTAAGTAAAAATAATAGCCAGTAAAACCCGAAAAAAAACTCGAAGAAATGATAGGCCAAACTATTTAAACTGTTGGATACATAATTTTTCTATGCGAATACTTCATGAAGCTAGGTGAAAATTTTCAATTTGAAATCACAAAATATTATTAAACTTACCATCTTGATCATAGTCAACATAATTCGTGACGTGGTAAAGTTCTTGACTTTCTGGTAAGAAGCGCCTCAAGAACTCATTGATGGCTTTGTGTTGATCGACCACAACTTCTTCAGTTTGTTGCAGTTCTGATATTGCAGCGTGTTGATTGAAAATTTCATCTGACATATCATGTTCCTGTAGGTATAGTTAAAATTATTTCTATGAGTCCTCCGAATTCAATTCTAATTTGAAAACTTACGCTTAGTGATCTCAGATGCGCCAGTTCATTTTCATTCAACTCGCCGTTCTTGTGATCATCACTTTCCATCTGCTCGACATCATCTTCTCCTCGCATCTCCAAATTATCCTTTACAACCAACTCTTTAACCCGATCAGCATACCGTAGTGTATTCAATGTGTGCTCGCATGAACTTAGGCCAGGCGAAATCATTGCAATCATACAAGTCTTACTCTTTTCGCCAATGAATGAATCTCGTAGCACTTGAGTTAGCTTCGATACTCGGAATGGTAAATGCGCGCTTTGTTTGCCCAGAGCGCGAATACATTCTTTCAGTGCTAGCAAAGATTTATTAATTTCTGCACCTTCCATGCGCGTTTGACGATTTGCTGACGATGTATCAGCTCCTCGCTCGTTACCCGCCAAATCAATGAATGAGAATTTGCCGTGAATTCGAGAGGAGCCCGGTGGTCGAAGGACAATCTGAAATACGGCATGGGATCGAGACGAATTCGAATTTGCAGAGGTTTGACCAGATGTTCGAGCACTGTTTCCATGTTGAATTAGTTTCAATACTTCATCGACACAGTCCACGACTTTTTCCGTTAAACCAACCACTTGCACTTGCTGCTTGCCATCTTCCAGTACACGAAGTTTCTGTTTGTCTGACAGTAAATCGAATACCTTTATGAAGAATAAATAAGATTACTGTATGACAGAAATTTGAATTCAATTAAATTACCTTCCCACTATAAATTTCAAAGAAACTAGCTGATACGACCAAATTCAAATGCTTGTATCGTTGACTATGTAGCAGATTAAAAACGTCTTTAGCAGCCATTGCATAAATACCATTTTTGCAGTCTTGTATTTTCCCATTGAATTCACCGCCCATTGTATGCGTTTTTCCTGAACCAGTTTGCCCGTAAGCAAAGCATGTTGCCATTCCACCTTCGAAAATTGTCTGAACTAATGGTTTTGCCGTATACCTTGAAAGAATTTAGTTGTGTTTTTTTAAATATATGTATAAATAGTGCTAACAAAAGTGTTCTAAGGCAGAAATTCGAATTCGAAATTAGGTTTAAAATTGAAAAAATTGTTAGAATGTCTATTAAGGTGATATTATCTCTTTACTAACCAAGTAGTGGTTTTTTCCAAAAAGTTTTTTTCTTATTTAAGAACTATCATTCGACATCTAATAGCAATAGTAATGAATGGAAAATAGTATACGAAAATCAAACAAATAGGTATTGCCTAGTAGTAAATATCGTAAGTGCCTTCATGAATATATTCTAGTTTATAATTCATAGCGACATTAGATTATTTTTCCCGCGAAATCATATTTCTCGTGAAAACACCTTTTATTTACTTCCACACTTTTACCAAAGAAATACTTCTAAATGTTTGACTATCATTATTTTAACTTTCGCAAACAAAATAAAGACAAGCGCGTTGATATACTCCTGCCACACTAATGACCACGTTCATATTCTATTCCGTAGCAAACATATCGATTTACTTACTTGTAAACAATTTGATTATTACAATTATCGTCGAAGGCGTAGTCGAAACGGAATCGATGATTCTCCAAGAATTTCGTTAAATCGACTTTTGTTTTGGGTTCGTGTACGATTAGCTGATCTTTATTAGGCACGGATATCACATCAATTTCTTTACGCATCACTTCCTTCCTACTCAAAGGCCTCTTTCGTACACAAACTGTGATTTGATGATCTTCGATTGGCAGTCCATCAACTAAAGGCCGGAACTCGATATTACTCTGATACTCCCTACAGAAATACATTCTTAGTTGCATTTCGCCAAATATATTGAACTCAAAACCAAAACGAATCTTACCGAATCATTGCAGACGTTTCCCAATTCGGGTTCCCCGGGTCCATGTTCATGAGAGCGTTTTTCTCCTCCTTCAGTTCAGCTTGTCGAGCGCGTCTCTTTTCGCGATTTTCTTTTAATCGTTCGACTTCCTTCACTACATACGACCGCCTTGGTCCTGCATTGTTAGTTGCGTTTGTGACAGCCCCACTGATTGGCATTTTTGCATTGGGTGGTTGAAAACGTGCAGCTTTCGGGATACCAGTCGCCTGTGGCGGTATATTCTCGACGTGATCGCCTTGACCGTTTTGACTACTAGTAACTGCGCTAACTGACGTACGATTTGTACGATGTCCTAGAACAATACAGAAAAATAACAGATTCTGTAAGTATTCACTTCAACTCCGAACAGTATTTACATTAGACTATGGGTTTCACCCAAAAAAGACGCCAATTCATTACTATCGATTTTCTGACAGAAAATTTTCCTCCGAACTGTCGTTATTTTTCGTAAGAACTAGGTATTAAACTTAAATCTGACTATTAACTGACCTAGAGTATGAGCAAAACGTAATTTTCGCACTAGCTATTGTGATTCTGTTTCCGTTCTCTATTTACAAACATATAAAGACTTGAATGTTCCAGGCAAATTTCAGAACTATATATTTAAAGTGCTCAGACGAAAAACCATACTCCCACTCTTACACTTGGCAAGCAATTAATCAACGTGTATATCAAGTTCACTGTGGCCAAATCCGAAAGCAACAGACTAATGTGTACAACATCTAAAGTCCAATCTAAGTTCTAGCGATAATGACCATCCACATTGAACGATTGACCGTGGTAACGTAGTAACACCATACTCCAAACAAATACGACAGGCACAAAGGAATCCTACATTCAATCGTAAATATGTGAAGGGATGTATAAACGAAGCATTTCGCTTGACGCTGTTTACCCAGCGAAAATAATCGAAGTGATTTGAAAAGTTACAGTGCCAGAGTGGTTATCAAATGGCCGGATATTAATTCGGAGAATTGGTCTATGGATTATATATGTGAGACCTTTGTAAATTTTTAACGCAAGGTAAAATGTATGTTGCAGTTGTAAAGTTCAAAGCCGCATTTTATAAAAATATTTTAATGGAAAAATACCTAAACATAATTTATCAGTACACATTAAAAACAATACAGATTAAGTTAAATATATGCTCCTATGTTAGTTTTGGAGTCAAATAATTTCGCGGATTCGGTAGGTCATGCAAATAAACCAAAAGTTGAAATTGTCACGCAATATAAAAGAGCACATGTTATTCTATACAGGACATTTTACGAAACGTTTACATAGGTTAGTTTTTTGATTGACACGAAAACAAGTAATATCGATTAAATTTGCTTTTATTTAAATATATTCTTTGAGTCTTGTCCATTGTTTTATGATGGTTGACATTTTTATTCGATGAAAATCAAATCAAATTTAAACTTTACGTTTTTAATATGAAATGTCTACAAACAATGTTGTCATTGATAGAGGCTATGAATCTTCAGTGTAAAATTGCTGCATTAAACCAAGGAAGAAATCAGAAACGTCGATAAATAATACAAAGACTAGTAAAATGAACGTACTTTAAGCAACATTTCAACGAACCATTCATCATATCAGCAACATGCCACTACTTTCAAAGACAAAGTGAAAGCTGGGGCAGTGACTCACTAAGTACATTTTAAGTAGATTGAAGGGAGACTAAGAGGGTTGAATTAAGGATTTCGATCCTATTAGTATCCAAGCGAAATAAAACTGATTATATGTTGCATTGAAAGTGGTAAGCAGTGCAATGACGGTATACTAGCGTATATTTGAATACTGGTGTGTGCAGTTGTAAACCCTTCTAAAAATTATCAGAGAGTAAAAAAAATCGATAGCTAAGTAGGAATATCGTTTCAAGTTTTCGTCGGTAATAACAAATCCGATTGTAAAAGTTTGATTTCGATCTACTGCCCCAATTACTAATAGTTAACAATTAAAAGCAACTTAGTGATTAAAATTGATAGTGTGGTGAATGAAAACATTAAGTTTTTATTTTGTTTGAATATTCGGCAACTAGAATATATGAAGTGGTTAATAATTAAATTTTTAATTTAAAGAAATCGATAGAAACTGAACAAGAAGTTTGATTACTCACAAAGCATCTATATCATCTAAGAGATTGCACAATATACCTACAGATTTTTAAGTTAAAACTTTAAACATAAACCAAAGGTTGAAATATCAAACCAGGTACATCCAACATAACCCTTACCGAAAATTTGTAGTTGATTTAATATCTATTCTCTATTTATCTATAATCTATTTTTGATTTAACCTTCTAAGGGCACACTAATTTTTTAAGCAAACGAAAGTTATGCTGGAGTTTACCAGACCCGACCATTTAACCACCAAAGATAGAAATACAAAACGATAAAAAAATAATTTCGTGCCTGGTAGACCTGTTTAGTCAGTTCAGCCTAGTTTAGTCAAAATAAAATATTTATTTTTATAAAGAACACGTATCTCAAAGGCTACGTAAAAGATTTGAAAAAAAAAACCAGCTTTTCGTTTGGGAACCTTTAATTCCATGTAACAATAAAATAATATTGAAGATTCAACCATTATTTCATGTAATAAATACATATTAATAATAATGCCTATACAAGTATAGTAGGCTTGACAAAGTTGATAAAATCTGAGCCGCCATTAGTGCTATCATAGCCCAAGATGATTGCCGGTTAGAATTATGTATGGCTGATGGTACAGTTCAATTCAATTCCATTCCAGATACTAAAATTCGTCCTTTGGACCTTGCCCTTCATTCCGTTCGGATTTCCACATACTAAATGTAACTAGTACGAGTACAGAAAAATACCTATTCCAATCGTACTAGCTAGTATTTTTTGAAGTTTGTACATACATACTAACAATACATACGATTTGCAATAGTGTAATCAAATGGTGTATAGTGTAGAATAAATAATTGCAACAAGATCAGAAATTAATTGGCCAACAAGTTTTCCAGATCTAGCGATCCTTGACTTTTATGTGTGGAGTTATTTGAAAGAATAGATGCATGCAAATAAACCTTAAACAATTTCTACCGTCAGTTGTAGAACATAAACGCCGAAATAAAGAGGCTACAACCAGAAAAACTTACAGCCATCATGCAACATGCCCTAAAAAGAGCTTGCCATTTGCGAATCCGAGAAGCCGTTTAAAAGATATTATTTTTTGTAATTACTTTAATAAACTGTTCATACTTGGTACTGTATTAATAAATAATAAAAAAAATACAAATAAACAAATAAAGATATGAGTTGTTGAAGCCCGTTTGTAACTCCTGTGCCACTCTGTAGAAAAAGGACGCCAATTCACCCAAAAAGGACGCCAATTATTACTATCGATTTTCTGACAGGAAATTTTCCTTCAAACTGTCGTTATTTTTCGTAAGAACTAGGTTAGGTTAGGTTAGTAAAGAGGGCTGCCGGGAAACGCGGCTTGCATTAGGCCACCAGTTTGGGCCCATTTGCCACCCTCCGCTGGCTATTTAGAGCTGCCAAGTGACCGCTTCGCCAAACTGGATCAGCTGACTCAGCGTGACGGTACCAGCCACCTCTGCTAACCCTTGAAAGTGGTATGCACCAAAAATTTTGAGGCGTTTATTATTTAGGGCCGGACAATCGCAGAGAGTATGCTCGATGGTGTCCTCTTCCATCTCGCACCTCTTGCATAAACTGCTGGATGTCAGTCCCATTTTCTTCGCATGAGATGCGGTAAGGCAGTGCCCTGTGAGCAAGCCGACCGTGGTTCTCAAGCAGTTCCTGCTGAGCTTGAGCAGTTTCCTGCTTTTGCTTGGATCAGGTGATGGCCATAATGTCCTGGCCACCCTGCAGTCCAGCCTGTTTTCTAGGTATTAAACTTAAATCTGACTATTAACTGACCTAGATTATGATCAAAACGTACTTTTCTCACTAGCTATTGTGATCCCGTTTCCGTTCTCTTTTTACAAACATATAAAAGCTTGAATGTTCCAAGCAAATTTCAGAACTATATATTTAAAATGCTCAGAAGAAAAACCATACTCCCACTCTTATACTTGGCAAGCAATTAATAAACGTGTATATCAAGTTCACTGTGGTAAAATCCGAAAGCAACAGACTACTGTGTACAACATCTAAAGTCCAATCTAAGTTCCCTGTAGAAAAACGATTTTAATCTTTTTGAGACAAAAGTAGGAAGCGTTTTATTGTGACCAAAGGAAGCATTGAAAATGTTTTAAATGCTTTGAAAATGTTGATTGTGTTATAAAATACGAGGAGCGTAAAGGGCAATCGAAAAAGTTTGAAGATACGGATTCGCAAGCATTATTAGATGAAGACCCAACTCAAACATTGAAATAATTACAAGAAGCATTGAAACAATTGGCAGAAGCATTGGCAGGCTACCATTTTCAAATGTCTAAATGCTTTGGAATGATTGTTTGCCAGCCCGGAAACAAAAAGGATTTTGCATCGATTTGTGACAGGTGATGAAAAGTGGATTTATTTTAACAAATAAAAGCGCAAAAATCACGGGTACCAAGGCAACCTTCGATACCACAACTAGTGCGTAATATACATGGAATGAAAGCTGTGTGGTGTATTTGTTGGAATAACACATGAGCTATGTATTATGAGCTGATGAAACCTGATGAAACGATTACTCTTTATCTATACTGAAAGCAGTTGACAAAACGAGCTTTGAAGGAAATACGGCCAGAATACGCCCAAAGACACAATAAAGTCATCTTTCAATATGGCAAAGCTCCTCAGCATATCTAACAATGTGTTTTGGAAAACGTTAATTGGGACGTTTTAACCCATCCGGCGTATTACTAACAGTCAGTTCGATCGACGGAGTGCCATCGTCAAGAATAGCACTCCAATTCTTACGAAGAAGTGAAAATTTGACTTTACAAATGGTTGATCTCAAAGAAGAAAAGTTCTTGGGGAAACATGGGAAAACATAGGTAACTATGGCCAATATTTGGATGGATTAAGTTAATTTTCAAATTTCATGAAAAAAAATTTGATATTATCAATTGAAACACTTTTTAGTAATATTATGTTCACCAGCACTTTATCAAAAAGGTCTACCGAATGACACTTGTCAAAGATTATGCTTTCAATGATACTACAATTTTTTGATATAAATAACAAAATATTCCTTTGTGGACGTTTGATACGCTTTCTTGGAACATACCAACATCGTTTACAGTCATTTTTATCTTTAATTACTGAGCGTGTAACTGGAGATGACTACTTTTGTTTCTATTGTTGGTCCTGTAAGCTTCCTTTGCTATGTTCGAATTTTCGTCATTCAAAATTTGTTTTTCCTCTTCATATAATATCATCTTTGCTACGTCTTTCCTCTGACTTTCTTTTCAGCTAATGGGCGTTGATACTCTCAGTTGCTATTAGTTCCAGGCATAATAAATAATATCGGTACTGAAACATACTAGTGTTTGTGGTCACTGGTTCGAATCCAGGTTCAAACGGCAGACCACGCACCGATCCTTGAGTTAACCTAGCTTGGAATAGCGAGTTAGCTCAGGGGTAAAGTGAGCCATGGAACTAATCACTCTAATCACTCGTATACAGATTAACTGCAAATTTACAAATGAAGCTGTTTACCAGCTTCAATCTCCCTAAACCCGCCAAGGGTTCTCCTGGGATTACTTTAGTTTGCTAGAACAAATGTCATATCACAAGCTGGTCAAATTTAAAAACATAAATTTTTCACTGTTAAATTAACAATAAACAACATTGCAACGAAGCATTGAAAATAACTTACACGGAAGACACATTGGGATCAATCTGACTCGAAATGTAACCACTCCAGTTCGTCGCAAACGAGCGATAAATTGCGATTGAAAGTAATTTAATGAAGTTTATCTAGCATACTGTACAAGAACTTGAAATCACAGGAGAAGACACGCTGCCAGGATGTTTTCTTGGATGTAGAATTGCTCAAAATTAAGTTTTTATCTTTAAAATTCAAAATGCATCACTTCCAAACACTTATTATGAATGCAGTTGCTTTAAATTCATGCTTTGGCTTAAATCTATATCTAAGTATCCTACTACAACGCATTTTCGGTTCTTGATGTTTGAAGGTGGTAGAGTTCCATTTTCATAATCAAAATTCATACCGCATTTAGCCCTTGGTTGACTCAGGTAAACTCAGGATCTCAGATCTAAGATAACTCAAAGCTCGTTCGGACCGGTATTCGAACCAGGGACTCAAAACGCTAGAAACCTGTGCTCTGCCCACTTGAAATCTATAACTAAACTTTTTTAACAATTCCTTTAAGCTTCTACGTATCGAAGCTCTACTGTATGCAGCTGACTCGATTGGAAAAGTAAGAAAACCTAACCAAATAAGAAAACCGGAAAAAATCAGTATAATATTGAAGTTAATGCTCTGTTCCAAACGCTCACAAAACGAATCGTGAATTTGATAGTCGGCTCGTTATTTAGCGTTCTCAGAAATTTCGGTTTTCTATATCTTCTCTGTGGATGGCTTCGCACAAGGGGTTAGGTCCTTATAAAATCAAAATGGCACTTGACCACCTTGGACTAGCCAGTTGCGATGAGATTAATAGTTTGAAATTCATTATTGAGCATTCCATTTACATACAAGACTGCAAATTATCGAAAAAGTAATGTAAAACTGGACATTTAAAATGTGTTTTATAAAGGGTAGGTGCATGTACCATGCGATATCGCTCATGTAGTATCTTGTGAATCCAAATAAATAGCGATTTCATGAGTTTTCCAGTGTTTTATTTTTTCGGGAAAAAATATACGCCTGCCTGAAAAATTTGTTCATCAATGTGTAATATCAGCCTTTAAGCCAAAGATGCTCCTATTTAGCTTTTTCATTTGGCACAATGCATCAAACCATCATTGTAATGATACTAAATCGATTGCAATTGGATTTCACTCAGTTAAATATATTCAAACAAACATCATTATTAAGCATATTCATCAACAACACATACTTATCTTACCATTTTGAGTATTTGCGCTGTTCAATTTGTTCATGACCCTGATCGCACCTTGCGTTGCATTCTGAAAGAAATAATACAAAAGAATCTTAGTAATTGCTATAAATCAAAACAAAATTATAAAAAGAACATCAAAGAAACCATGTGTATCAATTATATACATTGCATATTGAAACAACATTAACAAGCTTAAATAATAACATCAAACGGTATACAACATTACAGAACAATGCTTATTCGAGCCAAGAACATTTTGATTTGCATCACATTCACCAATATAATAAAGTGACCTATATTTTGTGCGGCCAGCTTTAGTGCAATGAACAATAAACAAGTGCATAGTTTGTGAAAACGTTTGAAATACAAATAAAACAACAAAAGCGCAATAACCCTGACATTTACTCAATTGATTTTCATAATAGAGCACCTTGTAACAAAAACTACAAAATAGAATGTACAAAAATGTATCATATCGTTCTAATAACCAGCATAAAACAGAACACTGAAAAAATGCCTTCAGAAGCCAAAAAACTTAATTCACATGAAAGTCATCTTGTGTTTGCATTCTCTTTTGAATAAGTACAAAATCTTATTTGATTGCACACACAAAATAACTTTCGGCAAGAATTCATATCCGCTGATTTTTCAATATTGGTAATGGTTAAATACGATAAAGAGGTATACAAATTCGCATGGAAAAAAATAGATAATACAAAATAAAGATATTAACAACAGCAATATATTCTTTCTTGCAATAAAGATAATGATTGCTTTGTACCGATCCACTTCGTGTATTAATGGTTTGCCGTATTGGCAATGTACCACCACCACCACCTCCTCCTCCGTTCGATACTTGGTTGTTTCCGCTTCCGGAAATTGTTGATCCATTACTGCAAACCATCTGGGCACTGATTTCACCATCATCTCCATCATCGATTAGCAGTCCGTCATCATCTTCACCATCTTCATCTTCCTCTCCAATCGATGAATTCGATGTTTCCTAAATATTTGGTAGGAAAAATGGTATGCGGATACGCTTTCGTTTTAAAACAATCAGACGTAGCTTACACACTATACACATACAAAAGACGTAACATAAAAGCTCAAAAAAATGGAAATAAACAAACGAATGCTGAGATATAACACAATTAAGCTTGAATTTTCGCACATTATAGAATAGACAGTCAAACTCACCTTATCCAAAGCAATGAAAATTGAGAACATTTATGGTAGCGTTTTTTACGATTCGATATTATGAGACTAGCTAGAATGGATTTTAGCACCTTTGATTCTATAATGATCTCTTATTTTAAGCGATAGTCATTTACAGATTGGTTTTTAAGCCGATTCTAATCGAGGGTAGTTATAAATACAGCAAACCTCTTACATGTACATATGCCCAGATCCATGACAACAGACTATTAAAACGCCTGGTTACCAATGATTGACTAGCTAATATTACGAAAATCGAAGTAAAATACTTCAATAATATTGTATGCTAGCGATTTGCACTTGTAAGGTTCAAATATAGGTTCAGATATTTAAGTTCGATAGCGGTTGAACAGTAGCTCTAGTGGAAGTTGACAGTCGGTAAATGTTGACTGAAAGGACTTACATAAAACTGTCTAAGTATCTCTTCAAAATATTGTTTTAACATGGAGATTTAACGATCATACACAGTTAATGCCAATCGTGAATATTGTTTCAATAAATCACATAATGGTTTAAAAAGATTTAACTTAAAAGGTGTTAATAATATTGGCATTAACATTAAATTCTTTACTTCTGAAATAAAATTAGTTTATGTATTATTGTGTTCAATTTTTTTTTTTTTTTTTTTTTTTTTATTGTGTTCATAATTTTCTACTAATTTTCTGAGCAATTGATTATAATCAAATTACTGTGAGATATTCGTATGTGCAGTAAATATTAAAATAACTACGTGAAACTTGAGTAATATATGTATGCAGCATTAATCATAAAACAAAATAAAGCACTTCGAAAATTAATTACGTGTCATTTAATATCGAAACTGAAAATCATCTGGAATTAGAAACAATAACGAGTGACACTAACTATCGTGAAGTGGCTTTTTTAATAAATTACTTGTGGGAGGATTATAGGAGTATTGTCGTACCGCTTTAGGAAAATCGAAATTAAATCGATTGGATGTGTGTCGCGCTATTATTCAATTGACTGCAAAAATAGAAGTACGCTTACCATAGATTTACGACAATTAGTAAATCGTAGATAGATAACAATTGAAAATAATACTAGAATTCTATTCTTTGAGAAAATGTTCGCTTAGAATGTCGATGTTCATCGATTAATAGTGTTGTGGCGGACAAGTGAATAATCTGACGATGATGCAATACTACCACTATTGGAAACATCTGAACATTGTAATTGATTGTCGCAATGAAGCAGAGCAAATTTTAAACGGTTGACGATAGAATTGTAGAATCTATTTTGAATTCGTGAAATGAGCAATGAGCTTACGGTATGTTGATAAACTCTGACACAGAATCCAAATCAACACAAAATCATATTCCAACCGTCTATCAGCATAAATCGAAAAGGATGGTATAGTCGTTATAAATTTTGTCAATAGCATCAGTAAATATTTTCACTGTTTTTTAGATTACTAAGAACATCAAATTGATTTTTGTTTTATAATATACAAATTAATGCCCCAGGGACCTAATTGCTTAGCACTGTTTTAAAAATGACTCTATTCTATTTTTTTGCACAAAATTAAGTTTTGCACTTTAGATTTCGTTTTAACGAGTTTAGTTCTTTTTATGAGACAAAAAATGGTTGGGTAGCCGACTTTTGGAGCAGGCCGACATTCGGAGCATTCACCCTACTTTAAACATATCTGATACAAGACTTGTGTATCGGCATCAAAAAGAGAAGATGAGATGTAATGAAATCTGAAAATTATATGTTGGACCAGATTTATGAATCGAATGACATTTGAAAAAACTATTTCCTCCCTATCATATGGTAGATTTTTCATATGAGAGATGAAGACTATCATATAAAACTATTTTTGAGTCCAATTCATAGATTTTTGATTAAAATTCATAATTTTTTCAGGTTAAATTCCTAGATCGAATTCATATTTTTTCGAGTCTTTTTTTTATAATTTTAGGAGTCAAATGTATGCTTTTGCGAGTTAAGTTTATAAATTCCTGAATGGAATCTGAAAGTATTCAAGGCAATAGTATCATACTTTGCCGAATAGGATTTATAAGCTTTTGAATTGAAATCAGAACTATTTATTTTAACCACACAACACAGACATATTTAAGAACTGACGGGACAAGTTAGGAATACAACAGTAACGAGGATTGAAAGGACTCGAATATTTGCGATGATCTTAGGATAAATAAAGCCTGACTGTTTGGAGGCTCGATTGACCAAGTCCGAGATATGAAGTCAAATCTGTGCTTGTTGTCCAACGTAACCCGAAGGCCCTTCCCTGATCGATGCAAGAGAAGAGAGACGATAGGTATCTAATGAATAATTAAAGGCAGTAGGGCAAGTTTTATGAAAAAAAACAGTGTTTAGCATTTGGTTGTATTCAGATGAAGCTTGTTTGCTTTATTAAGCTTTCAAGAATCGTAAGATTGGATTGAAGAAAGCTACAGTCTACAAAGGAGAGTTTGAGGTCATTGGAATAAAATAGACATTCACAATAAAACAGCCGAGGCAAGTCATTGACGAAAAACCAGAAAAGGTAAGGAGCCAGGATATAACCTTGTGGAGCACCGGTTCTAGGCAGCCAAATGGACGGGATATACAGGAATCAGACCAAAATAAGATAGATCGCCAAGTTATGATTCAATCAATTTGATAATGTATAAAGAGAAAGCAAGTATATGCAATTGGAAAAGAAGAAGGTTGTGCTCTTGTGAGCGTCAGGCTGATGTACCAGAGCTTTAGTGACCCAGGAGGAAATCCGCTTGCTGCTTTACAATGAGATACCCGTATTCATTTATGATAAAGTCATGCAGGTATCGTTCAAGAACAGGGCATGTGGCAGTGTTCTTGTAGTCGTCAGTACGCTGAGTACGCTAATGTCCAATGTCGGCAGACCTAGTGAGCCGAGACGGACGCTGCCGAAGCTGGCGACCAATTCCATCTTGCTATTTGGGGCTGAAATTGATAAAGGACGCTTGGACGACTAAACTAATTGGTCTTATTGAGCCTTGGCTTAGTAGTAGCAGCCACGAAGTGGTAAACTTCTACCTTTGTTGATTCTTGACTGGGCTCTTCAGTTAACACCTGAACAGAATGGATAAGGTGGCCACATCGTACTCGATCATACTCAGCACACATTCTTTGTGTATACGTTGAGAAAATACGGTGGATAAATTGAGAGGAGAGTTGGCTTCTCGACCCATGGGCTGTGGTAGTTTTTGAAGTCCGTGGTTATTGATAGGTTAGTCAGCAAGACCGGGTTGGTCGTATTTAGGCGGGTCCCGACTCGGAACTTTGTAAGCTTGTAGATCATATTTTTGGTGAGTCAAACCTCAAATGCCCCGCGTTCTGATAGGTCAACCGCGGATCTGATAAGTAGGTCTTTTTTGACCATCTACACTAGGGGAAAGAAGGATTTTGGAAAAAGATGGAAGAGTTGAGATTGGGTTAAAATTGTTGGCAGAGGTCAAATCATCTGATTCAAGAATTGGGTGAATTGTGGCATCCTTGAGGAAAGGTTAGAAAGACTCTTATTAATAATGATGGTCAGAGAAAGAGATACGTTCTCGTCATTTTCAAAAATATCGTTGGGAACCCGCCGATGCTTGCGCTCAACTATGATTTCAGATTGCCTATAATGGACTTAAAAGCATGAGGCGTATCATAAGTAATAGGAGAGCATGATATCAACAATTTGCCAGAGACCTCAGGAAAAAGAGAAACTACGGAGCGTACAGAGTGCGACTAAGCAAAGTACTGAGCAAGCAGATCGCAACTGGTTTGAGACTAAATACAAGCTTGATCTCTATATTTAATGAAAGCCGAACGAATATTATAGATGATTCGCAGCTTTCTATAGTGATTCAAGAATTGGGTGAATGGTGGTCTCCTTGAGAAAAGGGAATCGGCGGTTAAAAAGGCTCTTATTAATAATGATGGCCAGAGGAAGAGATAAGTCTCGTCATTTTCAAAAATATCGTTGGCAGCCCGCCGATGCTTGCGCTCAATTATGATTTCAGATTGCATATAACGGACTTAATATCATTAGGCGTATTATAAGAAATAGCAGAGCATGATATCAATAATTTGCCACAGACTTCAGGAAAAAGAGAAACTATGGAGCATACAGAGTGCGACGAAGCAAAGTACTGAGCAAGCAGATCGCAACTGGTTTGAGACTAAACACAAGCTTGATCTCTATATTTAATGGAAGCCGAAGGAATATTATTGATGGTTCGCAGCTTTCTTTAGCGTTTTGTATATTTTGTGAGGTTTCGATTTCCTGGATAGACGCGAAATACTAGATTTGTTAAAACAGGCGGGAGGGGTATTCAAAATCCCGGAGATAAGTGATAGAGATAAATAAAGTTAAAATAAATTCAAAAATATTGTAAAAATAATTAACACAATCGTCAGATGTGATTTCTGCTAGAATGTTGCACCAATCAATGGTGGCTAGAATGAATTTAGTATAGAGTAGTCGCCTTTGAAATAGTTATATTTGGAGCATTGACATTGATGAAGAGGTTCCAAGGAGTGAATATGAAAATTACACAGTCAAATGTAATTTGCAGTGACACAGTCAAAAAAATCCCATCTACAGGTCCACGAAGTTCTGAATCGGGACCCGCGTAAGCACGACCAACCCAGTCTTGCGGACACGGACTTCAAAACCTACCACAGCCCATGGGTAACACAGTCAAAGAAATTGTTGAGTGAACTGCTAATAAATTTAGAGGGGATTGAATTTTATGTGGGTATAAAGATACCTCTGCTGAAAGATTTAGAGGATATAGTAGTGTCTCGATCAAAAAAAAAGATTTCGTGTGTCGAGAGTAACTCAGCGCTTAGAAAGCCATAATTGAGCCACGTCTCTGCTAAGCATAAGACGCCATGCTGAGCTTCATATACCGCGAATTGAAACTGGTTGACTTTAGGTTTCTTACATTTTGATAGTAAGAAGAAAAAAATATTAATATCGCTGTGTTTTCGCTTCCGTTTTTTTATAGAAATTCGTGCAAAATTACGTTAAGGGGCGGCAAGCAATTCTACCACAGACAGGTGCCTTCGATAGCTGATACTAAGACTTAAAAATGCCTTCGTGGAAGTGGGTCGAGAAAACAGGAAGAAATTAACATTACAATCCAGTTTTAGGATATCTAACGAGCCAATGCATCTCATTTATCAAACAATTACTTTAATTATTCATTATTTCTCAAAAAAACATTATTGGCTACAAAAATAATCAATTTTCATTAAGCTAATTACTGGAAAACTAACGAATAAGCACACGTGTGCAATAGACAACTTGACACTACAATTTAAGTTGTTGCAGCACGATATTTTGAAAATTTGAAATCATAGGGGCGGAAAATAAGCGAAATATTGGGGGGATAAATAGGAAGAGCAGAATCGAAAGTCACATCAACTGATATGATGGATTCTCACAAACATTCTTCACTTGGGATACTTTTTCATTTGGAGTAAAGATTATTAATATCGGGGATTTCTATAATATTTTTTTATGTCACGGAAATTGAGTGCCGTAGATGTCACTTTTTCAAGTTTGTTCACCAAGCATCTAAGGTTATGAATAAGTCACTTACTATATACCAAAACATGGTTCGTTAAAATTAATATTGGATAAACACCAATGCAGACATTTCAGAACGTTGTTGTCTAAGATTACAAAACAATCGCGACAAAGGTGAAAAAAGAATTAGTGACGACAGCCCTATAAGACAAACATTTTTGGTTGACCCACTATCTCCAAAAATGTGGAAAGTGTAAAAAAGCTAAATAGCCTAAAAAGCGTCGCTGAATGATAGATAATTGTAAACATGTTATGTTGCCAATAATACTTTACATGTTACTATGATGTACAAAGAAAAGAGATAGTCTAGTTGTATTTTCTCACCATGCATGATTTTGAATACACCCCAAACATCGAAGATATGGATGAAAAACTCTGATGTTTGGGGTATGTTCAACATTGTACATCGTGAGAAAAGATGCAATTTTTAGCAGGCTTTACATTAATCGAAGGACCATCCAGTATTACATTCTGGTTAGGTGGAAATCTAGGGCAATTTTACATCTCACAAAAATTTGTAGTATATCCATCAATGGATAGTGAGCCATTTAGTAGATTAAGCTGTAACAATTTCACAAGCAGCTGCATCGAATGAGTTACACACTGGAAACTGAAATCTACCCTTCGCGCAAACAATATGAAGCTTCGTTTATTATTGAACACCTAGATTTTTTTGAACATTTTAGCGTAATTCTATTACAAATAAAGCTGTCAAATTGAGACTACTTTAAGAACAATGTAAAATTGAAGCTTGTATAAAAAATGGGGCTAGCTGTCAAATACGACTTCTGTTACAGTTCCTTTCTGAAACACGCTAAATTTGAATACCATTTTAAAAATCAAATCAAATTTTGAACCTCAGACTACTATCAGAAATTTAATGCACAGCTTCAAATTGTCTTCATTTATAGATACGGGCAACAACTTTAAAGTACACCATGCATCAAAACATTTCTGCGACCTTACGAACCCCTTCATGCAATCAATTCCCTCATTCAAGAGTTATTATCATAATAATCATATCCTTTCAACTCCTAAATCCTCCACTTACACTAGGTTTCAAAAGTAGCATTACCTCTCGCTTTATGCAATATAAGCCATAAAAAATGGTGAAATATACTATTTTTTATATCATAAGAATTAATTGAAAACTACTTTCGAAAAACGATGATAAATGGCATTTAGAAAAATTAAAATAAAATTCAAAACGGAACAATAAACAAAAAGAAAATCGTTTTCAATTGATTTACTGTGAACAATGGGCAAATGAAATCATTCACGCAATTACGTTTTAATAATCATAATTACCCGTGACAGTGGAGCTGTTGCTTGTTTTTTCGGTTCGGGTGCGGCATGTTGCTCTTGAAATAGGTTTGCATTCAATTGTAAAATAGCATCAAGTTCGACCTCTTTTCCTTTGGTTTCACCTCTTTCATACCATTCAACCGTAACCGATCGTGAATGTTCATTGATCTTTGATACAACTGCTGAATGTACACGACCTGAAAGATAAAAACAAATTTAATACGTAAACAATACTGAACTAATTAATTTTTATTGGTTTAGATTTATATTGTAATTATAAATACAAATTATAAATACATATATATGCATATTGCAGATATTAGAAAGAAAGTTGTTTAAACAATATAGTTTTTGATCGAAAATCCGTTCTTTAGACTATGAAATCATCAAATATTTTAATTTAAACGCCAGTTATTCCTTTAGAAGCTAGATATATTCTAATATCTTGACAGATATCGATAGTTCCAAAGTAAGCTGCTCTTTTCTTCAGCGTCTATCAGACACAGTCTATCTCTTCTTACCGCTGATGGGACACAGAAGAAAAGGGCAGACTACACTCGAAATATCGATATCTATCAAGAAATTAAAATATATCTAGTTTTTAAAGGAAAAGAAAGGTTTTAAATTAAAATTTTTGGTTTTGAAAGCTAGAAAAATTGGATATTAAATCAATGTGAATTCATGTGAGTTTCAATTTACGATCTTAAGAACAGATGTATAGATGGAATTCGCCAGAATAAAAAAAAAACGGTATATCAAGAAAAATATGTCTTGCTATTTTAAGTATTTTTTTTTCCACAAGATAACAAATAATTACTTCAAAGCTCCATATTTTTTTGTAATCGGTATGCTAGATACACATCAGATCAGCTCAGATACACATTCAAAATACAACTTTACCTCCATTAGCATCCAAACCATTACTACATTCACTAGGTCGTACACTATCTTTCCTCAATGAATTCCTTTTGATAAACTGATTGTCACAATTTTTCGAATACTCCATAAATGCATTTTGTTTAATTTTACTTTTAATTCGATCTCCAGATGTTTTATGTTTATGTTTACTACTTTTCGACTTTGTTATTGATTTATTCGTGTTAATTACTATGTCACTGAGTTCACGATTCAAACAACTAAAATGTTTTTTGAACCACGACGGCATGATGGACGAAATCAATTTTTTTCACTCGATCATTAGCGAAATTCGCGAAGTTCTTCCATCAAAGAAGCACACAATTTCCAAATTCGATCAACAAAAACGAATGAACCGAATCAATGAAAGTGAAATATTCGCTAAAACTAATACTTTTATGTAACAACTTTGAAAACAATATGACAAGAACACAACTGTTTGATCAATAGCCGGGAACTGTGCAAACTATGCTCGTTAAAGTAGGTTAGAGCTGGCTGACTTTGTAGATTTTAAGTATTTTTGGGGCCAACCGACACACAATCTATCGTATACAACGTGGGCTCTTCAACTGATTGCCCAAGCCCGGGGTCTGTCGACCTTTACGCAAAAGGAAGCAAAGATCCGTCGTCGTCGCCGACAATAACGAAATGATTGTATGATTTTGGGGTAGTTGCAATCATCTAATAATTAGGCCCGGCTACACACAAATGTTTTATTGCCGAGAAGGCTCCGATTCGAATATATATGTGTATATGTACTTATTGTTTGGCTCTTTCATAAAACATTCATGGTAAATGTCATACTTCCCTTCCTGGTTACACTTAATGCATGAGCTGTGGTAAAACTGAAATAATTATAAATATCTAACAGCTACAAAACGTAATTTTTTGATATTTGGCCAAATTGCATTTCGAAGAAGGCATAGTGGACAGGCTCGAAGTAATCGATATGTCTGTACGTATGCATGTGGTGGCTAAAGGAACTCAACAATAGTTCATTGACCGGGGAAAAGTGAATTTAGGTTAGCTCGTTGGCCTGGGATAGTGCACCGTCAGATATGCAGAGTCGATTGTGAGTAGACAACAAGAATGGGTATGATTACAAACGTAAGGTTTGGTAAGTAAATTATACTACGTAGTTTTGTGAAGATGTAAATGAAGTAGTGAGTCGCTTATCATATCCTTTATTGAACTCAGCGCAGACCTAGTTTTAATATCACTTTTCAATAATCAGCTTTTATCGCCAACGTAGAAAAAGCAAATATATTTTTTAGGGGTCAAAATTATTAACTGTATTTTATGGGTAAAGAAAGTTGAATATTTTATGTATTAAGAAAATAATATGTTAGTTTTATTAAATTTATTTAATTTTAATCATACTCTACTGCTACGCGAAAGATATTTCAAAAAAGGCATAAACAATTTGTTAAATTTAAAGAAAAGATTGAATGTTTACATACAGTGCATGCTCTCTTAACCAAACATCGTCAGTTAACATTATGCGAACTTAAACGAGGTATCCGCTAATGATAAAAAAATCAGATTTTTTCAACGTCAGCTTTTGCATTAAATATTTATGACAATAAGAGAGTAAGTAACGTTAATCAAATGACATGTTCTGACTGGCTAAAACAACATTTTATGTAGATGGTTAATTAGAGTCATTATGTTCTTATTGAAAAATATTAATCTTCAGACAGAAAATTTGATATTTTGTATGTGTTTTTTGTTTTGAAAGGATAATGCAGAAAGGTTAAATTATGTAGTTTGCCCAGTAGTTAAAGTAATGTACAAGGTGGCTAATGAATATTACTACATGAAGAAACTCAAATAACTTCTTCTTGAATTCACATAATTTATTTTTCCTTGAAAAATAATAGTTTTATCAAGTTTTTTATTGGATTTTAAAGATAATGTGCGCCATCTTAGTAAAAAGTTATCCGTTGATACTTGGAGGGTCGCAACTGAAATTGCCTCAAATATCGTTAGAAGGGATTGGTTTAAATCATTCAAATTTGCTGGTTTTGTTTTGTGAACCTCCTGTTTGCAATAACCCCAAAAGAAAATTCCTTTATTGGGAATTGCAATTCTGTCAGAACAGCCCCGGTTATGTGAGATGTTGCACCATTTTGTTCAAACCACACAGAGTTGAAAGGGATTATCTTTCGGCGTAGTTCAATAAAGAAAAACTCTTTCAACTGCTTTAAGTAACGCTCTCCATTGACCGTAACTGTAAGACAATTTTCTTCGAACAAGTAAGGCCACACTGTGACTCGAAGTGGATGCAATTCCGCTTCGTGAAGTACCTATGAGTTAGAGCCATTCCATATTTGGCAATTTTGTTTGTTAACATTGCCGTTTAGATCAAAATGGTCTTCATCTGACAAAAAAATGCAGTTGTTTTCGTACTCTTCCACTATTTGAATGATCTTCTGGCAAAATGCAAAGCGAATCGGCAAGTCTCCTGTCTTCAGATTGCTTGTTAGCTGAATTTCGTAACGAAATAAATGTAAATCCTTATGCAGAACTGTCTGCTGATACCCATTTGAGCAGATAAGCTCCTGTTCGAAGTTCTACGATAGTCTTGCATAGCAGCAACAATAGTTTCCTGTGTCCGATTTGAGGAATCTCCATGATAAGGCCATCCTTATTGTGATTGTCGCAGGATCGGTAGAATTGTTTACGAGCCTTTTTATTTTTTTAACAAACAAATATTTTATTGGGCTTAAATTGAATTATAAATATGACTTATACCTAATGTACTAGCTTAATGTGTCTTAGGTCTAATAGTTTTAAAACTATACCAAGATCTTAGCCTAATGTTAATATGTACGTATTATGTATCTGAAATTGTTTACGAGCCTCATTATAGTCCATATGCTTGGAGGAATGCCGCCAAACGTGTGCCTAAATTCTCTTTGGACGAAAATCATAGACTCCAATGCGTGATAGCGGCGCACAATTCAAGTTCTTGTTTCATTATCATAATTGCTCATTTTTGTTAAATTTAAAGACCAATCTGTAAAATAAATAAAATGGAACCAATTACACAGAAAAAAAAGTTATTAAATTTTTTTGGTATTTTTTTTGTTGCAGCCAGAGAGCTGCAATCGTTGCGAGCATAAAGATGCATCAGTTCAAGTTCAGGTAATATATTTAGCTATACCACGTCATTTTTGCTTTGGTTTAACCATCATTGCTTTTTTCGTCCGCTGATTCTAAGACAATCAAATGACCTTGTTGATCATCGACATTTTGATATTTACCTTTCTCACTTTTTCATAATTATTGAATAAGCTTTCTAAAGTAATTGTTATCCATATTTGCGCACTTAATTAACTGTATTTTGTCTCCTCTTTAACATATTGATTACCAAAACCTAAATTTATATTAAAATCTGCTGTTGAGAAGCAATTTTCTAAGGATCATTTAATCCCAGGCAGATTATGTGAAAATATATTAGATTTTAATATATTATCATTAATTTTTTGAAAGCCTCGACGCAGTTTAAAGTAATTCTATAATATGAAGCAGATTGAAAATTAAATTTTTGTATTTGTTTTGTTTGATACTTATTAGTTCATTGTACTAAGAGGTAGGAAGATAATGATGTCCAAATATTTTGCATGTGAGCCTGTGTTGTTAAGAATTACCAACACTTGCTAATTAAATCCTCTAATTTGATTATTAAATGATATTGATTTTGTGTTATGGAACAAACATTTTGAAAATTTTGTGAAATTTTGATTTTTCAAAAATATTCTTCAACCATATTTTCGTACGATAAAACTGTTAGTGTCTACTTTGCCAGCTTTCCAGTTACCTAGCACCTTCATATTTTTAGAAAAACCTTGTAAGAGTATTCTTGTAAGAATAGTTTTGGAAGAAGAGCCTTGCTTGAAAAGCTTCGGAAGAAAAGCCTCGTAAGAGCAACCTCGTAAGGAGACCCTTGTAAAAACAGCATCTTAAGAAAATTGTAATCACAAATAGAATTTTACTTAGCAATATCAGCCAGCATTTTCCCTACCTCGAAAAGTTTGGGACAATTTGCAGCTTTATATCTACAAACTTTCCTATTACTACTTTTGACGAAATACTCTCTTATTTTTTTAATGATCCTAGCATCGACTGAAGACTCTTTTGTAATTTTTATCACTTTTGCTTGAATGGCATGAGCTGCTAGTGGAATGTTCTTGATCCTTTTCTCTATTAATTACTGCTATACACGTTACCCTGAAATTTGGTTGCTTTACAATAAATCAGAGACCAAGGAACCGAAATAGTGGAATCGAAGCAGAAGAAGCTCCATATGAATCTATCGGCCAACAAGATCATGAATACAGCTTTTCCGGATGCGACCGTTCAGATCGACTATATCGAAAAGGGTCAAGCAATCACGGAAATATATTGGACTGATTCGACGCCAATTTATCATCTAGGAATCGAACTTCCGGACTTAATACGAAAAACTATTCTGCAAAGTAGGTCAGAGACCAAGAGGGAGAGCTAATTTTACCCGAGCTAGTGCTTACAGCGTTTTGACCCCCATTCTTTGAGTGCGCGATTTCGTCAGTACATCTCACTCTTCATTTAAACATAAAGTTGTCCTGTAGTGCGAGTTTTGCACTTCACCATTAGTTGTGGTAGGCTAAGATATCAGTAATTAGGACAGTTGGTATTTTTCAGTTCCTCCATGGTACTGTTAGGAGTCCGGCAAGTCTGGTAAATAATTTTTACGTTTTGTTCTTAGGAATGTCTTAGTGTTTTGTGCTTAGTTCTTTATGCTTGTAGCATTTTTAACATACCATGCGATTCTGAATACTTTTTTTGAAGTCAGTCTCAAATATTTGGCTGTCTGTCTGTTTGTCGACTGTTGGCTGTGGCGGTTTTTGCCGGTGTCTTATTGGCGTTTATTTGGATTCGCCACTTATTGAAATATTTCAATAGCGTCTCGGTGTAGACGTGCAGGTTTGAAAAGATATGTGCTTTGAGGTATAGGATATACATCATCAGCGCACAGATATATTTTTGCATTAGGCATATTGAGAATATCTGCTGTGCATAAACTATACATTTGGGAGAATGGTGAGCCTTGCGATACTCCAGCTTCTATTGACTGCATTGTGGGCAGATGTTTGCTGATTCTAATACAGAAAGCTCTGCTCTGGAAGAAAGACACAATAAGTTAAATGAATGGAATGCACGCAATTTGAAAATTAGTCCCGCATGTCAGATCTTATGAAACGCCTTGGACACATCAAACATGACTAGGCCCGTTGATTTTCTTTGGTTGAAACCTGCATATATGTGCTGCACCACTCTTCCGAGCTGGAGTTCAGTGAAATGTAATGGCTTGAAGTCAAATTGTATGGATTTTTGCTCAACTATCTTATTCGTTGAGAAGAAGACGATAAGCAATTTTTCCTAACGAGAATAGGAGACTTATTGGTCTTTAGTTTTTTGGGAGCTGAAGGTCTTTGCCTGGTTTAGGTAGGTTTTTCAGACCTCAGGAAAACTCCTCGCGTTATGTTTGTCTCTAGTGTGTTTTCGGGAAGCTGTGTCAGCCATTCACTACCAATGGAATCTAGTCCAGCTGATTTACGCTTATTTAATCCAGTTGCTAGTTGCTTGAACTCTTCGAAGACAGTTGGTTTGATTAAACAGTCTCTTGTTGGCATAAAGGTAAAGATTTGATCAGTATATTCAATAACTTCCTCTTCCTCGCTAACGTCATTCTTGAGAGAGCGGTTTATCTGACAGTGAAACTCCAGTCCTCCGACGAAGATCTCTACTTCGCTAACACTTTAGAACTTTAGACCAAGTGGCTCATGTATGGAGGGAACAACAGTTTCATTTTTTTGGTCAAAGTATTTTATTTATTTATTTATTTACTGTCCAAATCCACAGAACAAACCCAATTATAGATTAGACAAGAAGAAAAATAAAAATACATGTATATATATAAATATATAAGAAAAAGAAAATAACATGAAAATTAAGAAAATTAATAAATTCAGAATGGAATAATAATACAAAAAAAGAATAAAAAGCTAATCGACCGAAAAAGAAACAAACAAATTGAGTAAATTAGGACATATTTCGACAATATGACAGAACGTTATTTTTTAAAGCATTTTTAAACACAGATAACGTTCAAGGCAGAGGACCAAGGTTAAGGCTATTGTGCTGATGAGGCAAACGTAAAAGGGGGAAAAGAAATAGGTGTCGGGACGGGATAATGTAACATTAAAGTTAAATACTGTTCTATTAGAACGGCCCGATTCTGTGTTGAATGCTGGGGTTAACCAATATACTGCCGTTAAAAAGTTTAAAAAGGAGGCACTCGTCGAGGAACACTCTACGTGACTCAAGGGAAGAAATTTGAAGGATGCAGTGGCGCATACTGTAATCGCAATACGGAATACTGAACTTATAGAACAAGGAGCGGATGAATCGGCGTTGCACGGATTCAACCGCATCGATCAAGTATCCGTAATGTGGACACCAAATTTGGCAACAGTATTCAAAAACACTACGGACGAAGGAAAAAAACAGACATAGAGAAGTGAAAAGATTAACAAAACGTTTAGAGGATCTGATGATGAAGCCGGAAAAACGAGAAGCCTTGGCAGTGATGTGTAGAATTGCAAATCGAACTTAAATTTAGAATCAAAAATAACGCCAAGGTCCTTGATACTAGCGTTGAGAGGCGAGCTAAGGACACAATAGGAGAAGAGCAAAGTGGATATTTTGTGGGTGAAAGACATTTGATGACACTTCACAACATTCAAAGTGAGGGAATTAGCAATGCACCAGTTAGCCAAAGCATCCAATATGGTAAAGTCACTAGCAGAATCAATCACTCTGAAAATTTTAAGATTATCAGTGTACAAAAGGCAGGGTGAGTTAAAAAGGGTAGGAAGATCGTTAGTAAACAAAAGGAACTATAAAGGGCCAAGAATGGATCCTTGCGGAACTCTTGAGGTAGGAAAAAAAGAGTAGAAGAGCAAGAGTTAACAGTAACAACACAACAGCGATCACAAACTTAGGAAGAGAGCCAAAAAAGGGCACCGGAGAAACCAAGCCTTGCTAACTTTGACAGAAGAATATCATGGTTCACAGAATCGAAGGCCTTGGCAAAGTCGGTATAGAGGACATCTACTTGCTTTTGCTGGTCGATTGCGGCAGCAACGATGTTTGTCAAAGACAATAAGTTTGTAACCGTTGATTTACCTTAGATGAATCCATGCTGTTCACTGGCCAGGAAGGGCTGGACGAAAGGGTACACTCTATTGTATATGACTCTTTCGAGGAATTTACTAAAACATGGCAAAAGGGATATTGGACGGTAATTAGAGATGGAAGAAATATCACCAGCTTCATGGATGGGAAATATGTTGGCGGATTTCCAAAGGGATGGAAACGTCCCGGTTGAGATGCTGAAGTTAAAGATTATTGACAGAGGAACTTACAAGAAGATGAAAGTGATTTGGTGAAAAAAATCGGAATGCCATCAGCACCGAAGCTAGCGCTTGCGTCGAGAGACAGCATTAACGACTCGACTTCTAAGGGATTAGTAAAAAAAAGCAGAAAGAGTACAATCAGGTGTGGGGAAAAATGTTGCTGGCGAAGAGTTACTATGATGGAAGGTGAAAGAAGAAAAACATTGAGCAAAGAGCTCACAGGAATATTGAGGCGAGGACGCAGACTTATCATGAACATACATAACAGAAGGAATGCCAGAGAAAGTTTTAAGGGTTTTGATATAGGATCAAAAAGGCTTCGGATTATTAGAAGTAATAGAAGTTTCGACATGCTCAAGGTAAGCACGTATTGCGTCATTGGCTGCCCTTTTAGCAGCAGCTCGTAACCTTTTAAAATTCAAAAGGTCATCAAGTGAGCCAGACTTTTTGTATTTGCTACGCGCTGCATCTTTGGCTCTAAGAGCAATCGCGACATCGACGATGAGCCACGGAGGGTCGGATCTTCTTTTACAGCGAAAGGAAGGAGTGTAGCAGGAAATTAAGTTGGACAAAGAGGAATAAAATTTGTAGAGAGCATCATCCACACTTAGCCCTCTGAAGAAATTATACCAGTTGTCATGCGCCAATAATTGCCGTTTCCAGGATCCATGCTTTCTAGAAAGTCATCCCACTTCTCACCGCGGAGCTTTGCGATCCAACAGCTGATGGTGTTTGCAAACTGGTTTGCTTCCGTTCTAAAACTAGGGCCACCCGTCCACCTAGCTCCTTTCTACATTCTACTTTTCTTCCTTAAGGGATGTTTGATGTCTCTTGGGGATTCGTAAGGGTTTTTTCTCCTTTATCGCAGTTTGAATCCTATTGTCTTCTTTTGCCTGCTTAATTTTGGCTTATTACTTTATTTATATCGCTGGTAGTTTCGAGTTCTACGAAATTTTCATTCATTATTACGTCCCGAAATTATACGAGTTTGTTATCTTAATCAATCGAAAGGGATCGGCAATGAATACGTCCTCTATGATGAAGACTGTCGGCTTGTAGACGGATGGAAGTTCATCGAGGATAGTCAGTCGCAGATTGTGATGGAAGTTTTGCGACAATTCTATGTCTAGAATATGACTATGATCTGTGTAAAAGTGTGTGGATTCATTGGGGAGATGCAGGTTTATATAGTTTTCCATGATGAACCTTTGTAGCTCGATTCCAGCTTGGTTAGTTCTCAAATATCCCTAGTGGCGGTGATGAGCGTTTCGGTCTCCTACGAAAAATATAGAACCTTAGTGTTTGAATAGTTCGTTTAGGTCCGGTCCGGTCTTGACCGGTACGAAACGTATTCCGACGTCCAGTTTTTCTCTTAAAAAGCAAAAATTTCTTAGGGAGCAAAAATTTCTTAGGGAGCAAAAACGGTTGTATTATAAAGAACTATATTTTTAGTAGTCCTGTGGTGGTTTTTTCAAGGGAGTAGAAATAGCATCAGACAGGTTTTTCAACTGGATCGCACTGGCTGAACGATTGACGATATCAACGCAATTCTACATAGAAAATAAGGCAGAACTTTTTAACTACATACTGTAGTCTCCTAAATTCAATTAAGTGTTCATTCAAACTCTTCCAAAAGGCGCTATCAAACCGAATTAAAATTTAGAGAAAATTAGCTAATTTTTTGCTAACTCACATTGCATGAAAATAATTTGCAAAATGGCTCGGAAACAAAGCAGCAAAAGCCTATCAAAGCCGATTATATATAATTGCGGAAGCTCGCAGCTTGTTTACAAATAACCGATTTATTTTAACTATGCAGCAACGCAGTCTGTATGTATGTAATATATGCTTTTCAATAAAATAAGTAGCTTGCATGTGTGCAACTTTCTCATTCATATACGAATACATATTTTTACTCACAAAATATATTTTTGTAAGCTTACATAATGCGATAAGAGCTCTTTTGTTTTGTTCAAATTTATTGTGACGGATAGTTCAAGTTAAAATCATGACTAGAAACGTGCTTTGTGTTTACTTTCTGTTGATTGCTGATAAGAAATGTATGAACTTATTGTTACCTTGAAATATGTTTTCATTTCAAGATTTGAAATATCAGTCATATAAATATATCACGAATTTCGCAGATCAGATTGTTAGTCATATGATTTCGAGGTAGGAAATTATTTAGTCATTCCGCTAGAAATATGTATTTTTCAATTTGCATTTTTATTTATTATATTATTCATTTTTCAATTTGCAATCAACTAGACGAAAAGGAATGCCTTAGGAACTTTTTTTTCTTTAAACCAAATAGGAAATCCTTGTGACTGATTGATACCGACCTTCAGAAACAGCTTAAATATGCCCTGAGTATATGCATGTTGTTTAGATACTTCTACAAAGAACGCTTCATATACTTCTTTCTCTAGAAAATCTACGAAGATACTACTTAAAACTTCATTTAAGACACTCAAAACGAGTAGCCTCAATAATATCGCACCATCCTCCACCGGTATCTTGCTTTGGCAAATTGATGTAACATTTTAGAAACGTACTTTCCCATGTTTAGACTGACGGCAGACCCAAACTAGATAGCATTGTGCACGCAACAGGCACTATGCCCAGCATAAATTGGTAATTACATATACGCTAATTCGCTTACACCAGCGAAACGCACTACGCTATGCATAAATTGGTAATTACATTTACATTAATTCGCTTACACCAGTTTCACCAGACTAAACAAACTTCTTGCTTTCAGTTCTTTTCATATGCAATATGTTAACATGATTTCCCTATGTTATGTTAATATGTTAACATGATTTCCCTTACATTTTACAGTAAAAAAAAAAGTATGTACATATATTCGATCACCTACTTCAACTAGTATAGTTCGACTACTACACACTTTCGCAAAAAAAACTTTGAAAAAATCTTTTGAACTTTTACTTGCTCCGTTCATGCTTGCCGTCGTCAGTCATCAGTCGAGACGAAGAATAGATGGATACAATCAAAATTTCTTCCGTTAAGTGCCCCATAAAATGCTGAGAAAAAACTACACCGAAATTGAAATGTGAAAAGTTAGAAGACGAAAAATATGAAAAAGATCGAGATAATAGTAGGAATGGTGT
This sequence comes from Nemotelus pantherinus, assembly GCA_963978885.1. Classification (NCBI taxonomy): domain Eukaryota; kingdom Metazoa; phylum Arthropoda; class Insecta; order Diptera; family Stratiomyidae; genus Nemotelus; species Nemotelus pantherinus. The sequence goes on from OZ022265.1 coordinate 89,684,737, forward strand.
AATATTTTTCATTTTTTTACTGTTATTTTATTATAAATTAACGACATAGTCTGTATATTGGAGTAGTAGCCCTGTGCTTCTTTATTTGAATTTAACTGATTTAACTGAAGAAATTCAATTTGCATTTTGCAAAATTATTTGTTTATTATTATATTCATTGTTCAAAAAAAACGTGATCACGCGTCTCTATATTTTTATTCAAGTTTCATTTTGATCAATTATCTGGAGGCATATAACACACTTCAGCACTATTTACTGTTCATATGTACTTCTAAACTTTAGTCTCTCAAGACATATTTTCCATACAACTTGAGCTTATTTGGTGAAAGAGAGAAAGAAAACTATTGAAGATACAGCTTAAATAACATACACTAATTATGTATGCAACGTTAATTTGAAATATGATCTATAAACGACATGCCATACTATGCCGCTGTTGTGTCAAGTTCAACAAACTTCCAGTATAAATAAATTCATATGGCCAGCATTACACAATATTTATCGCGGACAGTTAGTTATTCAGTAAATTGAATAATTGGAATGCGTGACATCAATGCGATAACAGCAAAGATTCCGTTTCGTCATTAATCGTAAAATTTGGACGATAGGAGCAGTTCTGATAAGCATATTTTCTAATAATTTTATTTTTCATCCAGTCCACATTACAGTCTAACGAACGTACATATGTACGAACGGAAGTCGATTTAGATGCATCAGCTAGCATGATTTGCATCATGTTGATGTTGCAAGTATGTACTTGAGTTAGATGGATCAACCCAGGGTCATCCATAAATGGATCTCAAAAATTATCATTAGAATCGAAAGTAGCATATAATTCGACTGGTCTTTTAGAAAGTAATTGTCTTCATCTGTGGTTGTATTATAATTTAAGATACTTCAAGAATACACTGAATTAATAATGAGGCATACACATACATACGATTGTAATTAAACACATGGTTAATAGATGCATATTAATTGAAATTATTGAGAATGTCATTCAAATTGAATTGCAGTATACATGTGCTTTTCAAAATTTCATTGAAATTTCTCAGTGTTTTCGACTTATAATGAAACGTTAATTTTTATTAACAGTTTATTGACCTTCGTTTGCAAAGAAAACTTTAAGTAACACGAATATGCAACACGTTTACTCGAAAATAGCTTAACTATTCTTGCATTTCGGTCAATTTCCCACGGTACAATCACCTTCACTCGACTTAGTTTCTCCATAATTCATTTAATTAGCTGATCTACTGAAATGCGTATTTCAAAATTAAATGCATCTGTTAGCAAAATACAAAAAAAAAACCTAACAGATTGCTTTTCATTACAATATATTTGATAATTGCTGCAATATATTTGATAATTTTAGAAATACATATGCAACCCAAACGTTTCAAGATTGAATTTCAGCAATTCAGATGCGCTTCGAAGAACTGGAGCGAATCTGCAGTAATTCGCATCTGTAGATAATTACGACTAATCTTAGATAAATATTTTAATTATCACCTTATTTCAATGATATTTTATATGACTAACTACAGTTAGTTGGTAGAAAATGTTATTTGCACAATTAATCAGCACTGTGGATCGTCGTTATTAGTCAAGTGCAAATATTAGTCATTTGATCATTTTCGGAATTTGTCGAAATTAAATTTCAACATTATTATCCATGTGTATAATCAAGATAACAGTACTTGTCAATAACAAAAAAAAATCGATTAGAGAGAAGAATATTGTCTGTTGTGTTTTGCTTGACGCAAAATATAATCATACTTGAAGTGGTGACGTTGCGAGCTATGAAAATAGTGATTACAGCAGTTTTAACACTGCAATATATTGCAACGGTATTTTTCCAAACTAATGGAAATATTCTTCACTTACTCCGACCCAGAAAAAAGGCAGCAGAGAGGTCATGCACAACTATAGGACAATTGCTAAATTACCATGCATCACAAAGCTTTTTAAAGCCATATTTACCCAGGTGTTATCTTTTCACACTGTCTTTAATATCACACTGAGAAAACACATGGCGCCAGATAATTTATAGACTTCTGGCGCCATGTACATAGTCGATTTAGGGATTGTGATAAAATATAGCGCCACACGCCATAATACATGGCGAAACGTACATAGGCCTACACGCCATGTACTATAGTCCTCCACGCCATGTACATGGCGTGGCGGACTATATTACATGGCGTGGAGGACTATATTACATGGCGTGGAGGACTATAGCACATGGCGTGGAGAACTATAGTGCATGGCGTGGAGGACTATACTGTATGGCGTGGAGGACTATACTGTATGGCGTGGAGGACTATACTGTATGGCGTGGAGGACTATAGTACATGGCGCGGAGGGCTATAAGCATAGCGTCTGCTCCTATATACTATGGCGTGTGGCGCTATATTTTATCACAAATCGACCAAAATCCACTATGTACATGGCGCCAGGAGTCTATAAATTATGGCATCTGGCGCTATGTGTTTTTCAGTGCATCTGAAAATGATCCAGTTTGCATCCAACAAAAGGCCACGAACCTTCTCAGTTCGGAGCATCTGGAGGTAGAGCACTTGATGTTAGGTGATGGAATTCTATCGAAGAAATTCCCGAGGGATTAATGACATCAAAGAACATATCCTCTCCTATATTCATGAAGCTTGCTGATATTTATACATCTCCTCACACAGCATGGCTGCGAGTTATAATTGTAGTGCCATGAGCCATATTACATGGCTTATGGCACTATGTAATATGGCGTGTGGGGCCATAATTTCTGCGCCATGTAATTATGGCGCTGGGAGCTATACTGCATGGCTCAGGGTACTATGTACATAGCGTGTGGCACCATAAATGCTGCGCCATGTAACATGGGACCACGCGCTATGTAGATTCTGACATTATGGCGCTGGGAGCCATATTGCATGGCTCAGAGTACTATGTACATGGCGTATGGGGCCATAAATAATGCGCTATGTTACATGGCTCTGGGCGCTATGTGGATTTTTTTCAGTGCATCTTGTCAGCATGGTTTTATTAAAGGTAAATCTACCACTACTAACCGTTTAGAATTTGCGAGCCTAGTCATCCCTGCAATTAAAGAAGGTAAACAAGTTGACTGCATTTACACCGACCTCACGAAAGCTTTCGATAAGCTAGATCATGACATTCTTTTATGTAAATTGCATCTTCTTGAATTTCCTAATAAGTTTATTGACTGGGTTAAATCTTATCTCTCTAATCGCAAGCAGAACGTTCGATTTCGCGACAATCTATCCACTGACATAATTCCTACATCAGGTGCTCCACAAGGCAGCCACCTTGGTCCCATTCTTTTTGCCATTTATATAAATGACCTGATCACTTTTGTTCCAGGATCTTCCTTTTTACTCTACGCTGACGACGCAAAGATTTTTAATGCAATATCATCCCTTAATGACTGTACGATCCTGCAACACAATGTGTCAAGTTTCGCTAATGGGTACGCTCTAAACCGACTTTCATCAAATGTTGAAAAATGCTCAATTATCTCTTTCTCCCATAAATCATGTCCCATTAATTTCAATGATTTTTTAAATGACACTCTATTAACTCGTTCCAATAAAGTTCGTGATTTAGGTGTTCTATTAAACTCCGTTTTTACTTTTAATGACCACATTGACTCTATAATAATAAACGCCACCTGTGCATTTGGCTCCTTAAAAAGACGGTCTAAAGAATTCAATGACATTCTTCTGACTAAAATCCTGTTCTGCTCTCTGGTTCGCCTTATCCTAGAATACGGGTGATTAATATGGTCTCCGTATTATAAGAAGCACATAGATCGCATTGAGTCTGCCCAAAAGAGATTTCTAATTTTTGTTCTTGGTTCTTTCCGCTGGTCTGATCCTATTCGCTTGCCTCCTTATGAAAACCGCTTGCAATTATTGACTATGGACACTCTTGAAACTCGACGTCAAAATTTCAAAGCTCTATTCGCTGCGAAGTTACTCAGGGGAAACATGAACTCTGAGTTTTTGTGATCAAAACTGAACTTTCGTGTTTGCCACGGTGAAGGTAGACATCATAGCACCTTATCCATCCCGTTTCATAAGACCAATTATGGATTGAATGAACCAACTTGCGCAATAGCCCGAAGCGTTAACTCAGCGTATCAAATGTTCGACTTTAATTATACTGTTGATATGTTCAAGCGTCGGCTTAAACGACCGATCAATTGTTTTTCATAATTTCATAGATGTAAATATTTTCTGTAGTAATCATTTCGTTGATGAAATTGTCAATAGATAAATAAAAATAAATAAATAAATAAATAAAAATTAAATTTATCATACCAATGAATAGGAGTGTTGCAAAATTCCAGGTTTGAACCTGTATTTTCTACAACGGATTTAGGGCCAGCCTCAAATTAGATTCTTTACACTGGAGTCAGACTATAATCTCGTGTCGCAGATCTCTTTGTGCGTTTAGCCTAGTGCGTCAAGCAAGAGAAATTGAAAAGCTTGAAGCTCATTGGAGATTCCCGAAACGAGATTCGATTGTAGTTTGTTTCCAGTATAGTAGAACTTTACGGAGCTCCAAGATTGAAGCTGAAGGAAGTAGATAGGGAAGAGTTGTGCCTTACTCGACCGGACCAATTAAAGAAATATGATTGAAGACGTCAGTTTTTATATGGGGAGAACCAATTGATTGTAGATTACAGAGAAGAATCCAAAACCCTGAACGACCAATCAGTGTAACATCTTCTGAAAATACTAGAAAAGTTGGTGGATGTTCAGATAACAACACGCATATCTAACGGCCAGATCAGTAGACATAATAGAAAAATCCATACAATAAAAGATATTCACGATAGCAGCCTTTCTAGACATCGGAGGAGCTTTCAACAATGTTACTTTTGTATTACCAAAGCATTGTTTCGATATGAGGTGGAGAAATCGGACGACCTGGGAACCGGACTTGTTCGGAGAAAACATTTGGCCCGAGACATCGCCAAGGAAGGTTACATAGCCCCTTTTCTGGTCAATCAATGAGATACTGGAGAATTCGAGAGCCAGTTGCTTTGATGTGGTAGCGTGTACCGAAGACGTTGTGGCAATTGTGACAAGCAGGTTCCCCTAAACTCTGTCGGACCTTAAACAATCGTTCTTTGACTAGATTCAATCTAGGCCAGAAAGGTCGGTTTTATGGTGAATCCGGTGAAACTGGTACTTTTCACAAGGAAACACAAAGTGTCGGCAAACACCAAATCCAGTCTCAACGGAAAAGTATTAAACTTCTGATAAGAAAATATAATATATCTAGCTTCTAAAGGAAAAATTGGTTTTTAAATTAAAATACTTGGTTTGGTTTGAAAGGGACAAAAAATTGAATCAGATTATTTGGAAACTATTTAAGTTTTTTAAGAAACTATTTTGTCATCGAAATGCATGCTTTGCCAAAACAGTTTCTATTTACACAAATATTACGAGAAATTATAAAATCACAAATATTTAATTGATATTTTGCAGTTTATGGATGACATAATAAATATGTACAACTTGAATTTTCATCAACGCCTACACGCAAAATATCAAGCACAAATACTTTGCATGTTTGCGTATTACGATAGAAACTATTTTCAACGATGATTTACTTGCCGAAAACGCGTGACAATGAAGCTATGAAAAAAAAGTCGACAATTCTCATCAAATATGCATGTAAATAAATACAAATCGATAGCCATCTATATGGCGAGAACACTCAGCGAAATTTCGGCCTCTCCACTGACTGACTCAGCCCCACCGGAAATTATCGCTACATTATCTGCTAACACTTATTTCAAGAAATTCACTTTTTCTTAGAATAAAAGTCTTAATGAAATTTCAGTCAAAATATTGACTACGAGATCCAACAGCTGTTTTGATTAGCCTTCAAGAAAACAAGCATTTCGTTTCATTCAATCGGCTTTTTTTCTTCGCCCAGCGGCAATTTATCATGCGTAACATTACCGTGTTTGCTTTCATTAAAGGCTCCACAAACCAGTCTAGCTCTCACTAATCATTCAATCTAGCATTGATAACTAATCACCATAAAATCAAACATCATGCACCGATCAAGTTCATTGAGTTCATTCAGCAAATCCAGTGAAAATGGAAGCTTGCATGCTCTTACTTTCCTCTACACACTAATGCATTCGTATCAGCTTCTGAGACGCGGCGACTTAAATGCAGCACACAAAAAAACAAAACAAACAAACAAACAAGAAGCAAGTGTGACGCTTTAAGGTCGGTCACAAACCGTGTTTGTCAGCCGACCGCAAAATGGATTGTATTAAACGCAAGCTTGATAAAATGACTCATTCCTCTACGTACAAGCATACTCATGCAAATCGTTGTCGATTCGCGTAGAAGTAGAAGAAACCTTGCTCAATGGAAAGAGCTGATTGAAGACAAAGAAGTAAGACGAAAGAAGCAAAAAAGCCGAGTCGACCAACAACGAATGTTTGGATGTAGCCATGGAAGCAACAACTTTACTTTTATAGAAGTCGTTTATCTGGTTGAATCCACGCCGTGGCGCACCACCATTGCACAAAAGTAATCGAACTTACTAGTGCTCATACCCATAGATACCCGTCTACAAGTGTGTGAATTCGTTTTTAGGAAGACCAGATTCGACTGGTTTATGTTTGGACGCTATTACACATGAACTGTAGGAAGGCGAGTTTTCTTGTAAATGTTGTCTTACCTACGTTGTCTAAGGCAAGGAAGAAATTAGATAGTTACGTCATTGGTGATTGGAAACTAGTGGCACTGTTCGAAAACGATGACACAATTTCGATACTTGCATTCGTTTGGAAAAACTAGCTCTGTATGTTTAGTCGAGTTTACGAAAGTAATTACAGTGATGATGCATTTCGAAGAGAATGAGGTCTGAGCGGAGAAATAGAGTCATGCTTGCTAAATTGAGTTTTTGCTTCCGAATTTTATGCAATTGGAAATTTCAGAAAATTTAATGTGTTTTGTAGTGAAATTGTTATGGTATACACATTAAAGCTTCATAAGCACAGATATGGCTTTCTACAATCGATATTAAGCATTATAATGGAAAGTTGAATGAAAAAAATTTATTCAGACCCAACTCATTTGGAAGGAACAAAATACAACAGCACTGAACGGTACTAACTATTTAGGGACTGTATTTTTTTTTTTTTTTTTTTTTTGAAGAAAACAATTGAAAAATTTGAAGAAAACAATTGAAAACTCATATGTGAAAGATCAAATAATTCCGTAATAGCACATTAGAACAATGATGTGGCAACGGGAAGAAAATTTTCTCTAATAGTACTTCCTATTCATAAATGCATATTCGAGCTGTTTTATTTTTTATCTTTTACTTGCATCTTTCATTATCCTCCTTAAATGACGAAGTTTTGCCATTCTAAACTTTATTAGATCAAAATTTGAGCTAGTATTATTTAATTTTTTTTTTTTTTTTGAAAGTCGATGAATGTAGAAGCGCAGCAATAACCTAAAACGGTTGACTGTTGCATCAGGTCGAGAAGACAATTTCTCGACTATAGCATAGTACTGAGTTCGATTTCACGTGAAATTTTCATACAAAATTTCACGTGAAATCTGTTTCGGCGAAAATTTAGCTTGAAAATAAGCAAGAGTGGTACTGTGTTCTTAGCATGAAAAGTTGCTTTGAAGTTGCTTTCGTGTTGAAAATATAGATGGCACTGAAACACGTCTCCAATCATTTCACGCCAATTTAGTTTGTGCAGTTCATTCTTTCGAGCGAAAAAGTGACATTTGGTGTTTCAATTTGAAAATGGAGCAGTGCCAATGTCTTTCCAATAAGAAAATCGATCGAAAAGTGAAATTCTTGACATTTTATCCGTCAGAAATGAGCATTGTCTCTGCTTTTCTCCATTGCCAAAATTTTCGCTCGAAAGAATGACCAGATAATGGAGACATGTCAAAATTTCACGTGAACTCGAACTCAGTACTATGCTTATAGCATAAATGATGAAAATGATCAGTGCTGGCAACACTTTTGCAACGAAGCAGTACTAATTCTACCATGACAAGCTCATGCTAGAATCAACCTACCATTTGAATTTCGTATTCATCCGAGGATTTCAGAGATTCAGCGATTAAACGTTGTTTGAGGCTGCCATCCGAAAAATTTCGGAAAAACTCGGAAAATTTAAACATTGGTTCCTTATTTTTATTGTAAATGCTTTGATATGAATATATAATGAGAGCATCTGTTGATGCAATATTTACGAAAATGTCTGGCGCTGGAAACCCTGTGTTAGAAGCATAGTCAAAAATATACCAAATCTGCTTCACGTTAAGTTAAACCCACCCGATCTAATTCCTCCAACTTTCTTGCGAAAGTGTGTAGAGCAACTTGTAACTCCCTTGCATATTTTTTTCAACAGATCATTTTCGTCTGGAGTTTTTCCATCCTGTTGGAAACTTTCGTATGTCACACCCATCTTCAAAAATGGTGATAGACGCTGTATCGGAAATTATAGGGACATTGCCATCTTATCTTCAATTCCGAAACTTTTTGAAAAGATTGTCTACGATAAACTTTCTCCACTTGTTGACTCCCGTCTGAACGAGTAGCAACATGGTTTTAGAAAAGGTCGCTCAACTACCACGAATTTGACAGTCCTAATCTCAGACGTTCTGTATAAAATGGAGAAAGGATACCAAATTGACGCCGGATCTTTGCATAGCTGGCTGACTTCTTACCTTCGCAATCGAACGCAATTGGTAAAATTTCAAGGAGTTTTATCGAAAAATATATCTATTACCTCCGGTGTACCACAATGTAGCCATGTTGGCCCACTCCTTTTTAATATATTTATTTCTAACCTATCTGACGTCTTAGCAAATATACCTCATCTACTTTACGCCGACGATCTCAAAGTGTATCACATCATTAAATCTAAATCCGATGCACTCTTTCTCCAATCTAAACTCAATTCACTTGATCATTGGTGCAATGAAAATAAGCTCTCTCTCAACATTGCTAAGTGCCAGGTTATTAGTTTTTCCCGAAAATGCACGGTTTCACATAACACATACTTCCTTGGCAATAATTTGTTAGCCCGAGTTGAAAACGTTGTTGACCTTGGTGTTATCTTGGATGAGAAACTCCGCTTCAGCTTGCACTATGATAAAATGATTTCCCATGCAAACAAACAGCTATGATTCATCAAAAGACGTTCCAAGGAATTTCGTAATATTTCGTACATCTCATGTATACATACATATACATCTCTCATATATACATCTCACTTGTGCGCCTCATTCTCGAATATGCCTCTATCTGCTGGAATCCGGCTTTTGAAACCCACAGTAACAGACTCGAGTCCATACAAAAACAGTTCTTGCTTTTCACATTGAGAGAACTATACAATCCTTACGATTTTAATACCCTTCCTCCTTATGAGTTTCGACAGGGTCATCTAAACTTATTGACACTTGCATCCAGAAGAAAAATTATTTCGGCCTGCTTCACATTCGACGTCATTAGAGGCGTTATCAAAGTTGAATTCCTGAATAGTAAAATGGTATTAAATAACCCTGTAAGGAACACCAGGTCCTCTCGTTTACTTAACGAATATCCACATTCCACTACTTACGCAGCTAATGAGCCGGTAAATAGATGCTGCAGAATATTTAACAGTATAAGTTTTCTGTATTCCCCTACGATCTCCAAATTCTCCTTCAAATCCTCCCTTTTCCAAGCCATCCATAACCCCTTATCTTAAGCTATATTTCAATGTTTTATTTGTTTGTTATTTATCGATTGTTATTGATTTATTTATTAATTATTTAATTTATTTTATTTCTCGTTTACACATATTTATTTCAAATATTTTCTTGTATTGTTTATACCTTGTTTGGTTAGTAAATAAAATAAAATAAATTTCGTTTCGAATGAATGGCTGTGCTGGAAGTTATAGGGGTGGAAAGAATTTTAGAGTTACCACCTTCAAAACTCTTTAAATTTTCGAATCCTCAATATTTGTTGTTAATTGTCATTGCAAGATCATTCCCATTTGAAAATTTAATGACAACATCGCTTAGTAAAGACATGCCAAAATAATATAATAATAATAATAATACAAAAATGGCCATAGCTGGCAGCTTTTTCCTGATTTTTTTCACGATTTTCCTACGGCATGTGGTTTAGTCTATCACTTACTACATGAATTTCGTTTTGGTTTCATGACTGGATCGGAAATTATAGGGAAAAGGCATTATTTTGCTGAGCAAATTTACAAGACTTAGGTGACAAAAATTACCATAGCTGGCAGTTCTATTCTAATTTGTCAACCAATTTCTACCAAATGTGGCTTATAGTAAGCTTCAGGTACTGGTAAAATGTGATGGCCAAATCGGAAGTTATGGGCAGAAAAGCAGTTTTTTTTTCTCAATGATTTTTCAAGATGGCACCACTGCGACAGGGTTGCCTGCATTTCAAAATCACAGACCTGGTCCTAGTTAATATCAATATGTCCTGTTAAGTTCGTTATGATCGGATTATCCGATCGTCAGTTCTCGTGATCAGAAGTTTTGAGTGCTGAAAATAGAGGTAATATGGTGATGGGTTGCTGTTCTTTCGCAATTTGGATTTTTGAAAATTTCAAATTGACATGGTGGACAAAGGTTAAAATTTATCAGTATTTTGAATTTTTGTCAAACATTATTTTTTCAGGAGGGCGACATACCGGTCGCTATGCTGGAACGCGTCGTCCAAAATCGGAACCTCAGGATGGACCATTTACGGCGCAGTCGCGGTCAACATGTAAATGAGATAATCTTTAAAAAGCAAATGTCAGATTGTTCTTTCGACTCACAATAAAATTCAACTTTATGCCTTTTATTTGAGATTAAAACCTCATAATAAATCACCCTATATGTATATTTATATATATATATATATGTATATATATATATATATATATATATATATATATATATATATATATATATATATATATATATATATGTATATATATAAAGAAATATGAATTTAGGGTAGGTATTATTTACTCATCAACTTTATTTAACAGTGGTATGCAGAAAATAACAAAAAGAAAAAGCGAAGAGAAATAATATATATAGAGGAAGAAAGGGAAGATATATAGGGAGAGAAGGCATAGAGATAATAAATACTACATATGGAGGAAGAAAAGACTCAAAGAAGCAGAGAGAAGGCATCATGGAATGGAACATACAGAAGACAACAAGAACATAAAAAGCAGAGAGAAAGAATCACGGAACGGGGAGAAGGAATGGAGGAACAGAGAAGTCGTCGTGGATCAGAGTGAAGGCATCAATGTAGAGAGAGAAAGGATAGAGGAATAGCGAGAAAACATCGAATAGAAGGGGAGAGCACTGAAAAAAGCATAGCGGCAGAAACCATAATTTATATACTTCTGGCGCTATATATATTTAATTTCGGGATCGTGATAAAAAATAACGCTTAACACTATTATGTATGGCGAACAATTAATAAGAATCAGCGAGGCGATATTTATTATAGCTTACAAAAGCATGTATTATAGACCCTAAAATCATGATTTGACCCCAATTTAAAACATCTATTTATTTCTTGCTACCTGCGCCAGCTTTCTTTCGATTTGAAATATCATCAGCTTCATTAACTTTGGATTGGCTCCATATTTTGTGTATTTATAAAGTTTACCAAGAAAATTTCCTAGCATTCATCTAAAGAATCCTTTTTTTCCTGACATCTCGTTACTACTATGTCTAGTGTGGGTGAAGAATTGTATAGTGTTTATCGACAGTTATGGATTGTGTGTGGAATGAAAGTTTATTTATGTATATTATAAGTGCATGTGTTATATAAACTGTCATTGTTTTAGGCAGTTTTAGAATATTGGCTATAGGAGATAAAAAAAACTTATCTTTTAATTTCCAACCCGTGATCCTATTGTTTAACAGCCGACAGACCACCGGCACTAACCACTGCAGTCCACTGTAATTGAGCTTATTAGCAATCTACTGTTTAGTCTATTTTAATGATAATGTTGATATTATGTTCATAGAGGCTGGGGCTATGTTGCACAGGACTTGAGACTATATGCATAGCAGAAAAGTCGATAATGTGTGAAAATTGGACCTTTTTAGCCGTATTTATAGCGACCATAATTGCCACTCTATGTCATATACGGGGCATTCCACGTGAAGCGGACAGGTAAAAAATTTTGAGGTTTCCGATTTTAGTAATATTTGATTATGTTATACCTATATATGTTCTCGATCCAGATGCAAAATATTTTTACCGTAATAAGTCTGGTTAGCGAGTTCGTGAAATAACATAATCAAATATTACTAAAATCGGAAACCTCAAAATTTTTTACCTGTCCGCTTCACGTGGAATGCCCCATACGTCAATGCGCTATGTAGATTTTTTCAGTGCAGACATCAAGCAACAGAGAGAGGGCTTAGAGAAACAAAGGAAAGGAATCGAACAAGCGAGATCGAATCGGGAAAAGAGAAAATGGATGTAGGAGGAATAGAGGAAGCGTTCAATGCCAAGAGGAATGAATAAATTTGTATGGAGTGGAGGCCACTGCGACTTCTTAAGACATCCAAGTTTCTTATGAACCTGACTATATCATCCCCGGATGGAATTTTTTTTTATGACCCAGGTGGAGGTAAAGCAAAACCAAGGAGCTCTAGTCTTCGTCTCAGTAGTACTCGACAGTTTATGAGAAGTTGTTCTACACTCTGTCATTTATCCGCAGTATTCGCAGCAGCCATATTGGCTTCTTACCTATTCTGTCGATGCACTTTTTGCAAGGAATTTATTATTACGGTTCCACACACAATTATTATGCCACTTTTGCAGAGGGCCGCTGCTTCCTTTACCTCTTTGTTATTATCTTTCAGGTAGTTTTTGAGTATTTGAAACTTTCCAGGTTAAGCCAGTAGCTTTCGGTCTTTTTGAATCAGATAGAATCTCCCTCGACACAAAGAGCGTAGCTGAATTTATGTGATATAACCTTGAGAGCCACTTGGCTATTCGATATGATATTAATTTCGCTCCATTCAGTGTTCCTTTTCTTTACTATAAGCTTTGCTTTAAGTTTGGCAGATAGTTCTGCCTGGTAGATAGCCCTCTCAGCAAGGGGGTTTATTTCGGACCTGGGTGCTAGGATCCCTGCTTTGATTCCAAAATCCAATTTTGAGCCATTCATATACCACATTTCCGCCCTTTTTGTGCGAGAGGGTGGACCATATTCCCATTTGTTACTTTATGAACAATCCAACAATCGTCATCTTAAACTTTTTCCCTTTAGGATACTATGATGGCCTCTTAGATATCTCGATTTCTACCTGTAGGCTGGTTGCTTGTTTTGCCACTTGCTCTTCAATCTGGCATTGTTGCGATTGCAAGTTTAGGAGGGCATCTTTACCTGTCCTTTTGCGTGCAGCTTATTTTGATTAGCGGTATATTTAAGGAATTTTAAATATATTTCGTTTGGCTTAGTGGGTATAACATTAACTTCTAGTGTGTGAGGTCCCTGGTTCGAATGCAGGTATGGACGAGCATATAGGTACATATGTATGCTAAATCATGTCAAATCAGGAGCAAAGTAATTTTTGTGATGATTAATTTCACTGATACATTTTTCTAATATGAGGCTAAAACTATGATATCTTCAAGTAAAGCTAAAATTATAATGCTTTTTTCACTATCGGAAAAATTGACATTGTTTTTGTTTGAAAACAATAAGTATATAAGTATAACTAGTACTCGCTAAATTTTTGGCAATTGAAATTGATATTTCTTTCATTCAAAGCACATTATCTCCGAGCATATTTACAATAGAGCAATGATTTTTTCCAAATGAAACTAGAGATTTCAGTGGATTTATCGGACGATTCGTTTTCTGACATATTGATTGTGACAGCAATGATTTTAGTTCATAGTAATTTTATCAGCTGCGTTTCACTTGAGGGCTTTTTCTCCCTCTCTCTCTCTAATGATTAAAAAACTAACTATAACTAAAAATCCCTTGTTGAGTATTTATAGTTGAGAATTATGTATCTACAAATAAGGAGAAAAAAAATGTTCATTGAAAGAAAAAAATTATCAATTTCACGCGCTGAAATCTAGAGAGTATTTTATTAATACTTAACATATTCAAGGAAATACGATGTTATTTTTTTTGACAATCAATATAGAGTAGCATAAAAAAGAATTTTCACTTGATATAACAATTTCAAGATAGCATTTCGAATATGTTGTCGCCAATTTCGCAAACGGCTTGTCTGTCCTTAAATTAAACTCATTGGTTTAAAGAGACAAACAATTAATCTGATATGTTTCTTTTTCATATTCTAGCTTCTGCATGACGAAACCATCAAATTCTCTTTCACATAAAAAAGAATCAATAATGTCCAACAACCGTAATTTCATTCGACATTCCAGTGACATATATTTCGAATTTTACAACTGTCCATTTCTATTTCGAACATATCAACGGACAAATAAAATCGGCATACACTGAAAAGGTGGACGGACACTCCAGAAAAGAACGGAAATCGCACTAAACCCAATAAAACACAGCAGCATATGTCAACTGCACGCGGCTAGCACTAAACAGAGTATGGGCGTTTTAACGCCTTTTAGGGATACATGTATGTTATTGAGAAAGTCATCAAGTACATTGGCAATCGTTTTTCTTTCCTCTATTTAAAATGTGTATGTAATACATTCGTGCAAGTTTAAGGTTGTCTGGATGATGATATTGTGCTCGAATATAAACGAAATTCAAGGTAGTAAAATATATATTGTTTTGAGAAGACTAAAAGACAATTTGTATGAAGAGTTGCGTGATCGAGTATGTACTGTAACTTAATACAAATGAGTTCGGTTTAAATAGTAAAGCCAGCAACTAGCGCAGCAACTCATGCATCCTACGCATGGACAAAACCAGTCGCAACATTCATACACTATTCATTTCTAAAAATACCATATGAAAATGACATAAGGTTCGAATGTTGAGTAACTGTAGCTTCTTTTACAGAACATTATGTTTAGATTTTTATTGTCTAAGCTACTGGAAACAACGGAATGCATATTCACTGAGCTTCATTCTAAAACAGATAAAATCGAAAAGCAAATCCATCTGACTTTATCAAGCCTAAAACTAAATTCTTACCAAAACGTAGCCAAAAGATCCAAAAATAGAGATATAGCACAAGCTCAATCATTGGAAACTATCTTTATTGTCGTTTCTGTGCGTAAACTTGTGCTTTGTTGCTTGCCATTCAGCGTGCACAAGAAAACAGTATAAATAGTCAATAGGCCTAATGATTGCGAAACCGAATAAGAATATAAAATAAAATCGAAAACGAACCGAATCTCGGAATAAGATATTTTGTCAAAGTATTTCAAGTAACAAAAGACACACACTTTTATACACCGCGAATTTATGAGGACTTTATAGTATTGCTAGTACTCTGAAGCTAGACAATAACGTGCGGCACGCATTCAAATTGTCATTGCTAATCTATCTAACGCAAAATGAACATAATTCCCCGTACACTTATTAGAATCGAACTTGGACTAGAGATTTTTAGACCTAAGTGCGATTTCGTGAACGAATCGGAAGTACAGAAACATTCAAAGAGTTCGTTGATGTTTTAAATCAACAATGGGTCTCCGATTCAGATGTTTGTTTGTTGTCGTAGAATCTTGTCTTGCTCAAAGGTTCCGGACATTGACGAAAGAAGAACTGCTTCGCCAACGCATCAATTGAAACAGTAAATAGACGACATTCGAAAACAATATTAATATTCCATATCAATTTTTTGGGGGTTTGCAGCTTCATCAAGCGTAACGGGGACTTTTTCATGGGAAAATTAATGGTCTGAAACGTTATTCTGTCGTCATAGGATGAATAACCGAAAATTGGCATAATGATTGATTTCACGCAATTTAAGAGTTGGTGCTAGTTTAAATTGTAGCAAATTATTAGAATTGGTGCGGGTGTTCGAATTTTTAAGAGTTCTCTGAACTATGTTTATTTGAAATCAAATTTGAAAATATTTTCATGCGATGATGAATAAGAGTTTAATCCAGTAGAAGATCGATTTGTCTCGTTTTGTTCCTACAGTCATAAAGCTAGATATTACTGGTTGACACAAGATCACGTAAACCATACCAGATAAAAAACCTGGAGCTAAAAAGGTTCAGTTCATGTAGCCGTGGAAGGGCCCAGACTTTTTGCGAATTGAAGGACGTCTTTCAGCTTCTGTGTGTACGTTTGTGAGGTCTGGTTTTCCCAGTACTGTCTGGTTTTCCCCATTGCCGGACAGTGACACAGGAGTTGCATAATTGTCTCTGCAACTCCCGGCTCTTATTACTTACTACTTACTACTTTACTAGAGATGAGCTAAACTTCTCTTTTTACTGAGCAGTGATCGCAGAGAGCAGTTTGAGCAAAGAGCAATTTAGAGTAGCTGCTATTTCAATTGCAATTGCGATCGCAGTTTCGTGTGTACGGAAAATTGCTCGCTACCTTTGATTGCTCGTAGCCAGTGTTTGCCTGTTACCTGCTCATAGCTTTCGATTATTATTGTCCTCTGCCTGTGCTTGATACGTCAATATCTAGGTTGAGATTGTAATGGCATTGTATGCTTACAATGCGACCCATATATTTCTCCACTTCTAATTTAACCGATGATGTTGTATTTGTTTCGATATTCATCGAATTCTGGCCAATAAGAAAGTGATTCAGGGTCATCATGTGGTTCGCTTTGTTGAGCATATCTAGGTTCTGCTACTTTATTTCGAATATTTTCAGATAACCAACGTTTAATTTCTTGTTGTAATGTGCCCAGAGCAAGTTTATTATGAAACACATGCTGCTTAAACCTAGAAGCTGAAACATCGCATAATGCAACATTTTCGTTGGTTTCAAGATCCCTAAAACGTGTTTGCAGCTGCTGCAATAATTGTTTGGCAAAAGTTTGTATATTTCTTGTTTTTCCTCCAAGAACTACCTTTTGTAGAACTTTTTTTTAGACCAGTAGATACAGGAATGATTTTTCCTGCAGATGGATAGACTTCACTACTCATTTCTCTCGTAACCTTCTCAAAAGGAGCAAGGAGGGTGCAAATTTCAAAAACTATGCACCATTCTTGGGCGGTAAGCAATTGAATGTTTGTTGGATTGAAATTACCAAAAGTAATTCTTACCGCTTCCTTCAACGTAATGAAGCGTTCTATCATCAAATAAGTTGAATCCCAGCCAGAGTTAGCTTTTGCTTATAAAAATTTCAAAGTTTGCTTATAAATATTACAGCGAGCTATTTTACTGTCCACTTTTTCAAAATCACTAGTTGCCTTACGGACCATTTTTAACTATTTTCTTACTCACTTCCGATGTCTTCACAAAAAACGCTGAACGATAACTAATAACCGAAAAATGTAAATCGTTTTCCGACTCATTTATATATCATTAGCCTACGTATAATGTAAGTAATGGAATATGCAAACTTTTGAGCTAAAGGATTTACTTATATAAATATGTAAAAAAAAATTATTGCAGCAATAAAAATCGATCCCTTAGAATCTCAAAAGAAAATCCTTTGCTATCATATCCTTTACCCTTTTTTTGTACTTATTATGTAGGTAGATGTGAAAGTAAAGAAAATGCATGTAGAAATATCAATACAAACCCATCAGAGCAATAAAAATATCAAAACTCTCAACAAACCCAAAAGTACATTCTTTATTATTACACCCAACTAGGGATGCATGCATATGTATGTCCATCTTAGTCTCAATAAAGTATTTCCAAACTATGGGAACTATCAACAAATTAAGCCTCACCTCTAACCCAAAAATAAATTCTTTATTACTACACCTATGTAAACATGCATGCAAAGAACACAAATAAGTATCTTATCACCAGTCTCATTTAAACAATTCAAATGTATCAAATGACTTTCCTTGGCTGGATAAAACACGCATACCGAATGTACAATACCTGTGATCAGCGCGCCCGTAATGTATTGCATCTATGTACATGCGAAGCCGACAGCATAGGGTAGAAAGAAAAGAAACTGAATAGATGAGCATTTAAAATTTTCTGTCCTCCAACAGAGCAATAAGCAGTTGAACAGCATGAGCAGAAAACAACCAAATTGTTTATAGCTCTTCACAAAACTTTCTGCTCTGCAAACGAGCAGTGAGCAGTTGAACAGCATGGGCAGAGAGCAATCACCCTGCTAACTGCTCTTTTCAAAGAACAGTGCTATTAGTAGCAGTGATCGCAGGAGCAGTCCCATCTGTACTTCCTACGGGTGTCGCTGGTTGTGGTTACGAGAGTCGCAGTTTCATGGCATGCGCTGCTGACAGTGGTCAGTAATGATGCCAACCAGCTGTTTGCAGTCAGTCTGATATTGGTTAACCTGGAGGGTTGGGTTGCTCGCCATCTGCACACCGCAACCTGCGTCACATTGGAGTCAACCAAATAGGCGAAGGCTGGACCGATGCTTGGCCAACGCACCAGTCCTCTCATCCCGATTAATGCTCTTATGGCCGGGTGCCCAGACGATTCCGACTCTTCTGCTATTGCCTAGCCTGTTCAGGCTTGAATACAGTTGAGTACGCACTTTGATTTATATGTGGGAGGCATCAGTGCTTTTATCGCTGTTTGATTGCCTATGAAAATGTTGAAAATATTGACGTATAAGATTTCTGCGGCTTTTCGGCTCACAAAGACTTCAGCCTGGAAAATACTATAGTGGTTAGGAAGTGACTTCTGTACAAGGGTTTGCAGACTATGCTGCAGAGCTTACTCCTGTAATTGCTCTGGATCCGTCTGTGTAGAAGCTAAAGACTGCTGTGACCATTTGCTCATTCCTACGGTCGCTTGATATCTTTGCGCGAAGCAAAGAGTTGGGCTCGAAGCAAAGTGGTGAGTGCTTCCTGCATAGGGATTCTCTCATTACTGCTATTGTCAAACGATCCTAGCTCATAGTGTCCCGATTCCTTCAGCCTGACAGCAGCTTTTGCGGCAGTGCATTTAACAAAGAGGTCAAGATGAAGCAGGACATTCAACGCAGACGTAGTTAAGGCACCTGTAGTGCATAGAACCGCCAACCGCTGAGCTCTGTTCGCCATTTCAGCAAAGGAAATTTTATCCGTTGCCGCCGCCCAAACTGATCTTATATTTCCTAGTGGAGCGTGTAAGATCGGTTTTATCGAGATTGATGTCAAGCTGCACGGTATTCCCCCACTCATCAACTAGTCCCAAAGCATACTCGATGAGCTGGCCAAGGATATGCGGGAGCCAAACTGAGATTATGATCACAATGTCATCAGCATAGGCCACAACAGTGACTCCCTTGCTTCCGAACCTCTTTAAAATTGCATTTGTTACCAGGTTATACAAGAGAGGAGATAGAACTCCCCATTGGGGTGTGCCTCTGTGGATCTTCCATACGATTTGCGCCCCCTCCCATTCCACTGATATCAGTCTTTGCGTAAGTTTGTTGCTTATTCAGCTGCATAAAGCAGGATGGGTGTTGGTTGCACGGAGGGTCTCCAAAATGGCTATTGTATGCACATTATTGAAGGCGCTGTCAATGTCCAGAAAGGCCCCCAAAACGTAGGCTTTGTAATGGATTGCCTTTTCTATTTCAAGAATGATCATAGTTATGGCTAATTTGAAGGATATGTTAAAGTATATATTCGGAAGCATATTTTGCTGAGTTTTTTTTTGGTGATCTTCATAGAAGAGCCCTTACAGGAGTTGTTAGAATTTTCCTGTCGTAAGATTATATTCATATTGCATTATGAACTCATCAATATGAGTTGCCAGAATTTCATCCATAATTTCAGGGTCACCATTTTGGTCTGCCTAAATATATAGGATGGCACAAAAATTTTTGGCCTTTAACATGAAAAATCAACTCGAAGGAATTTATCGGGAAAAACTATCTTTGAACGTTTTGAGACCAGCTTTAATTTTTCTTAAACCTACATAGCTTTAATTAATTCCTGTACACAGATGGAGAATAAATTTTAGTGTGGTTACCGACAAGACTACAGACAACGCATTATACCTTTACTTTCCAATAAGAACATTCGAGAACTGCTGAGCTTCTGTCAAAAGCTGAGAAACCTTGATTTGCTTTGTCCGGGTTTGTTGTTTTTTTTTTTGCTGACCGATCCGAACTGTTCGTTTATCGATTACCTAATGTTTTCTTTATTATAACTAGAAACGATGACGATAAACGCATGAGAATTTTATGATGTCAAAATAAGAGTAGTTAGTACAGTAGTAGTCAGTAGTAGCTGTATCTAGGTTAGCTCGAACCCCGGCATGTGAACATAGCATGGAACATACTAGTAGTTGGTGCTCTACCCACTCGGCTTCTCACATTTTTCTAAAATATAAATCTAACATAATCAATTTTTTATGCCTCGATCAGAATCAACCAACGAGGTTCAAAACAGATCATCATCTTCGCAAGGTACTTTATAAAATATGATAATGTTGATTTAACTGCCAGTCGAACTAACATTTCAATGCGGGCACAGTGCAAGTGTAGGTAATACGCTTCCCGTTAATTTTTTCACTTTTCCACAATTTGCGTTATGGGTATACATGTAACTTTTAAAGGATTGTCAACAGAGGACACCAGTAGTGTTTAAGCATACGGGACCATGTTGCAGCTAACTTCATGTTAAAGCATCATTATTTAACCACATTTTACAATATATGTCATTTCATCTTCCACCATTGTCATTGTCGCACAAGTGGTCAAAATCTATCTCGATGGTACAGGATGGCTAGTCTTAGCCCACTCGCCTTATAGCCCAGATATTGCACTATCGGACGGTCGATGCAGAACGCCCTTACGGGAGTACGCTTTACTTCAGTTGAAGGTATCAATAATTGGCTTAATACTTTCTTCGCCCCCAAAAACGAGCAGTTTTATTAGCGCAGAATCCGTGCATTGTCAGAAAAGTGGTAAAAAATCATAGCTAGCGATGGGCAATAGTTTAAATAAAATACATTAGGCGTGTTTTTTTTGCTCAATCTATCCATAACAGAACAATACTATCCAGAACAGACGCATTGGAAACAACAGTGAATTCACTGGGACAGGAGTTGTTGTTGTTTCCAAAAACACGCCTATTGTACTAATTTTGCACAGTGAAATTTCAAAATCGAGGAAAATGTTTTAAAACTTATTTGTATACCCAATAAACAAAATTGTGATTTCTTCAATCGAACACTACCTTCTATTACAAACAAGTACAAATACCTCACAACAACAAAAACAAATCATCTCAAACACTTTCTTCAATCATATCTTTCATTGGATGAGCCACAACGAGGCGCAAAGAACAAAGACACAACGACTCTCGGCTTTAATTCGTGCTCAGCAAAATTGTTCATAAAATCTAATTCATAATAATTAGCATATTTATTAAAACCGCAAAGTAAATGATAAATCGACAAAACTTAGTGTTGGTTGTTGGTTCAATTCAGGCGATTTGTAAAGAACGGGTTCGAATTGAGTTTTCTATTGTAGATTAACGAGTGCACAGTTTCTTTGTTCGAATGATAGATGATGAATCACTGTTTCGTAGTTGATCGAACTTTGATATTGGGATATATTATAGAACAAATAAAGATAGTCTGTTTATGGGTTATCTTTTCAAATGCCATCAATATATAGTGATCAGATTGTAGCTTCTTTTCGTCGATGCATCGCGATTTTATTCGCGCGTACTGATAGTGCTTCAGAGCCGTACCAAGGAATTTAATCGATTCACAATCGATTCAAAGTACATATTTGCATGTAGATAAGTATTTTGGATTAAATGAAGCCACTTTGAAGGGCAATATGATATCCATGATATCATGCTTTTTTAAATACCCTCTTTGAACATTTCTTGCTATCAAGTTCGTCGAGAAACTATAAATAGCTTGTAGCGTGATATGAAATGTTATTGGTAGTAGTATTTTATATTATTAAAGTCCCAATTCTGAAGGGTGCGACGTTTATGTATATCATTCTGTGCACTTTGAAGTAGGACATTCAAATAAATCGAACGCAAGAAATATTTAACATAAATCATTGTCTTTGCGTGCGCACATCTTCATACAAATACATAAATTTATCAAAGGGAACTCGACTTCGATGCAAATTATAGCAATATGCATTTCAAAGAAGCCGATTCCGATTCTAAATTAATTCTTTAGTTTATCAACAGGATTATGCTTGACGTGCATTAATTAATTAATCGAATTGAGGTCAAATTACACAATACAAGCCCTTCAAATCTTAGCTAGAATGGGTTGGATAAACGAATAGACCTTGTAATAGACCACTCTCTCCAAGATCTTGCTAAAACAAGGAAGAAGGGAAATGGAACGGTAGTTAGAGACGCATGTAGGATCACCAGTTTTTTGTATTCGGATTATGTTCACAATTTTCAAAAGAGAAGGGAAAGAGCCTGAAGACAAACTTATGTTAACCAAGGTGGAAAGAGGGCCGCATGGAGGAAAGCCCAGCGGACGAAAATGCCTTGCCGAAACCTAAAAGGAAGAAAAACGAAGACGGAGTAGCGAAGCTTACAAAGGCAGGTCTGACACAAGGGGGTGCTGGAGTGAAAAACTGTGAAACAAGCACTGAGTGGATGGAGTACATGGTTCAGGCGAATCGTGCTCTAAACAGTGCAAACAAAGAAAACAACACAAGTAATGTCTTGGTACCATAAAGAAGTATCCGGTCCTCGTTGAGATACACGAATGGAGATGGGTCCAAAGACAGACTGGGCAGTATTGCAAAGTTTTGCAAAGCACCGAAAAAATATGCCTAAAATTTGAAGAAACAACTTGTACAGGTATTTGTAACAAAAAAGGCTGCATTCTGTGTAACTCTCTAGATTGCTTTTCTACCAACAAAATATACCCGGCCTGGAAAGGCGAGGGGCAAGTTTTGAAAATAGCGGCATTCAAAAATATAACTTACTTTGAAGCGACGGATATAGTTGAGGATGCAAATAGTTTTCATATTTTGGATGAGTCAGACCTTAGTTCACCTCCACCCTTTCTTG
Source organism: Nemotelus pantherinus (assembly GCA_963978885.1). Classification (NCBI taxonomy): domain Eukaryota; kingdom Metazoa; phylum Arthropoda; class Insecta; order Diptera; family Stratiomyidae; genus Nemotelus; species Nemotelus pantherinus. The sequence goes on from OZ022265.1 coordinate 89,707,876, forward strand.
ATAACAGTTCACTCTCAACAAGAAATGCCAAAAATTGTCTGGAATTTAAAAAAAAACCGAGCGGTAGCTCAAACTCCTGTTAAAATAATCTTCCCCCCAAAAGAAAAAACAGAATCAGATCCCATTTTCAATTACCCCAACTACTTCATCACAAACGAGTTTAATAAATTACTGAACGCCCTAGTAGTCAAAAACAAGGTTGATAGCCTGGTTCAAAACAAAGAAATCATTCCTAACGGTATGTTTGAGTTTCTCCTGAGGCTCTGAAGAAAATTCACAAAGCTAATAATCCCACTAACCCAAATGAAAATCTTACCGCTAAACATTCAGCGACTTCTCCAGGTACTAGCAAATTCAGGAACAGGTGTTGAGGGGACTATCCATATCCACGAATTTCAAGAAAATAGGCAAAACCAAGTAACCAGCCCAAATCTCAAACAAACAAAAAAAAGTTGATGCAACGGTTGTGGAATGTAAAAAAAGTCCTCCTCAAACTGTACAAGGCTTCAAGACGTAGGACCGACTTTTACAGACTCTTGAGCGCCAAAATGGAATGGTAGGACAAGGTTAAAGACGCCAGAAGAAATAACTGGTTGAAAAAGATTGCCCTCAAAGAAAACACAAAGGAGTTTGGGGATTTCGCAAGAAATGTCAAAAAAGTGGGTTTTACAGCTCCCTACCGTTTTTGGACCCAACAAACGATCTAGAATATCTAAGAATGATCAAAGATAAAAGCCCTTCGAGCTCGCTAAAGTATGATTTAATACCCAAACGCACACAGAAAATAATGCTGCCCCTACAAGAGCTGAGGGATACTCTACGCATTCACAGAAAAGTAAAAAAAATGGACGTCGTCAGCCCGCCACTTTTTAATATGCAAGCCACCAAGCTTCACTACAACACAAAAAATGGTGTCAACATTTTTTAATACGCAGACGACTTTTTTCATTATTGTGGAGGCTGACAAAAATAAACAAGTCTGTTTCAATTTTCTTCAGAATAGCGTTTCTAGATTCGTCCAGATTGCCAAAGACCTAAAAATTCCACTCAATCATGACAAATGTAAAGGAGTCCTGCTGAATAGGTATCAATCCTTCAGTCCAAAGATTAAACTGGGCAACATATATATTCAAGTTCCTAGGGAGAACCATCCAGTATAACTATTCGGACAAAGATTTTAAAAAGCATGAAAGTCAACGCTATCCAACCGGAAATAAATGCCATAAAAGGTAATCATATCCTCTATAAATCCTTCCTAAGAGCGAAGATTGAAAGTCACCTCTCCACCTATACTAACTTTCCTATGGTCTAAAGAGCGATATCACCCGCAATAAACAAAATAACAAATAATTTCTTGGGACTGACAGACTCCATTCAAGCCTGTTTCGAACTAGCCAACAACTTGAACAAACTATCATAAACCAAATTTACAGTGTTTGTGGGCTAGCACCTCAGATGAAGGTAAAAATCATGTGGAACATAGGTCATAAAACCTTGAAAGATATGGTCCTAGTCGACAGTGATGCCAAGAAAGGAACTTTTGTGGGTACCGAGTTTAGGTTCTCCTATGAGCCCGGACGACGCAATTCATGAGATTTTTGCCGTAATCAAAAATGACTTGCTGAGTCATTACAGAATATAAACTTAAAGAATGTGCCTGGTCACTGGTATTTAAGCTTTAGGGATCAAGTTTGGTTCAAGAAAACTAACTTTAGTAACACCACGAAAAAAAGCAACATACTTTTCGTCAACAAATGTTTCAATATGAGCAGACTTCTCAGCATCAATGTCATAGACGACCCTAGATGCCTCTTCTGCAACGAAACGGACGATATAGATCATCGGATTCGAACATCGGCACAGACCGAACGATCCCAGTCCTTTTCTGTAATAATAGTATAATGAGGTAAAATTTCAGAATCGACAATATCATCTGTGAGCCAGGTTTCCGTCAAACATATTATATCGTTCGAAGCTAGAGTAGCAGAAAATCTGAAATCATTAGTTTTGGCCCTCAAACTGCGGACCTCTCGGACGATAATTTCTATGTGAAATTCTAGTGAATTCCTTAATAAGAACGCCAGGAGGCCAGAGGTTTTTTCGTGACAGTTCATTAATGCCAGCAGAGATGGTTATATGAAATAATGCTAATGATGCCACCATATTACCCCTACCAACATACTAATGATGCCACATAAAGAGAAAAAGCGGTTGAAAAATAGCAGTTTTTCGGAAATTCATCAGCACTTTTGAGAAAACGCCCGGTGACAAAAGAAGAGTTAAACAGAACGTTAAACAGATTCGCGAGATAACTTGTTAGTCGAAGGGTTCAGACGTAAGCTTTTAACAGTGTTTTCAGTTGTTTTGTAACCGAGGTCCCATATAATGACTCGGGTAAGTGATGAAAAATCACTGTCAAAATAAGCTGTGTCTGTTAGACAGTTTACTAGCCCGAAACAAGGCGGCAATAGGGCTAGAGAGGTAATCAATATATCTTGATTATTATAACAGGTTTGATTCTTCAAGCAAATGAAACAACTGAAAATCACAGAGGCGTTGAGAGGTCTAATTTATAGATTTAGTGGTGTAAGAATATATCTTAACTGGAGTAATATATCATTAACCCTCCGAGAGCACACCTATTTTTTCGATCATCGAGAACAATTGGGGTCAAATTGACCCCAACCACTTTTGAACGTCTATAGAATCGCCGCCACTGAAGATTTTCATTTGAAAAAATTTGTAAATATTGTTTGAGCCCTCTTTTAGTAGTTTTCATACATGAGAAGTGCCTTAAGTGTCCTAAACATACCTAAAAAAAATTGAGAAAAAACAGTTTGGTCGAAAATCAGCTTTTTTACAAAAAAAATCGTAACTTATTTCATTTTCAATATTTTTGGCTAAAAATTTAAGTGTATCAATTTAAGTGTCTCAAGATATGACAAAATTATAAAAAAAATTAGCCCTATAGCGGCCCTTGAAAAAAAGGTATTTATTTTGCTTATTTACGGTGGCGATAGTGAAGATTTTAAAATTTGCATATTTAAAAAAAATCATAACTTTGTCAATTTTTAATATTTTGAGCTGAAAATGTAAATGGACACTTCCCACACATTGTAAAATAATAAAAAAAATTAGCCTTATATAAAGGGTTGCAAAAAAGGTATACTTAATCTTCTGAATAATCAGATTCTGATTGCTCCGAGACATGGTCGTCTTCGCAGGAATCACTGTCGCCAAAACTGTTATCATTGTCTTCAGCTAGCAAATTATTGCGCACACTAGAGCGCAGATTATACGCTATATTGCTAAAAACAACAAAATTAAAACACTTGCAAGCTTATTTTTTGGCTTTTTTAAATTAATCTGTCGATTTATAAAGTAAAACCAAATTTTAGTTTTTACATCAAAATTGACGTCGAGTACAGATGGGGTCTATTTGACCCCTTGATCTGCTTCAAAGGCTTCTCAACGACGACTAATAATTTGGGACTGGAAGCGAACGGTGTAAACTTATAGTCAAGACACAGAAATATATTTAGGAGCCTATAGTACTCCTCTTTTCCCGCAGGCCTAAGCGCTGCGATCGGTCAAAAAGGTCTCTGGGGTCAATTTGACCCCCTGTGTTCTCGGAGGGTTAATAAGGAGACTTGTAGTTAATTTCTAGAGCTAGGAAAACATTTCAAAATAAAATCTAACCCATTGGAGTAGCTACTCTAGATTGTATTTGATGCTTGTATGATTTTTGAATTTGGAGAGAAATATAACGGGGCCTAAACATTATTAGACTACTAGCCTAGACCAAATGTACTTTATTTGATGTAATTATTCATAGAACGGGAATTCCCAGTGAGTTGATAAAAAAGCAGTCAATATTGGGGAAGGTTCTAACCCAAATTCAAAGGCTATCAATTTCCGCTAAATTACTCTTGCATTGATAGGATCGTAAGATAAAGAAATCTGACCTTGAAGAAGCCAGTGTACGTCTCTAAATGAATAATAAGCACAAAGACCGTCAATTCAAAATTCACCAGTTGAAGCATATGCAAAAGTGCACAACGAAGCCTTAGCCCACTATTCGATACAAACAATTTTCTATTGCAAGTACACATATCTTAGCGGCTAAATATATCTAAGCAAAGCCGCAAGGTTGATGATATGCTCTCGGTCACAATTTCAACCCGCAAATGGGCAAATATTATAGACATTTCAAACGAAGTGTTTTCGATTATGGTAAATCAACTATTCAACTACGCCTACTGGCGCTCAACCAGCAAAATCTTTTTTGAACGTAAAAGGCCGTCGAATTTGCCAATTTGAGTCGTTAGCTGCTTCGCAAAGTCAAAGACATGACCAGCACTCTCAATTGGGAGTCTTCGTCCAAACAAGTAGCGTGTCGCGTGAATTTATTCAACTGTTTACGTTAACATGCAAGTAGCTTAGCAATCGTCCTGATGGCAATATTTCAGAGTAAGGAAAAGATGGACTTATTTCAATAAGCCAAGTTGTATTTGCTTAGAACAGCATGCGAAAATTAGTGAGCTCATGCCTAGACACTAACCGGTATGATCACTATGGTCCCATTGCTCTAAATATACCAGCAACATACTACTTTCTTAGACCAGATTCACAATGAATACCCGGTGGAAATGAGTCACTGTCTCATTATTCCCCCCATGCAATACGGCAATCCCAAACAAGCAGTATAGAGTGCCAGAACCTCTAACTCTACCTAACCGGCTACCAGCTGCAATCCCATGTAGTGGTATTATGTCATTTTCCTATGATTCCGATCAGGTTTCCATACAGAAGACCACCACATATTAACGCAAAACTAAACCCTGCATTTGTAGTAGTTCCCCCACAATTCAAAAACGGTAGATTCCTTGACCTGAGGGCCGAAGACTTCCTGGGTGACGACATGCGGAGCACCAAACAACCTGAAATTCATTTACAACGTAAAACTTTTCTTCAAAGGCAACCGAGCAAGATTATCAAGTTTAGTGACAGCATACTAGATGAGCATGAGCAATCCGTAGCTCGTCACACTTCAAAGTTCTCTGCAATCTCAGTTAATTGAACGATATGTCTAGATTGGTAAGAAACCAGAAAACGTCATTCGACTCACCATCTGTTCGTTTTATGTTGACGCTCTGCCCAATTTCCATCATATCCATGATGTATTTTGTTGCTTTGTTGTCGCTGGACACAACTTGTAGATCCTTACAAGCGGTTTAGGGCCTCAAATATGAACCGTTGATTAGCAGCAGGGATTGATTGCCCAGCGTATGATCTTCCAATTTGACTAGCCTTCTTGAACTTAGAAGATATTGGGTTCGGAAACAAGTTGACGACTTCCTTGCTCTCGTTGCTCCAGGTTTCGTGTCGTCCTGATATCCGATTGTGAAGTCTCTTCTTGCCCTACAATTACTGACACCAAACGTTCCACATTAACGCAGCAATCAATTAATAAGGCCAAAATAACAGCGACGACGCTAACCGTGAACAATTCTATCACGCAACGGGAAAACACAAGAAACTCCAGCGAAATATGCAAAATTCGTCGGCAGATACGGCTACGATACAACGACGACGATTCCACACTCCCCTAGCGTACGACACGGGGGATACGTTGCTCGTGAACGAAAAACTCTATTTCTCGATGAGATTGACTTCGATTTTCCAGTCACATTTGAAAGGACACGTATCCCGAACACTGAGCCCGACAATCTTGAGGCGATTCTTAACCGTTTCCCGAATAATTCGAATGAGAAAAGACGCTTTCGCCCACGAAGAAATTGAAAAACTCGGAGTCTTGGCTCGGTGCATTCGTGCACGCCAGGCGACGATTTGTCGATTTCGATTCTCTTGTTTGAAAAAATTGAATTTTCGAAAAATTAGCCAACGACAGACGGATGCGCTGCGAATGGCACTTTAAAACGTAATCAAACAATCCGTTTGTCTCTGTCTCGCCTTAACTCTTCAAGTGCCTGCGGAAACGAGATTGGAATACGTTATTTTATTGATGCATTTGTCGAACATCTTGTCTTGCAAATTCGAATACGTCGATAAGGCAGCGTTTCGAAAGCATTCAATTTGACAGTTATTTCGCTGAGCCTCTCGGTTTTATATATTGTTTTATGATTCCGTACAATTGCTAGCAAACGATATAGAAACTGAAAATCTCACGAAAAGATTGCACGCAAATGCCTTGGCTTTCAAAATTAGTTCTCGACATTATAATCATTCCGTTCAAATTTAGCAGCCAACCACAAACCCGAACAGACGACCGTATCAACTTGCCCGCGATAAAAAAATAACATAAAATAAATGTTACGTTGCATTCTCTGTGCTACTTACCAACAATGCCGTAATACAAAATAAAAATTACTTTTTTGATGATTTTTAACGCGAAATATGATGAGGAATTGACACACAAATGAACAGTACCACTGTCATACAGTTCAAATAAGAATGGGAAAATAATTCGTAAATGTCAAATTCAAACGCTGACAGCAGGGAATCTGATTGGATTCGAACTCGAATCAATGCAGGGCTGTGAAATGATTCGGAACTGAATTTCGAAAGCTTTTGCTTGATTTCTGGGCGTGCAGCGAAATTTCGAAAACAGAATTTAAATTCCGTTATTTAATCTGGCAAGAAAATATTACTTTTCTAATATTAATGATATTTTATTAAGATACCCTCCCAGTTACCCAGATCAGTAAGGGAGAACATAAGGAGAAAGATTAAAGGTCAAACCCGATGGTCAGTTGCTGATAGGATAAGGCCAACCCCGATTCGTCGAAAGACTGGATCATTCAAGGAAAAATAATTCTTGAAGTTAAATAGATAATGAGGTCAATGCCAATGTTTCAAATTCTAAGTTTGTTATGCCAGAAATGTATCTTAAATGAATGTCTCCCACGCGAAATAGCTACGTTGTTTTCATATCTTTAGATTTGAATATTTATTTTTGTTCTCGTATAACGAAATCATGTAAATTTCGAATGAATATTGAATTCATGTTTCTAGGAATGCTCTTATGACTTTTCAAAGTGGCAATGATATTCCCTGCTTCATATTTAAACAGCTGTGGCGTCGCTTTAAAGATTTCACGTTTATTCAATATCCAAGGCACAAATATTTGATGAAAACATGATTGTACAGAACTCAATAGCTGGCGCAGAAGAGACAGCCACAAGCGAATAAACTTGAACTAAACATAAAACTGGTTTGGCACGTGTGAGAGAGATAAACCAAAAATCAAACGAAATTACACAAAATAAAGCTTGTATTTCATACGAACGAAACAAAACTCCTTCCATACATAAATAAGTGAAATAAAGAATTATTTGAGCAAATCGACATGTATGTGCAATACAATGACGATTTTTCAGAGTTTAGAATAACATAGAGGTATCTGTCTTTAATTTAGTATTAACTTTTGGCCTATTTTCTATCTAACAGCTAGTGCTTGTGTGCTTGTTACGAAATTGCCCTTCGACTGGAACTACCTTCGTGGCTAGGACCTGCCATTCTTTTCCGTTTCTTCTTCTTCGCAGTGAGACTCTCCTGCCCACTGTCAGTGTTCGAACAACTGTCTTCAGATTCACTAGAGCTTGATGACGACGACGACGATGAGCTCGAATTGCTCGAGCTGTCCGATGCAACACCAGTGCTTTCTCCAATATTAATACTTTCGGCTAATTTCGCTAGTTCAGGTTCTTTTTCCTGCAATGAGAATTACTTATAAATACTTCATGTTTAGAAAACCAGCAGTTAAATCTTACCCGTAATACCCGCAGCCACTTCCGCGATAATTTCGGTCGCCCGCGAACCGTTTTATGCCAAACGACGGGAAAGTTCGTTTTGCTGCAGAAGTTCTGCGTGACGGCGATAGTGTCGTCCATGTTCAGCACAACATGCCACCATCCGCCAGGTACGAATACTGTTTCACCTGGTCCTTGCAGTATTTCAAGCTGTCAAGTTTAAAGGATACTTTATACGCAAGTCAACATTGTGAAATTGAAAATGTTTACCGGTTTACAGTCCTCCGGCCAATTCGGGAGCTTCGTCTTTGGATATATGACACTGAACCACGTGATGGCTTCATCCCGTTGCTTGCCGCCAACTCCACCAGTTACTTTAATCAGTTCCTTTGGCGTGTGTGTGGGGAACAGACACCAACGTTTGTGGCCGACGATCAACGTATTCCAAGCACTGGTTCCCAAGGGATCGATGTGGATTCCTGTGCCGGAACGACCTGGTCCCATTACAAACCATCTATACGGCGGTCGCCGATCTTCGCCAGCATATTTGAACAGGTCATCTCGAAAGTAGACAGGAATACTGTAGTCGTCGAGCAGTTTTTTCCGCCGATGGTGCTGCAATTGAAGGTTGGGTGATACAAGATCAAAGAAAAGCTAATATAGTCAAAAGAGTGATTCGCACATAGCGAGCTGCATATTATTACAGCATGAGTCATTTTCTCTAGGTCGAGGCAATAATTAGAAGCCAAGAAATATCAAGCGCGCAGAGAGCCACGCGTGTCTGCTAAGCAAAGATTCTTCACTTTTCTATTTTTTATTCATATTTTACGTTGAGAGCTCATCTACGCGTGACTCTATTGCGCATCTGAATAGCTGTAGATTTTAACGTTAAATTTTCTATTCATTGATTTACTTCTAGAATACTTCATCGCTCTAAAAATAATATCAGTTACCTCTCCGAAGCTGCTATCAAATATATACAATGGACTATCGTCCTTCGTCGACCTCATATATTCCACGTAGTACTTCATCTTCATTTTCACACTGTAGCCCTCATTATCTTCGCCACATTTGAATTTCTGATTTCGATATTTCTTTGCCAATCGGTCCAACGTCCATTTGTGCTTTGCATTCCAACTATCGGCCATACCCTCGACAACGACAGGTTTATATGGTTTCTCATAGCGTTCAATGAACTCCTGACAACCGACCGACTTCACATGAATTCTTTCCACATTGTCCGTGAAGTTCTTGTATTCTTTGAAGCGGCTCGCATAGCCTTGGGCCGTCCAAGCGCCTTTCTCGTTCAGTTCTAGTCAAATTTAGAAAACATCATATAATTAGATCATTGCCGCCTTCGTTTACATCGTGGTTATGCGAGGACAAGGACTTTTGTTTCTGCACATTTACCTGGTCGGGCTTTTCGCTTCACATCTCGCACACGCTTCCGCGATCGATGCGGCATTTTGAACTCTTCCGGCATTTTTCAACAAATTCACAATTAACTGTTTACTAGGATCTGATGCTAAACTCGCCGCTCGGGATAGGAATTCCAATCTAATCAATTAAATAGTGGTTTAGCGTGCAATCCGTGCAATCAAATCTCCGACAACCTGACTGTCAGATGATGCAGCCAAGATGCTGTTTTTGCTGTGTGCGTGCAAAATTGCAAAGCACAAATGGCCGGGTCCGATGTGGTAATGCTGTCGCGAAATGACATTCAAATCGAAATGTACTAGAGGTTGCACTAGCACTCCGGCGAATTGAATCGAACCACTGCAACGATTTTCTCTGGCATTTGATGTTTCTCTGCGACGAATCGAATTGTCAAGTGGATGAAGAAGTGCCAGAAGGTGAAAAACAATGTTTTTAAAGTTTGCATCGAATATTTGTCGGGTTTGCTTGGGCCCGGGTGCGACAGTTGCACTGTTTGAAGAAAGCGGAAACGATGAAAAATTCAAGAGTGCTACGCAAATTGAGGTAACGTTCGTTGATTTGAAAAGAGGAATGTGCTTTGAGCAAGTTCAGTTTAGCACCTTCTTATTTTAATTGGCGCCTTTTGAGACTTGATTACGTTGTTTTTTCGTCAAATCAAAACTGTCAAGTTTACTCAAGTTGTAGGATAAGTGAAATGTGAATGAATTTGATAGTTTGTCCTTGAGAGGAGTTTGTCACAAACAAACTATTGAGATTCGTTATCGAAAAGAAAAATCCACTTGAGTGGATTGTCATTCACATCCACGAATGATGATGCGGCTGTCTGACATATGCTTAAATATACCCTTTTTGGCAACATGTAGCTTTTTTGCAGGAAGCAATTCGTGACTTTGGCGAAACCATCAGGTAGTTAATTCGAATGAATCGGACACGGTTGGCAGTTAATTTCTTCTTGAGCGTATCTATCCATATCTAAAATTTCCATCCCAATTGATCATTCGTATGGGAACATCAAAACTCCCCCTAGAATGTTTTCATATGTTTCAAGATTCATTTCAAGGAAAGAATATTGTCTAGATAAAGGGACGGTCCGTTAGGTGGATGGCGAGGGGGTAGATGTGGTTGAAGGTGGTCGGATTACTTCAATTTGATGATTAAAAAAGTTAGGATGGGGAGACGGAGGTGCATTTTAAATATCAAAAAAAAAAAAAAAATAGATTCGATTCTTGATCGTTTGTCTCTGATACGTCGTTGGTGTTCACGGTGTTCACCAATCACGTTGTGATTATTTACTTTCAATGATGACTTGCGATTCTACTGTCAGTATTCAGTAGCGTTCGAAGCTCAGTGGTTCGATGTAAGTCCCGACTATCCCTATTTATTATCCTTTTCGTATGTCTTGCCCGCGATGGTTAAGGAATAAGAAGGCCCTGGAGGTAGCTTCAAGATTGAACATTACGGCGAAGGAAGCCAGCAAATATATGTTTGAAAAAAATTTTGGCAGTTTTAACGAAATTCTGCCAAGACCAAAAAAAATTAATGCTAAGAACCCTATTAGTGATATTAATATGAATATGACTAAAGTCAAATATAGCTCAGTAGTAAACATTTGCTAATCAAAGTGTTTTTGAACATGCTAAAAAGCTAAAAGTTTCCGAAATAAAAAAGCTAGTTAACCTACTTCTTAATTCTCTTGACAAAAATACCTGTCAACCAGCAATTTGTATAAAATAATAGAAAACGAAAAATCAAATAACATATCTGTTAAAAGTAACTCAAATAAAACAGAAGAAAATCTCAGGTACTATAATAGAATGGTTGAGGTATCTTAAAGGATATCACCAGTACTAACATTTATCTTTTAAATCTTTTCTCATTTTTAAATGAAACCTCCACATACAGATCATACATCTAAATATCCTAGATTTAAGAAAGTATAAAGATGATCTTGAAAATTATTTTACCCTAAGTAACTTTCATTATCAGTTTGAAAGGATTTTATAAAAATTGGGACGCAAGCCATGGTAGACGAGCTGCAATCTCCATCAGAAACAATATCAAATTCACTTAAATGATTATCGACACCCCCTTAAGGTAGGTATCCATATGTTGCATTTCTTCCGTATCGTATCCCTGTTGCGTATCATTCACTAAACGGATACGGTGTCCACACTACTCAATATTCCATGTATCATCAATACGATCCGTTGCAAAAAGCTCGATACGCAGCTGCAACACTTTTAGTCACGAATCTTTAGTGTACAACGCAACGTGTCCACACATAACTCCACTTAGTATCGTATCATTCCTTGCACAAAATGTGATATCGTCGATATACTTCAATAAATTGAAGAATGTTTTCTTTATTCCACTCCATTATCTATGCACTGCACTACAATATTGACAAGTTAACGACTCAAATGTCAAATCATGCAACGCGACTTGTGCAACGCAAGTTGTCCAAATATGATTCGAGAGCGTATCGTTTCATTCCTTTGATGCGACGGCAAGAAACCGCCAAGTGACCGATCGAGTTCGTTGCGTTTCGTTGTATCAAATTTTGATACGCAACGAAGATACGTTTGTCGTATCCACTGATACGCAACGGCGATACGATACGCGAAAATGATACATATGGATACATACCTTTAGAGTTAATAGTGATCAAAACCCTTAGCCTGAAAGAAAACCTCATCCTTATTTCGGTCTACACACCACCTATTTTCAACGACTCACTTTTTGTTACAGAACTGAGCAAAATTCTAATTTTTTTCGCTTGTAAATATCCCATGGTGGTTTGCGGTGACCCTAATGCCAGAAATTCTGCTTGAGGTGACCATGTCAATAATGCCAGTAGTAAAATACTGCTAAGTATCATAAAAGATTTGAATCTAAAGATTATTAATAACGGGTCCTATACCTATTTTAGGTTGATAACTGGGAAATCAATTCCTAATATATCCTTAACAAACCTCACAAGTAGTGTCATTTGGAACAGTGCTCTAAATAACATTAGCAGCAGCGGAAATTGTATTATTTCCATTGTTTTTGACTTTATAGGTGTCAAGTGAATATAGAATTAACAATAAAAAGCCTAACAGGTGTATGTAACACTGTTTTCCCCAACGGCCTAACAAAATTCTTGGCAGAATATAAAAGTATCCTCAGTTAAGATCCAATGATCATGGTCCCCTTCTTGTCTATAAATCAGCATAGACAACGTATATCGTCTCTAAAGCTGCTGATTTAATAGATCCATGATCCCAATTCAATAATCTTTACAAGTAAATTATATCAATGGATTATGTAAATTTATTTAAATTATATAAATAAACATTTATGTAAATAAGTCGGAGATGTTCAAATTTGTCACAACTAGCGTAAATAAAAATTAATGATTTTCAACTGCAAGTGGTCACATCAGTCAAGTATGCACTGTGAACTGGTGTCTGATGAGAATCAGTGCATACTTTCGAAATCACTTTGCCAAATAAAATTTTCAATATAAATAAAAAATTTTCAATTTTAATCATCCCGCAAAAACAATTCCAATATCAGTAAGTTAAACATTAATCCTTCCAGCTGTGATGATAGAAACAGCGAGAACTTCCTCAAAATGATACAAAGTAAAATTCCGACAAGTCAAGATGCCCCCTCTAGCATGTAATGAAGTTAATCCCTATCTTTTCAGAGTCAAACATCTGAATGAAGTTTCTCTAAACATAACAAAAAATCGGCTTCGGGTTCAGATAAGATCAGATAAGACATGATAAAAGCCTTAAATGAAACTAGTAAGTTGAACCTAATAGAGACAGTGAATAACGCAGACTTTATTAAATACCCAGACACCAGTCTCTCCACTATAGGAGTAGCCCCGCTACTCAACCCAAGAAAGGACTCAAACAGCATTGATGGCTTCAGACACATCTCTCAAATTAACACTCTAGTTAAAATAATAAATAGCATGATTGAAAAAAAGATTTTAAAATTGCCTAGTGTACTTAACATCATCCCGGAAAACAGTCATGCTTATTTTAAAGGAAGGTCATCCCACTCAAACATATAACCACATAGAACACTACATTAAATACTGCCAAGCCAATCATCTTAAAGCCACCATTCTTTAAACATTCTTGGATAACTTGAATATTCCAACGCCTTTCATAAACTGGATCATATTCTTCCTGAATAATGGGGAACTTAATAGGTGAGCATAGTATCGAAATAAACAATGACCTGTCACAGGGAGACGTTTTAAGTTCTTTACTCTTCAATTTATGCATGGCAACACTACATTCATGGCAAAATAAAAATGTTTAAATATTCCAATATGCAGATGAATTCATGCTAATCTCGGCTCATAAAGACGAAGTAAAATGTCTAAAAAATCTGCAGGACTCTACGTCCAGGCTCCTTGAAATATGCAAAGACAGGAACTTCCAATTCTAGCGTTGAAAAATTACTAGCCCAGTCAATCCTGAGAAGATAATCCGTTGTGCTGTTATTGTCAGCATTGCGAAAGTCATATACAATAGAGTTATTATAAAATAGAGATGTGAACATATCAGATGGAGATAGCAACTCAACTGTGAGAGCAGAGTGGTGAAGAGTGTTCTCAAATAATTTTCTGCATCAACAGTTGGATTAGCCACTACATCGTCGTACCTATCAGTAAATATAAGATCTAACAAATTTCCATTTTGGTGTCGGAGCTATTTGCTGCAAATCATCGCCAAAAAATGTACTAACTGCATCGAAAACGCTGGAGTTAGAAGATTAAAAGGAATGAGGTTGTTATCAGTTTCATCAGCCGTAAATTTTAAATTTGGACGATTGAAATCTCCGAGAATTATAATTTTATCTTCCTCATTAAGAGATGAAACTAGAGTAGAAATTACTTCGCATATATCATTATAAATGGCTTCGTCTAAACCGGGTGGGATGTAGAATATTCCAATGCAAATGAAACCTTGGGACCAGGAAATGCTAATAATCTTGTGATCGAAGATATTATATGAGCTACTTGCAACTAGTTCGCTTAATAGCGAGTCACGAACAGCTACTAAAACACCACCATCTCGAGTTTGACCAGTAGGAAGATAGTTTCGATCGTTCCTGTAAATAGTCCAGTAACCATCTAATATTTCTGCGTTTTTGTGCCAACTGTTTAACCAAGCTTCCGTGAACGTTAGTTCATTAACTTGGCAAGATTTTGAGTGAAGAAAAAGTCTATTTAGTTTGCCTTTCATACCACCACAGTTGTGGTAAAAAACTTTGAGGCAGTTTGATGAAAACTTTTTGTTAGGAATTATCGTTTTTAAAATCATTCCTTGATTTATGAAGGGAATATACCATATATACTTAGTTGTGACATGTGAAGCAAAGGTGTCTCGCTCTTTTTTCACTTGGTCAGTTATTATGCCAAGTTGCTCATGATACCGAACAAAAACAGTATGAAGAGCCTTAAAATCTATAGGAAGATCTTCCTGCTGAATCATGACTTAAGATGAGTCTTCTTTGTACCATCGGAACAAGCGGAGTCAGTTGCTTTGTGCATGTAGGCAAGGTAGAGGCGAACGTTTTCATATATTTTTTTATCCCTCAGCCGAGAAAGCAGATACCTGCTTTCGAGATCAGCACTGGAGTTAATTGTCGCTTTAACTATAGGGGGGACCAGTGAATCTAGGAACTTTCACGCAGTTGTCACTGGTTCGCACGAGCGATTGGCAGTAACTATTATACCAGGAAGGAGGACGTTTGATCTTTGCCATGAACAAAATTAGGGTATTGTACGGGTTTAGAGATGGCGTTAATGATATCGGATGGTTTATTGGCAACAGTATTCGGAAAGCAATCGAAATTTCCAAACGCTGGAAATTTATCAGGGACTCTCTGGGGAAATTTTTATTTTAATTTTCTGAATAAAACTCTTGTACGGAGATGAGACGGCTTTGGAACTGATGTTAGGCGCTATGCATTGCTCGGTGTTCGAGAGTACTTGGAAATTACCATCCTCAACATTGCAGTCAATGTGAATAGGATCACTTACTCGAGTGTGGTTTGGCTTGGGATCCAGATTCATTGAATCAATATTCTTGGTGTCACCATTATCATGGTTGGAAAGGG
Organism: Nemotelus pantherinus; assembly: GCA_963978885.1. NCBI lineage: Eukaryota > Metazoa > Arthropoda > Insecta > Diptera > Stratiomyidae > Nemotelus > Nemotelus pantherinus. The sequence goes on from OZ022265.1 coordinate 89,723,211, forward strand.
AACTGATGGGAGATGTGGTTAAATTAAAATTTTTACCGTTGCTAATTTTATCACTATAACTAACTTTATTTTTCCGGCGACCAATAGTCTGAGTCTGGTTTCTCCATCGGTGGAACGCTAATACTTTCCAAGTATGGCCATTATTTTTTGCGTTGAAGTTGTTAAAAAGCCAAGCATATCGTGTGGGAATGATGATTTTGAAAAAATCACCGAATTTCCGTTTTGTTCGACTGTGTGTCCTAAATACGATGCACTCTTTTATTAATGCCTCTTTTTCGAGAAATTCGTACAACCATGTAACATCTGCAGAGCGTGGAGCTCCCTTCACATTGGACCTGTTGTTTTTGTTATCATTTTAGTTTTGATTGTTTTAGTTTTGATTATACCGAGTTGCGCTGTATTAGATAGTCTGATTTTGTTAAAGCGGCGCCGCCATTCGTCTTCTGTCCAATAAGTGCCAAAGTTAAAGATCTTCTTTGTGTGCTGATCAGCTGGGTTCGCCGCAAGAGAGGCTGGACTTCCCTCGCTCCCCTCAATGATTGTATGTTTGATAGAAAAATTGATGCCTCTTGCTTCTTTATTTTGTATATCTGGGTGCTAATCGAGTTGTTTGCTGCAATATTTGCGTCAGCTGGCATCAATTCAATATCTAAGGATATTTCATGGAGAATGAAGTTTGCCACTGATAAAAAAATAACGAAAATCGGAATCTTGACAGACTCCAATAATGCCTGTTAGTAGATTAAATTAAGCAGCGGCAAAAGAAAATCTCCAGCATAACTCCCTTCACAATCATTCAAATCATTTGGATCCTGGTCATAATCTTACCAACAAAACTGACGATCTTGCTAAGAATGCCTTCCGACAGAATTTAGAAATATCCTATGCACAGGAAGCTAACAAAACTCTAGACCTGATAAAAAGAAAGATAGATTCCACATGGAAAAACGAATATCTGAGTGACATCAGAAGGCTAAAACAATGTTCATGGACTATGGCTTTAGAAATTCCTTTTGGTAGCGTGAAATTGGTTTTGATGGGAATACGATTAAGAAAATAAAAAGGTGATTTGTTAATAATGCATTAAACAATAAAAATAAAAAGCGCATGGAAATAAGAAACGATGAACTCAGTGAAAATTGCAATCAAATTGATGACATCAACCATAAAATATTCCACTTTGGTGAATACGAGAGAGATTGCAGGTTATATGAAATTTTTAGCACAAATAATACTATTGAAAATATTCTTAATAGACAATTTAATAGACAATTGATTCAGTTTAGTTATGATAATAAAATTAATATATAGAGTATTTTTCAGTTTTTATATATATAAAAAAATCCCTACATACAGTTACTAAATCCTAAAACCAACACCAAATGAATATAAAATCAAATTCTAATCGCAAACGTTGGCTGATACCGGGGGATCCGGAAGCCAGGACGTCTTTGTGGAATTTCCCTGAAACACTGTAGACAAAAAAAAGTCCCGATTATCCCTGCTTGCAATAACTTACCAAGCAAGATCAGATTGCGCTAGTGAACAATATTTTCTAATAAAGTATACTTTAAATATATTAGCAAAATTGCAAATTCAGTCATAAATCTGTTGTGATTTTTTATAATTGCTTTCCAGATTTTCGAAGAAGACGGCCTACCAACTTCATTATGCGAAACATGTTCAGAACGGCTGAACTCGGCATATGAATTTCAACAACAAAGCATCGCTTCTGATGAAAGACTTCGGTCCTTTGTTAGTACGATCAATACAAAATTCGCCGCAGAAATAGGAACATTACACCAAGGGGAAACAATAAGTAGTAACACAAATGAGGAATTTAACCCTAAAGAGCCAGAAGAAAAACAAATTTCTAAGGAGAACGAAAGCCATGAAAATTTGAAATTTGATACTAACCAGCTTTCGGGCGTTACTAACTTCAAAATTCATCAAACTTCGTCAGCTAATGAAGAAGAAGAGGAAGAGACACTAAATCAAAGTTCAGAATACGATAAAATAGACAGTTCCGAAGTTGTAGCTGTTACATACGGATACATTGAGACAGTGGAGGAGACATCGCCAGATGAAAGCGACGGCAGACGGCAATTATACTTCGACGACCCGAGCCACCGAGAAAGTAACAATGAAGAAGAATTCACTACAGATGAGGCTTCTGCACGATTTGGCTCGGATCCGAATGCATGCGGGGTTTGTTACAAGAGCTTCTCGAGTCGAACAAATCTCACCAGACATATGCTCAGTCACTCAGAAGTGAAACCATATAAATGTCCAGTATGTCACGGTACATTTACCCAACATGGATCTTTAAGGCAGCATATGTTGCGGCATACTGGAGAAAAACCACACACTTGTCCCACTTGCGGCAAAGGATTCACGCGCAGACGTTTGCTTCGAATGCACGAAAGAATACATACGGGTGAAAAGCCATATCAGTGTGAAATATGCAACCTGTTTTTCACCGTAAAAGAAGGACTACGAGTAATGAATTCTTAAAACGGTTTTAAATGCGTTATTCATAATTTTTTGTAAATTTTCAGCGTCACAATCTACGAAAACATATGAACCTGGAACCGGAAGTGTACACATGTACAATATGCAATAAGAAACTTCACTCGAAGTACACTTTTCGCAATCACATGTTTTTGCATTCTAGAGACGCCTTGAAAAAGTACAGCTGCAGGATTTGCCACAAATCTTTTGCAACGAAAAATCTAAGACAACAGCATGTTTGCGTGTACACGAAACCGAATAGAGGACTTCCAGTGAATACACTAACAGAAGAAGAAGAGACAGAGGTTGTAGGTATGATTGATCTGATAAAGGAGGAAAACGTCCAGAATTGGATATGTGAGTCGTGTGGCAAGGTATTTACGAACAGGTAAATTCGTTTTTGTGAATAATTTTTGATTTGCTATTTCCTGCGATATATTTTCAGGGAGGATTTGGTTCATCATTATAAAGTAGATCATTTAATTGATGTTGATGTTCAAGTAGAATGATGCTCATAAGAAGTGATTGTCAGTCTTTTTTAATTATTCTGTAGATACAATGAATTAACCAAAAGATAGTTATATGTATCAAAATAGCATCGAGACATCGAAGGATGATAAAATTTCTTTATTCCATGTGGAATACTAGAAAATAAATTAGAACTTATTGCATCTTGGTAAGTGAGCTATGTTCTCTCTCCATTTATATACAGTAATAGCAATACAATCAAATACAACAGAAACATCGTGATGATAATAGACACACAGCAATCAAACACAGCAGAATCTGCAAATTTTGCACGAAGTGAACATTAATGCTTCAATGTAGTGAGTTGATAAATAAAAGAAGAAGAATTTTAGTTTTTTAGGTAGCTTCCTCGCCCATATACCATAAACATAAAAGGTTTCCAATTGTTCTATTTTTTCGCATCAAACAGCCAATGGACGAAAGTAAAATTTTCTTTGCTTCAATCTTGGTGCATGTAGCTCACAATTGCTATTTCAATTTAATAGAAGTGAGCTCCAAAACGCATCAAGCGTCAGTCGACTGCGCACCTTCGTTCGGTGTGGGCTCCCAGAGTTTACCCTCGGTCGGTGGAAAAAATTGCAACGTGCAATCGAGCAGCGTTATGCCATCAGGTTTTTTTTTTATGGAAGTCCAATAAGCTAGTCTGGCGACGTTGGCCATGATTCGGCAAATGTTTCGGGATGAAAGCCTCACAAAATATGCTGTTACCGAGGAGGCAGAATTGCCAGGAAGACAGAAGATTGCTGGAAAGAGCATGAGCAAATTGAGGACAAAAGCCATGATCATTACCTTCTTTGGTGGAAAGAGATTATCCACTCCGAATTCGCATTGATATGAATTGGTATTGGTACGAATTGGAATTGGTACCATCAATGGCGGTTTTTACGTGGACGTCCTGAAAAGACTGAAACAAAGTGTCAGTCGGTTCAGACCAGCCATTGGAGCTAGTTGGAAGCTGCATCACGACGATTTACCGAGTCATACCTGCTCCACCATCAACATTAACCTACCTTGGAACTGCATCGTTTACCCGGGGCCTCGGAAATGTTATTCCTGTACTCTAAGTTGAAGACAGCTCTTAAAGCTGTAGCGGTGGTTAAATCAGCTTCGACCCGAACTTAAAAACTGGGTCGGAAATCGCCTACTTAAACCTTTTCCAAGTATAGAAAACTTACTGACTAAACTGTAGCGCCGTCCAAGGGTTCTACTTTGAAAAACGTTAGCAGTTTGTAGCGTTAACTACAATGCATTAAGTGACATTTAATCGCTTACAATATTAATTAATTAAAATCGGCTTCTCCCTAGTGTGTTTGTTTACTGCCATATTTTAATTAAACTATTTGTAAGGCTAGTGTGAGCTGTATTGTAATTTAATTAATAGACAAGCAATTACAAGTAAGAATTTGTTACATTTGTTAATTATTTTTTAATTTTCATTAAATCGACATTATTAAATTTGATCGCGACTATTGCTCTACAGGTCAGACGCGAGGAGGTGGTGCCTTAATTGCTGTGAATAACACACTTCCATTCTACTCCAACAGCTTTTGCCAGCCACTTAAAAATTTCACGTGTTGAAATACATAAAGCTATTTCGGAACTCGACTGCAACAAAGGTCCTGGCCCGATCTTCTTCCTCGAACTTTCTTGTGCAAGTGTGTAGAGCAGCTTATAGCTCCCTTGCATATTTTTTTCAACAGATCACTTTTGTCTGGTGTTTCCCATCCTGTTGGAAACTTTCGTATGTCACACCCATATTCAAAAATGGTGATAGACGCTGTATTGGAATTTATAGGGGCTTTGCGATCTTCAATTCCGAAACTTTTTGGAAAGATTATCTACGATAAACTTTCCCCACTTGTTGACTCCCGCCTGAACGAGCAACAACTACCAAGGTCGCTCAACTACCACGAATTTGACAGTCCTAATCTCAGACGTTCTGTGTAAAATGGATAAAGGACACCAAATCGACCCAGTTTATACAGATTTAAGTAAAACTTTTGACAGAGTTGACCCCTACCTTAATTCTAAAGCTACAGAAATTCGGACTTGGTGGATGTCAATCAACAATCGAACACAATTGGTAAAATTTCAAGGACTTTTGTGGAAATATATTTCTGCTAGCTCTGGTGTACCACAAGTTTGGCCCACTTCTTTTTAATATATTTATTTTCGACCTATCTGACGTCCTAGCAAATATACCTCATCTAGACGATCGCAAAGTTTATCACATCATTAAATCTATATTCGATGTAACCTTTCTCCAATCTAAACTCGATTCACTTGATCATTGGTGCAATGAAAACAAGCTCTCTTTCAACATTGCTAATTGCCAGATTATAAGTTTTTCCTGAAAATGCACGGTCTCACATAACAAGTACTTCCTCGGCAATAATTCATTAGCTCGAGTTGAAAACGTTGTTGACCTTGGTGTTATCTTGGATGAGAGACTCCGCTTCACCATGCATTATGATACTTTCCCGTAAAAACAAACAGCTAGGCTTCATCAAAAGACGTGCCAAGGAATTTCATAACCTGTGGTTCACATGATCTTTATACATCTCACTTGTACGCCATATTCTCGAATATACTTCCATTTACTGGAATCCGGCTTTGAAACCCACAGTATCAGGCTCGAGTCTATACTAATGCAATTCTTACTTTTCGCCTTGAGAGAACTAAACAACCCTTACGATTTTAATACCCTAACTAGTGTGATCAATGAACATAAAATTAATATAAAAATTAATATTATTTGGTTTGATGAGGTTAGCTGCTGAATTACTATTCATTTTGGAAAGAATCCTAAAAAGGGGGGCTTTATCCAAACTTATTGATACTTGCATCCAGGAGAAAGATGATTTCGGCTTGCTTTACATTCGACGTCATTAGAAGCGTTATCAGATTTGAATCCCTGAATAGTAAAATTGTGATAAATATCCCTGTAAGGGACGCAAGGTCCACCCATTTACTAAAGGAATATCCACATTCCACTATTTACGCAGCTAATGAGCTGATAAGTCGATGCTGCAGGATATTCATAAGTAATCTATATTCTCCAACCATTTGCAAATTATCTTTCAAGACCTCCCTTTGCCAAGCCATCCATACCCCCTTATCTTAAGTTATATGTCAATGTTTTATTTATTTGTTATTTATTAATTGTTATTGATTTATTTGTGAATTATTCAATTTGTTTAATTTGTCGTTTTATTTATACATACAGAAATTAGTTTACAATTTTGTTTTGTATTGTTTATGTAATTTGTATCTTGCTTGGCTAATAAATAAAATAAAATAAAAATTAATTTTTTAATTCTAATTCGAAAGTTTTTTCCTTCTAAAATGCTCTACCATGGCCTTCAGTTGAACACAGTTGAATTCAACGAATCAACTTGTGATTCAGCTAATCAGAAAATTGTTGACATTTCGATTTGCCGAAGTTCTTATGCTTGTCAAGTATGTGTTGTTTGTATACAAGTGCTAGTCTTCCCTAGTGTATTCTACTAAAAATGGATACTAGACTTGATGTAGATCTTTGTCGAGCCTGTCTTTGCACAGATTTAAATACAGATAATTCAAGTAAGGCAGAGCTGATGGAAAAATTCCAGTATATCACCCAGTTAAAGGTAATCGAAAATTCGTATTGGAACCATGCATTTCTATTTTTAAACTACGGATGTTTATGCTCGATATAGCTTTCGATGTAATCAAATTAGTTAACTACGCTTCTGTTTCAAACAAGAAAATATTCTGTCACCGAGTTCAACGGACTACAACTTTATCTAAAGTAGTGTAAAGTGCCAAATAGATATTGGCCGAGCCCAGGCGAGCCGAGTGTGTGGACGGTCTAGACAAGCGACTTTGACAGGTGTCAGAGGCGCTCGTGCGACATCCGATCGGAGTCGGTTTTTTGGGCACGAGTCAAAGGGATTTCACCACGTGCCTTGCACCATGGCCTTCATATAAAAGGCCTATCGCAAAAGCAATTAAGCTACAAGATGGCGGACCTAAGCTACTTTTCCCAACCAGTCCACACAGTGATGTTTTTTTATGGTTATAAAGAAATTCACGAGATCCACCTACAGGAGATATGAGGAAACTCATATGTCATGTTAATCACTGTTGTTTTGGGATCTATCACAAGCAATTTAGATATAAAAAGTCTTTAGCATCAGACCTCAATTCACCGGGACACTTATCCGAAGTATCGTTTGTGTAGAAGAATTTGCAGATTATCAATATTCGATGATTTTTAAAGTGGAATAAATCCTACCAACCACAAACGGCAATTGTTTACAATTCACATTGCCGAGAGTAGGTGGCAGGTATTCCAAATTGCAAAGTTCTCGCGTATACAGCACAATAAACACATCACTTTCACGACACTTATCCGAAATATCTTTTACGCGACAAAAACTTCGAAACGAGTCTCCGGATAATAGGAAAATAGACTCTATTCCCTGATTCAACCGAGTAGAACCATTCACATTACTAATTGTCAGAGAAATGTCAAACAATTGTCATTGTGCAATTCCCAATAAATCTTAATAACGTGAGGACTACACCATTTTAAAAAGTAGCTTAATACCTGTCAGATTGCAAGTCGCGATAGGCCTTTTATATGAAGGCCATGCTTGCACGTGCCGGCAAATGCCGTCCACGTGTTGACTACGAGCTGTCAAAGGCTCAGTCTGTTAGCCTGCGGATAATCTGCTGTGTGCGATTGCATTTAAATCCAAGCATCAACGTTGTTGCAACTCATTTATGAAACTTAGATGTATTTTGCTTCATTGCAGAAGTTATACATAGGTTTGTAGTCAATATTATGCAGAAAATTCCCTGGCACCAATCCGTATGTTCTGGATAGGATAGTTGTGTTAGGGGAGCAAAAAAAAAAACACGCCTAGTATTTCAAATACTAGGTTAATGAAATGAAGGCGCGAAACAAAATATTTTCTATGGAATATTCGTATCATAATGGGGCATGCATTTTCATATACTTTACCGGTTTAATTTACAAAAGCAACTAGCTGCTTTTCAAATTAATAAACCGTAATTTGTGGTATCTTATTTTTGTGCAGAAAATTGCAGCACAAGGTCTGCTCGCGTACTATGATTAATTGCGATTGATTATTGATAATGAGACCGTTCCCGTAAATTTTGCTTGCAACAAGAGTACAAAAACGACTTGCTGCGAATCTTTTTTAATATACTAGGTCTGTTCGCGTACTACGATTAATTGCAATTAATTGCAAAGAAGCCGTTTTTGTACGTACTAAAATGGAGCACAAAAATCGCTTCATTGCAATTAATCGTAATTAATTGTAGTACGCGAACACACCTATAATAGATTCAGGTACGCCAACAGGCCTAATGAATGCGGCGGTAAGTTTCTGGTACGGTTGAACTACACAAATTTACTACCTATCCTATGTACAATTTTGAATTTTTTTAACCGCCCAAACCATTTGATTAACAGCTGATGATTGACAGCTTGCGAAGTTGCGAGTCGCGCCCAACATGTGGATGCACAGGCTCGTGCTGTCTCAAAGCCGTCCACATGTTCGCGGTCTCGCCCGACTTCGGCTCGCCTGGTCTCGGCCAATATGTATTTCCCACATAAAAGAATGTACGCAGATATACTCATTCCAAATGCTGATAGATGTATACATTCTATAAAGAATCTTTTGAATTTTGTGTTCTCCTTAAGGACGGTGTTAGCAGCTCACAATACACTATGTCGTCCTGTTGAATACAGAGCATGACTTTGGAGCCATTAGTATTCGGTTTGGCCCTCGAAGTGGAGGCATAGCCAGGAGCTCCCCACGATTTGCTGCGCTTAGAGTTATCATGATGAACCCATTTCTCGTCCTCAGTTACAATGTGGTGCATTAATCCTTCTTTGCCTTGCATCCAATTTCCCTACTTCTGAATAAGGCGTTTTAAAATGGCTTGTTAAGTCAGTTCCAATGGTTCTGCCAATTCTTCTTGCGTTTGACACGAGCCTTGATCAAGTAATGCCTCCAGTTCTGCGCCTTCGAAAATCTTCTTTCACGGTCTTCGAAGTTAAAATCAACGTTCTTGAAGTGTTGAAACCACTCACCACACGTTCTTTCACAAAAAGTGTCCTCACCATAATTATTTGAGAGCATTCTATGAGCCACCGCTGCAGATTTCTTCATATTGAAGTAAAAAACTAAAACCTGCGAATGAGGAGAATTTGGATCGTAAACTGACATTTTCCATCGAGAATATAATAACTTTATCAATCTGCTACCTTCGTATAAGAAGCTTCAATTTGTTTTCAAATCTTACATGCTAGGACAAGTGATGTGCACCCCTCACAGTTAAGGACGTGCGCATTTTGATCACAAATTAAATTATTGTCTTAGAGTCAGAGAACAAAGAGCAAAGTTATTGTTCTAGAATTACAATTACATAATGCAAAGTGTTAGAAAATCAAAGTAAAATGGCTAGGCAAGTTGTTTTCTTCTACGTTAGAGATGGAAGATCTAACGGGTCAGTTCTTTTTAATTGCTGAAATTTACGATGGGTTAGTATTTTTCTTGCCAGTTTGTTGGGGTGATGAGCGAGTGTTGCAATATATCTTACACTGCGGATCTTGATTTCATCTACAATCGTCTCGATTGGCAGGTCTTGGCGGAGATTAGCGTTGTGGAAGTACCACGGGTCTTCTGATTGGGTCCTTTGGATGATATTGATGTTTGATGGGCGAGCTGCTCCCCAGATTTGTAAACCATAGGTCCAGATTGGCTTTAAAACAGACTTTTAGACGAGCACTTTAGAGTCGAGAGAAAGTTTTGACACGCTATTGAGCATCTATTTAAAGTTTGTGAATTTTAGCTTCAGCTGTTGATTTTTAGCTTTAATGTGCCGTTTCCAAGTGAGTCTCCTGTCAAGGTGCATTCCGAGATACATCACTTCGTTACTTTGAGGTATTGGTATATTGTTTAGATATACTTGAGGACAAGCCAGTTTTATCAATGTGAAAGTAACGTGGATGCATTTGGATTCGCTCATTCTGATTCTCCATTTTGCTAGCCATTCTTCAAGGATTGAGATGTGGGCTTGCTGTGTTTGGGATGCCATAACTGGATCTGAATCAGAGCATAGAATGACAACGTCATCCGCAAAGGTGGCCGTAGTTGTTTTGTCGAAATATCTTCCACCATTTGAACGTTGATGAGATTGATGATGATAATAGTGAGTAGAAAAATCACTGAATCAAACTGTTGAAAATCGAATACAGCTTTTAATATATTTGCTGCGCTGAAATACCTACTTGTTTATTTTGGAAAAATATGCAAAAATATTTGTGCTTCCCCGTGTCTTAAAGACAGGAGCCGCCACTGCCATGTAAACTGTATCGATACTTGGAAAACTGTATGAATCACTAGATTTTGACTGTTTTGACAAATAATGTTCCAGAGAAATTAAATTAACTGCTTATACGTTCAAAAGGTATGCTTATCACACATTCTGGATATAATTCTCGAAAACGAAAATTATAATTGCTTCGCTAGTTAGCCCTTTTATTAAACCTCGTCTCGGCTATGCATAAGTCATACATTATTCATACCGCAAGTTAGAATGCTAACATGCCGATAAATGAATAAATCCACAAAATATCACATTCAGATACCTAACATTTAAATTTAGTCCACATATCGGTCGCGATAGCGTTATCGTTGAAATTTGTATTTGCAAGAGGATATTGAAATAGTTCTGCGCCAAATTTATTTCTACAGTGTTGAAACAACATAGAGCTAGCTGCAGTGACCAAAAACTGTATTCACCGCATTATGAAAATTTGCTCAAACACAGGTTTTCGGTACCATCTAAATTAAAAAAACTAATTCGAGGGTATCTTAATCTAAAAAACTGTCTAAAAATCGAAGTTTCATGGCATACAGTAACGGATGAATTAATGGTTTCGCATGGCGCCGGATCGGGTGACGCAGCCGTCCAATGCAATCGAGTAGTTAATATCGCCAGGTTCAAAAAAAGATCCAACAGTATTTTGTAATTCGGACCGTTAATTGGCCTTCGAATTGTTTTTATCGATGTACAAATTGCGCATTGAAATTTAGTGTCCAGAAATTTCGAATGAAATTCCTGAATGCTACAAGACTTGGATTAATAATCAAGCTTTAAGCGTGCTAAACGATTCGGAGCATGACTCACCTTGTCCTGGACTAAAACCGAGGCATGCGATCAGATTTGAGTTTGAATGAGAACCTCCAATCAGATCATAGAAATCATTGATCTTTCCAATTGACCATATAACATTTGTTTTACGTTTTTTCCACAATGGTTAACTACAGTTTGTACTTTTGTTTTTATATTCTTTCAGCTTGACGTCAAGAGTCCTTTCAACTTATGTAGTCGTTGTATTTTACGTATGAAAATCGCATTTGAATTTCGTCAAGAATGTCTTGTCTCTGCTTCATATTTCGAACAACTCCAGCCATATACAGCAGAAAAGGCTATTGACTTCATAGACATAGAGAATGCGACTCTTCTATCTGATGTCCCTATGAATGATGATGAAATGAAGCTGTTGTTCGAAGTAGGGTACAAATCAGATCAAATGCCAATAGCAGCTCAAGCAACGAAAACAATACAATCTGATGATGTTGATGCTGGAATGAATGAATCAAATAATTTATGTAAATCGAAAATGCAGGCTTATGAGGCCGTGAATTTAGAGAAAATTAATGAGTGTAATATTATCAACGACATATTTGAAACCAATATGGATTGTCCAAAGTATTTTGCAGAGAATAATGTCCAACACTCAAAGTTTCCTGCAAAGAACAATGATTTCATTAAGCTAACAACCGATTTTGAGAAGGATAAGAAAGAAAAACCCAAGCTTCTATGCTTGGATTGCAATAAAGAATTTAATAACAAATTAAGTTTAATGAAACATATCTCGACTCATCTTGCATCGCATGAGTGTCCAGTATGTGCGAAAATATTTCTAGATAGTATCGAGTTGAATAATCATATGAAAATGCACCTGAACGAACAAGTTTACATCTGCGAAATATGCAACAAAAGTTTTCCGGACAAACAGGCGCTTTGCGATCATATGGCATTGCATAAATGTAAAAGAGGATATAAGTGTGACAGTTGTGACAAATCTTATTGCTCTGAAATTGATTTAAAGGTAAGATAGCTGTTAGTAGGTAATATTTGAAACAATTATAAAATAATATGAAGCAAAATATTTTATACTTCCTATTGAAAAACTAATTTCTGTAACTGAATGATAACGTCTGTTTCTCAAAAATGTCTAGTCTCACATTAAGAAGATTTTCATGTCAATGACGATATAATAGAATTTATACAAAATTACCTCGAAACTTATTCGTTTCACTCAATATATCTTGCAGAAACACATCAGACGTCACTTAGGTAAAGGACCATTCAAGTGCAATTTCTGCTTAAGATGGTTTAAGCGAAACGATTTACTAGTGTCCCATTTACGTTCACACACAGGCGAGAGACCATTTGTTTGCGACGTGTGTGGAGCAACTTTTCGTCAAAAGAGTGTTTTAAAGGTAAAAATACCGTTTTTAAACCTTATTTTAAAAATGAAAGATATGTGTATTCAGCTAATTATCGAATTATATACTCTTTCGATTTATAGAATCATATGTGCAGTCATACGGGTGAACGTCCATATAAATGCGAATATTGTGGCAGAGGATTTGTACAGAAGCTTACTCTAATCAGACACATTAGACGTCATACGGGAGAGAGACCATTGTTTTGTGATAAATGTGGCAAAAATTTTCGTCAAATGGATGCATTAAAGGTGAGTCAATATTTAATTATATTTATCCAAATATAGTAACAGTTTCGTGTGTGTGTGTGTATGATTACAGTATTACCGTTTACCGTTCAATTTCGGTAAATCGAAGTATGAAACTTTGTACTTCCTTGTAAACAGTCCAGCTCCGTTTTGCTTGGATTCACATTCAAGCTGCTCTCAAGGTTCCAACGTGAAAGCATGTCAAGAGAGTGATTTAACCTCTCCAATAGCGTAGATAAATAGTTTCCCGAAGTTGCTACGGCTATGTCGTATGCAACCACTTTGCAGTTTGGACGTCCAGCCTCCTTAGGAGAGAGTTTACCGTGGTATTCCACAACAGGGGAGAGAGGACTCCACCCTGAGATGTGCCAGTGCTAACTTTTCGTCGTACGTGAGCATTCCCCAAGGAAGATATTCCCACTGTATTCTTAAGAAGCCGGTGAAAGCTACAAGCCGCTCATCAGCATGCAGCACCGAGAGTGCCTGAACAATTGCGTCAGACTTTACGTAGTTAAAGGCCTCCTCAATGTCCAAGAAGCCTTTAACAACAAAGCCTTTAAGCTCCTCCAAGAAGGTGGCAAGAGTATATACCTTAATAGCAAAAATTTTTTTACAATTTTCTCAATGAGGACATAAAGAGCAGTTTTGACATACTTACCTTTGTTATAAGCATGTTGTGACTGCGAGATCAACATAGGGTTGATTGATTTTTTAATATGTTATCCAATGATTCTTTCCAGTATCTTAAAATCTTACGAAGGCAATTTGCCCTTCCACAGAAAGATCTCCCTGAGTCCCTCTTTGTCTTGCGTACGGCATACTTGAAAGCTTTCAGCTACATTTTATACAACGACCATTCATTAGATCTTTTAAAGCTAAACTCTCTCCTACACTCTCGTCGCAGAGTGGTGATCTCCATGTTCCACCAGGAGGGCTTGGGGCTCCCCCTGGCTATAGGTGGATTACACGCTACCCTAGATGCGGAGTTGAGAGTACAAGTTAGAGTGTCAATCCTCTTATCCATTCCATGGTAGCAGTCGATGTTCCTCGGAGCAGTTTCCAGGGAGGATCGGACCAGGGATTGAAATAACTTACAGTTCGTTCTCTTTCTGTTAATAAAGGCTACCTGCTCAGCTGAGCTACGGCCAGTCACGTTGAACGATATGTATGAACACTCCTGTAAAACCCTCCAGTTACGGAGAAGATGCGTAACTGAAGGGTTTTAGAGAGGTAACGCAAAGACCATCCCTACGGCTAGAGATGAGGACAGTCAGTTCACTGCTAGCGTTTCGATGAATAGGTTTTGGGCAAGGATGATATCAAATAGTGCCTTACCTCGGCCATTTGTGTTGGTGCTGCCCCATACATTATTATGAGCATTAGAGTTAGCTCCCAGAACAAGGGGCACACCAATTCTCGTGGCCTCAGCCACAATACCTTTGACAAAGTCGCAGGGAGGACTAACGCCATGATCATGTACCATGTAGCATGAAACAAACCAGCATGATCTTTGATCGATTTCCACTTCAACAGCCATGCTATCTTTGTCACAGTGTAAAGGATCTTAACGGTTTTCTTGACAAAAATACAAATGTAAGGCTTATGTAAGCCATCGGGTGCTATCAGTCGTATCCATTAGTGCGTAGCCCGCAAACACGGTTCTTGGCAACCCATGGTTCTTGAATTAGGATTAGCTCATCCTCTGTGCTAGATAATTGGAGCAGCAGGGCAGCTGATGCTGCTTTGGAATGGTGAAGGTTCACTTGAAGTACCTTCACCATTATTAATTGTTAATTAGAGTTAGGTCGAGGTCCTCCTCGTCTGACATAATAGCTGCCCCAGCCCCTTCTTCTGCATCCAGCGTCAAGAGGTCCAGGCAGCCACCCAACTCAGAGGTAGTTCCGAAACTAACCTCATCAGCATAGAGGGATTCCACATCCGATTCCTCCTAGATAATCCTCTCAGACAGGCGATGGACCCCTTTCCAAGTAGCTCCCCGGCCGTATGAGTCAACTGTTTTAGATCAAACTTATCAGAAACCGGATCCCCCGAACCAGAGCTCTTTGGCCCGTCGCTTTGATAGGTCCGCAGGGCCAATTTCTCGACTACATATCTGATAATGGCCTTTTGGGCATCCAATGCCTGTAGTGCCTCTTCATTTATAGTAAAGAGGACCTCCCGCCAATTATCAACAGGCTCACCAATTTTCACACCCCCTCCAGTCCTTCGTAGGGAGATCTGTGTTGAAGAGCCAGATAATGTCCAGGATTTCCGCTTGATCCAAATGTAAACAGGCAATTCATGCCCTGCATCTTGTCCGACTAGGAATGCCTTACACACCTCCTTTATCTTGGCGCCAGAGTTCCCCCAGCTCGGAGATTGCTCGCTTGTAGAAATCAGTCGATCGTTTGTCTTCGCATGCAACCAGCCTGATTCCTTTGTACCAGCCCGCGTCGATCACCGTAGGTGGAGGGCTCTAGCTGGTCTTTTGCAGCAGCAGCAGAACCTGAATAAAGCCCGCCTTACTTTAGGCCCGTTTTCGGAGGAGATGATTCCATCTCCCTTGCTGACATTAATAACGGCCCAAACGACACTTGTTGGCCATTTCATTAAATACTCGAGTTACCCCTGAAGCGGTCGCCATGGACCTCTGTTTATTTACAATCCTGCCTGCCTTGATTCTTTTGCTCAGGTGACCTATGTCGTTTCTGACCTCAATCGGCAGGGTTCAGAGGAAGCCCCTCAATAAGTTTTTTTGCTCATTGGGGGGATTTTTTGTCCTTGTCGGACATGGTGACAAGGGGGACGTTCTTTAGCTTCCTCAGAACTTTAAAGGCTGCTGTTCTAGTTCCGTAAGCCCAAGAAGAGTGGACGGAAGAGTGTTGCGTACCTGAAGAGGAGGCCGCATCGGAGGTAGCGCTGGTTGACGGTTGGGCTGGCACATTCGTTGTAACCTTCCCGCCGCACTAGCCACAATCGGGCTTTTTGGCTTTTCCCGGGTCAGGCTTGGTCACTAAAGCCCCGGAATCGCCTGAAGCAGGGGTTGAGGATGTGCTGGAAGTCAGTCGAGCTGACTAATTTGTCATATGTTCACGACCTCTAGCAGATTTAGCTACAGCCCGCGGAGCTGGCTCAGTCGCCATATCTCCACTTCCTGGGGCTTCAGCTGCAACCGACGGCACAGCCATCTTAGTCCCCTTAACATTAGTAGGTATTTCGGGTTTAGTGTCAGGCTTGTGTTTGGCTAGATGTAATGATATAACATCACGTGCATGAAATAAATCAAAGCAAAACAAACAAGTCAAAACAAAACACCATGTAGTTCATTCATATCGTCTACGTAATAGCAGACCACACAATGTTATACAACTGACCATATCATCATGACCATATCAGGTTTCCGAGTAGCGACCGTGAATATCCATGCCATATGGTATATTCAAATGTAGTACGAGGTCATATTGCGAACGATAATGAATTATGTGTCACCAAGGCACGCGACCCAAATATGTTATGGTTACAGTGTGAATAAGCGCACAGAGCAATAAATCCTATATGTGTTGATAGAATGGCGCTAGAAATGTTGGTCAAGTGTAGCGTGTGAGAGTTGAACACATGTGATTCATGTAGATTATTGTGTCATGGGAAATATACATGTTATTGATTTATTTCAGGGCATGCTGAGTTTGGTTAATAAAATAGGTTAAGTTATGTTCATAATGTTTTGTAAAAATCATATATAAGGAGTAGTAAGAATATTGAGAAAATAGATTCATTTGAGTAAGCGTGGAATACACAGTTTTATTTCTGTTGAATCTCTGCTAGCGAGGTTATTCTTGCGGAGCATTATCTAAGCACGGCAAATGTCCAAGGTTAGCTTTGACATGGTGCCAGCACTAACTGCGGCCTCGCCGCTTTGGTAGGTTGGATAGTGGTACAATCCACTCTCTGCTTTTGGGTTAGTCTAAACTCTATTCCTCTATAGCAATGACTCTGCGTCGAAGCAAACAGAGGGAGAAATATCTCAGGACCCAACAACAAACTTATCCCGTGACGACCCCATCATATTTCATGGCGATCCTGCCAGGAGGCGTATGAAACACTTAAGAATAAATTAATTGAGCCACCAATTTTGCAGTACCCAAATTTCGAAAAACCATTCATTTTAACAACTGATGCATCTAACTACGCATTAGGCGCTGTATTATCGCAAGGTGAAATTGGACAGGATTTACCAATTTCGTATGCAAGCAAGTCGCTAGCAAAGCACGACATCAACAAACCAGTCATAGAAAAAGAACTTTTAGCCATACATTGGGGCATAAACTTTTTCAGACCCTATCTCTACGGAAGAAAGTTCGTAGTTGTCACAGACCATAGACCACTAGTATCTTTATTCACCCATGCAAATCCTTCATCAAAACTCACTAGAATTAGAGTTGACTTATCGGATTATGATTTCACGATTGTGTACAAAAAAGGCAGCATGAACACGAATGCTGATGCCTTGTCAAGAATTGAGTTGGATTCTGACTCTTTAAAAGCATTAATACCTCCAGTTATAGATGAAACAGCAAAACGTAAGCTATTAGCAATTACAAGGGGCATGGCAAAGAAAACAGATGATAAAAAGCAAGAAACCCGCAGCGAAAGCAACCACGTAAAAGTAGAACCTGATCAATTCTATTGTTGGGATTGCACTAGCTTGTCGGATATCACCGGTGTTATGAAGTTAAAATTTATCCTGCGCAATGATGAAAATAAAAGTATTAATATCGTACGTACGAAAGATATTGTAAAAGTATATTGTAGCGATATATCTAACGTGAAACCAGTTTCCGTTAATGCAAAGCTAACAATAAATAGGGGTACCCGCAGACACAAAAGTAATGAGAATAATAGTGATAATCCACATTCAGAATACGTTTTGATTATGGAGAAACTATTAGATTTTGCTAGACGTAACAAAATCCAAGAACTCTCATTATCAAGTGATGATGTTATATTGAAGTCTATAGACAAAGAAGAATTTAAGAAAGTATTTAACCTGTTGCAACGAAAAGGTAAAGATAATGCGCATATGAAGCTAAGAATAATGATATACAAGCCGCCCGCTAAAATAACGAATAAAGATGAACAGGTGAAATTAATAGAAGAATATCACAATTCACCGCACGGAGGACATTTAGGGATTCGCAAAACTTTGTTAAAGCTAAAACAAAGATATTGCTGGAAAAACATGAACGGTATGGTTAAATCCCACATAAAGAATTGCACACCTTGTCAAATAAACAAACAGGTGAGACACACAAAAGAAGAAATGATGAAAACCGACACACCAACTACGAGTTTTGAAACAATACAAATAGATACCGTAGGTCCACTAAGAATATCTAATAACTATAGATACATATTAACCTTACAATGTGAACTGACTAAATTTGTAGTAGCGTTCCCAATAGAGAATAAAGAAGCACAAACCATAGCTGTAGGAATAGTTAATGAATTTATATTAAAGTATGGACATTTCAAAGTACTCAAGTCTGATTTAGGTACTGAATTTACAAATAAGCTTATGAGCAACATCTGTGATTTGCTAAAAATAAAACAAATATTTTCAACACCATATCACCACCAAACTTTAGGAGTAGTAGAAAGGAATCATCGGGTACTAAACGAGTATATGTATTCGTTTGCTGATGACCAACAATGGGACAAATGGGTTCCATATTACACATTTGCGTATAATACAACCCCAAATGTAGATACAAACTACACTCCATTTGAATTGATTTTCGGTAGACTTCCATATTTACCAAATGACATAGTTGATAATCAAGATGTGATTTACGATTTAGATAATTATGCCAACGAGTTAAAGGCAAGATTGAGGATGTCGATTAATAGAGCACGAAGTTTGATTGAAAAAGTTAAAATCAAAAGAACAATGAACCAAACAAATATACATTCTTTGAATCCTAAAATAGGAGATTTCGTACTTTTGAAAAATGAAAATAGAAAGAAACATCAACCGCCATATAAAGGTCCATATAGAGTATTGGACATGGATCACTGTAATGTCACTTTAGACATAGCAGGAAAACATAAATTAGTACATAAAAACAGATTAAAACCTTACCACACATGTAACATAAACGACAATGTAGTTAAATAAAAAAAAAATATATATATACGAACCTACATATAAAAATTTTGTAATAGAAACGTTCAGAATGATACAAGCTAAGTAAGCATTATTGTAAATAAAAAAAAAAATATTGAACCATAAAAAAATATTAAACCTACAAATAGAGAAATTTTGTTATATTTTAAAGTACATTAAGAATGATAAACTTTGTTGTGACTAAAGATAAGAGAATATTATTATAAAAACCCCTTCTGGGACTATTGAACCTAATGTTTGTGATTAGTCTTCATTGTTTTTGTTACAAATGAACCCTAATCAAAAAAAGGGTAAAAGTGTAATGATATAACATCACGTGCATGAAATAAATCAAAGCAAAACAAACAAGTCAAAACAAAACACCATGTAGTTCATTCATATCGTCTACGTAATAGCAGACCACACAATGTTATACAACTGACCATATCATCATGACCATATCAGGTTTCCGAGTAGCGACCGTGAATATCCATGCCATATGGTATATTCAAATGTAGTACGAGGTCATATTGCGAACGATAATGAATTATGTGTCACCAAGGCACGCGACCCAAATATGTTATGGTTACAGTGTGAATAAGCGCACAGAGCAATAAATCCTATATGTGTTGATAGAATGGCGCTAGAAATGTTGGTCAAGTGTAGCGTGTGAGAGTTGAACACATGTGATTCATGTAGATTATTGTGTCATGGGAAATATACATGTTATTGATTTATTTCAGGGCATGCTGAGTTTGGTTAATAAAATAGGTTAAGTTATGTTCATAATGTTTTGTAAAAATCATATATAAGGAGTAGTAAGAATATTGAGAAAATAGATTCATTTGAGTAAGCGTGGAATACACAGTTTTATTTCTGTTGAATCTCTGCTAGCGAGGTTATTCTTGCGGAGCATTATCTAAGCACGGCAAATGTCCAAGGTTAGCTTTGACATGGTGCCAGCACTAACTGCGGCCTCGCCGCTTTGGTAGGTTGGATAGTGGTACAATCCACTCTCTGCTTTTGGGTTAGTCTAAACTCTATTCCTCTATAGCAATGACTCTGCGTCGAAGCAAACAGAGGGAGAAATATCTCAGGACCCAACAACAAACTTATCCCGTGACGACCCCATCATATTTCATAGATTTACCTGGTAATTATACGAGAATCGAGTCGTTCTAGGTGGAACATCTGAGGTTTTTTCTATTCCTCTTGCACGTACGGAAGTCTATTTTCAATCGCCTTTGTTTCGTCTTCAAAAAATGGACAACGCGCTTAGCTTGGTCCTCTCCCACATTCTTTTTTAGAATTCAAGGAAGTTATTAAAAATGTTATCTTGAATTCGTTAACCTTAGTTCCAATTTTTGTCGTCAGTTTGAAAATATATCAATTTTTTCTCACTTTTCTCCTTAGATTTCTCATTTTTTATAAGGTTTCATTTTCATTGTTGACGCTGTAAATGAATTATATCTGTAGCGCAATGGATAGTAAATAAATAAATAATGATTTATTTTAATTTTGCTAGAAACACATGGAAACTCACAAAGAAGGAAGAGTGAAGAGACAGAAATCGATTTCAGCTGAAAACTTATTAACTTGCGAAAAATGTGGTGAAACATTTAGCCACAAATATATTTTCAAGGTAACTCCATTTCATCAATCTTTTAAATACATTTTAATTTTTCCAATCATTACAAATGCAAAATGATATTCTAGAAACACTTGCAAACACACAAAAGTGAACGTCCGTATGTGTGTGGTGTTTGTGGTAGAGGATTCAAACAAAGTCATACTCTGATATTTCATGGAAGGCGGCACTTGGAAAAATCGTTTGCGTGTAATAAATGTGATGCAAAGTTTCGATATGAGCTTGTACTTAAGGTAGTGGAATATTTAGAACGAAAAATATTTCATTGAAATGTGACTGTTATATTTTATTTCCTCTGTCGTTAGCGTCGTATTAAGTATGATTTCATTTTCAGCGTCATATGTTGTTAAAACATTCCGATGCTTTGAATCAACTTGAAAGGACCATGCATCAGTGTAAAGTTTGCGACGAAAAGTTTTCCTCGCAAGAAAGTTTTGAAACACATGCACAGCAGCATAAACTATTCGAGGCTGTAGTAAATGAAGCCAATTCCCAGGTCGAAGCTGAAAATCAAAATCGAAACTCCCTTGGATTGAACGTTCCTGGATCACAGGACATTAATGCCCTTTCGGCCAACGTTGTTAAGGAAGTGGAAACACACGTCTATACTTGTTCGCGATGTAATACAGGTTTCAATAACCAAGTTAGCTACAATAAGCATATGCAGGAGCACGGTAATATGAAACCGTACCAGTGTGCTATATGCGGAAGTGGATTCACGCAAAATTTCTCGCTGAAACAACACATGCTCATACACACGGGCGAACGTCCTTACAAGTGCGAAATATGTGATAAGTCATTTACACAAGGGAAATCATTGACGATTCATATGAGACGGCATACCGGCGAAAGGCCATTCGAGTGCCAATATTGCGATTTAAGGTTTCACGTGAAGGATGCATTAAAGGTAGGTAATTTTTTGCTTTCTCGCGAATTTAGTTTCACATGGCTTGTTGATTTCTAGCGTCACACACACAACCATCATTCAGGTCAGCAGCCTGCTAAAGTCCGGGTGTGTGTGATTTGTCAGCAAATTTTAAATTCGAAACCGTCTTTGGACGCACACATGAAGAAACACCTGGAAGATGGGGCTGAAATGAAATGTAGAATGTGCGAGAAAGTGTTTAAAACACGATGCTTATTGGAAGAACACATGCGAACGCATACTGGAGAAAGACCTTATGTATGCGATGAATGCGGCAGTGCGTTTGCACGTAGTTCTTCATATACACGTCATAAAAAAAGACATCAAGAGAAAAAATGTGACGCAGTAAATGATAGTTGAGATAGTTTAGTATATTTTTATATTCAATTATGTCTTCTGTTTTACTTTAAACTTTTTAAAAATGACTGTTAAAGAGATTTATATTGGAAAATAAGATTAGAAATAAATAATTTTAGTTTCAAACGTAACTTCACAAAGCTGATTCCTTGACAGGTATAAAATACTTTCAGTAATATATCCGAACGATTTTAAGAATTGAAAACTAACATTTTATTTATTTTTGTAAAGACAAATGTAATAGTGCCTAATAATATAAATGCTAGATACATATACCTGTATACTTGTGTTTCATTATCTGCTGTGGATACGTGCCGTGAAATCGGCCGATTTAATTTTTTTAGAGTCTTCTTATTCGCTGCTGCTGTTGTCGGACATATGTTATTTCTTAAATAACAGCTTTTGCTGTTGTCTTTACCATTTGCATCAAATTGGCATCATTTCTGGCTGTATTTTTCCCCCTTTCCCCTCTTCCAGGCACAATTTTAACATTTTCTTCTTTTTCAAACTTGGTTGCTAGAACAAAGTCTTACGTGTACAGTATCGGGGCGACACTGATATTTCGTTACAATAAGTTTCATAGAATTCCCACTCATGAACTTGGCACCTATTGCTGTTCTTACTTCGACGCATGGTTCACTATTCCTTTGCATAATTAATGTAATCAATTCACTAAATCTGTCAGAACTCTACTAAACTACGATAGTATTTACTTAAAAGCTATAAAAGGCAATACCTTTAACCAATTTTTTAATGAATTTCGATGAATCACAATCATTTTCCACACTTAATTCAAAGCACATCCAATTTATCATATTGTTTGAATGTTATGCCAGTTAGTTACATTATTACGAAATTTTCAACAATTGTATTTTTCAACTGTGGTTGTAGATGGCTATTATCTCATCAAATGCGTCAGATTTTTTGTATGTTATTTTTTGACATAATAGCCACGTTTTTTGCGTCTCTATCGATAGCTGGTTAGGGTAATAGTATTGAAAACAGCACCTGGGACAGGATTGTTGCTTTCGATGCTACTATCCTAACCAGCACTCGATATAAAAACGCGACTAATAAAGATTATTACACGATTCATTAGTTTGACTCAAATAAAAAAAAAGCTTAACTCAACCATGTGGCCTCAAAGCCGTTACCGATCGATGTCTGGCTGGTATGATTGTGTTTTGTGGTTGTGTGTTTGCTTTTGGATGTGTTTTTTGTTTGTTTGCTTGTTTATCATCATCATGCTGTATTCTCGTCCAGTTTCAATAAGGTTTTAAGTATTCTCCTTCAATTTTTTACCCCTGCTACCACTAGAGGACGAGCAGGGATCAAAAATGGAAGAGCAACTCAGAAAAACGTACAAAAAATACACGAGAAGACAACACACTGAAGATAAACAAACAAAAAGAAAACATATACATATTTAATACATTTGGCAAAGTGGATGAATACCTAAAATTTACTTTTCTTAGTACAATAACGGCTGTCGTATTGCGATCTTCAATGCAGTTCAATTTTACTACTACATTCAGCCAAGCAACAAATTGAAAGCTGTTGAATTCAGCCAAATTATGCTGTCAAATAAAACAAGCTGACTTATGTCAAATGCTTTTTCCAATTTGTGTCAAAACTGTTTGGGTTAAAATCTGTACGATTGTAATGAATTGTTCATAAAGTGTGAATAAAATTTAATTATTTCTAGTGGCGAGATGAATTTAACAGTTGATGTAAATTTATGTCGAGCCTGTTTAGGCTCGGATTTAAGTGCAATTGACACGGTGAAAAAAGACTTGATCAAAAAATTCGAATTTGCTAGTCAGCTGAAGGTACCAAGTTTGCATTCATTACATTTTTAGTTGCACACTTAAAGAATCTTTTAGTTCTTTGTGTATTTCCATTCGAAATATATGCGGAATGTTTCTTTCGGTAATTTAAGTGAAGAATTCATAACAGCTCAAATGCATCGGCGCACTTGTGCAATGTAGGAAAATTCGGGGGGCTTCTTACATTTGATACCATGCCACGGTACAATAGACGCAAAACTGCATTAAACCGTTCATTTTCGTTGTTCTGATTCTTTCGTCAGTTGGCATTAATTGATTTTCATTTTAAAGATGTTCAAAACTTGCGGAATTTAGAATCGTTATACAGCGCTACTGTTATTTGTATCTATATCTTTGCTGAAAAAATGTAGTAAAATAATTATGCATATGCATGGAAATTTTAAATGAGTAAATTATTTTTGGAGCAATCATAGCTGATTCCCGTAATGTGGCGTTATAAATAGTGACGAAGCAGCCTACCACGTACATCTCATTGTTTAAATTTGTCTAAATTCATCATATTTTCCATATATGCTCTACAACACTCAGTTATTTTCTTAATTTTTACAAAATGTGCATTATGGGTACATGTCTTGATAATTGGATCGTCCGTAGGAGGGTGGTGAAGAGGTTGCGGTGATGTTGATGACCTGGCTCAATATTATAAGTGTTTTTAGGAGTGAAATTTATTCATCCGGTGACCGGCGCCCACACTTAAAATGTCGTGAATTTCTGAATTAATTTACGAGATGACGTATTCCGGTTTGGATGTAAAAATGCCATTGGTCCGGTTACATAGCCGTTTTTTTTTGTTTAATCGCCATTCACTCGATCGCTGATAATGATTACATGAAAGAGGTCACTGCTTCAGCATCCCTCACTTCATAAAATATAACTGAGCTTTACTTGTGTGAGATTACCAACTAATTATTTTAATATTCTTGTTTATTTTAAACTTTTATCTCTTTATTTGAAACTAATTGTGGTGAAGAAAGGTAATATTCATTTGTTGCTATGATTTACAATAAATAATTATTATTTTTATTATTTACTTCCTGTTACGATTTTGGTATATTTTCAACACACCGTCTACTCACTTCGCCTCCATCTTCCCGTGACACCATTTTGATTTTAATGCATCAGAACGTTGTCATTCGAACTCCCTCAACATCCTGCGCGCAGGGAAGCGAGGGGAGCAGAGTGAAATCGGGTAACTTCATTTTGATGGACTTCATTCTGATGGTTAAAAAAATGAGTGGAGTCATCCGGCCTCCCTCTACTCCCTGAGCAAATAACTGCATTTGGTTGATGTAACTGTGGGGGCGGGAGGACGATGGACTACATTTTGATGTTTATCATTCAACTTCCCTCCACTCCCTAAAATGGGGTTCAGTTTGCGCTCAGGGGGTGGTAGAGGTGAAGGATGATCGGATAACTATAATCTGATGGCTAAAAGTCTAGACAGGGAGCTGGAGTTGTTTGCATTATTAAATTGGAAAAATAAAAGATAACTATTGCTTAACCCGATCTCCTAGAGCCTCCACTTTACCGCCCGCATCTGAAAATACCTTTTTTGTGTTTGGAACGGTCGGTCCTAACGCACAATTTCTTTTGAAAGATTCAATACGTTTTCTTTGTTATTTTTCCTATATCTATCGATGGATACTTGTCTTTCTGTAGTTTCCCGATTCTACTTTGATATGATAATATTTTTATTTTCATCTTAGATCGAAAGCAACGATCCTTTCAACCTATGCAAACGCTGTATCTTACGTCTGAAAATCGCTTATGAATTCCGTCGTGAATGCTTGGTATCGGTATCTTATTTCGAACATCTTCGAGCATGTATCACCAAAATGAATGCCGAACTAAAGCAAGTGGTTGATTCCACCATACTCTCAAAGGTTACTGTGAACGACGATGAAATGGAGCTTTTGCTCGAAGCAGGATATAAATCTGAAGACATTGTCACAGTAATCCATGAGACTAATACAACACAACCTGATGATAATATAAAGGTGGAAGTAATTGGCGATGAAAGTTCATCGAAACCAACAAAGCAGATAACAGAAGTCATAGATAATGTTGATGATAGTGCCGCTGAAGAATACGCCGATGGTGATAATAGCCTCGAGAATTTTTTTGAGGACTTGACTCATAGTCCTGGTCCAGTCAGTAACAGCAGCAATATTGAGGAGGAAGCGGAAAATACTGAACATGAAAAAACCGAAATATGTAAGGAAGTTGACAAAAAATTGTTCGGGTCACCAACTCAGATTAGTATTGTGTCGTATCGATGCCAGACATGTGGAAAAACGTTCAGTGACCGAAACACTTTGAACAAACATCTGAGCTCGCATTCGGGGGAAGCAGTCGTAGTTTGTGATATCTGCAGTAAAACCTTCCCAGATAAAGAGTCACTAGACAAGCACATAACATCGCATCAAAGTAATCAAGCACATAAATGTGATTTATGCGACGAATCGCTTGGATCTAAAGACAAATTGATGGTAAGATTTATCCCAACTATTTTTATTTACAAATAGGTAGATGTAAGACATACATTTTATTCCTTTATAATGTGTATGCAAAATTGTTTTTTTCTAAAAACTAAGTTTGCACCTTAGAGTCTATATTACTTTTTACAGCAATCCCAATATTCATATTCAATTACAAAACGGCACCACTAATCTTTGAATTATTTTTTTTAGCAACATATTCGAAGTCACTCCAGCGAACAACCTTTCAAGTGCAATATTTGTTCAAAATCATTTGCACAAAATTATTCTTTGATCTATCATATGCGCGTACACACTGGCGAAAGGCCATTTTCTTGCGAAAAATGTGGACAGAGTTTTCGTCAAAAGGGCAGCTTGAAGGTAGATTTTGGGCTAATTCATGTTCCCTCAGCCAAAAATATGCATGTTTTCCTCTATTACAGCAACATATGCTGATTCACACCGGCGAAAGGCCTTACAAATGTGAAGTATGCGACAGAGGTTTTACACAGAGTCATTCTTTAACGTTTCATATGAGACGGCATACTGGTGAAAAACCATTTGTTTGTGATAAATGCGGTAGAAATTTTCGACAGATTGAAGCGTTGAAGGTAAGGTGATATTATGTTATATTTCCGAGACGTTAATGAGAGTGGTATTAGCTAAGCAGTAGAAAACTATATCTACCAATAATTTAAGCTTTCGCTGTTAGTATTACAACTAACTTAATTGATTCTGGGTTATTTTTAATGCAATTACCTATTTATAAAATATTGTTATAATTTGTTGGCCTATTAGCTAATTACTTACTAATTATTCAAGGATAAATGTCTAGGCATCATTGATTTCTTTAAGAATTTGTGGATTAAGATTCAGGATATAATTTGCATACATTATTTTTCGAAACGTAAAGTAATGTCGTGTTCCTACAAACCTTGACAGGTCTGGAGGTATAAGGTGGTAAAAACTTCATTCACAACCAACGGCACTTTTCCAAGACTTTCGAGACATCATTCGCAACCAGTGATAAGTCCTACGCCGAACTTTCCTCCTACTTGTGGCTCGGTATGCTCGCGAATGTGCTCGTGAACGGGCGATTAAAATTATCAATTTGGAACGATTCCGGTTGATGCCGGTCGCCTTGAAAACATATAGCAACATCAACAATGGACGATATGTATCAACTGTAGGTCAACTATTTGAACAATAGTAATTGCGTGTGGGTTGGGGGAGAGACGCGTAGTGGCTCTAAGAAATCAGACCAGAATGACCTATTGTGTTTGATTCACTTCTTTAGACCAGCTAGACCCATTTATGATTCTCACCTGTTTATATCTTATCTCCTGCAAACTATATTCTAGTTTAGCTTCATTGCAATCGATCACTTGGAATTGCTATGCTAACTTCATCGGCTATTGAAACAATTGTGAAAAGACTGAAAACAATAATACAGTGCCGGCTTGATTGGTCTTCCAACATTTTTTTTTTAAAAGGACCAATGAGTTTTCTTCAATAATATTCTTCCGAACACATATTTCCTGCTTCCCGAAAAGCAACTCTTACATATCCGATTCCTAAATCTAGATGTCTTTCTTGTTCTACCAATTACCACACGATATCATGCTTTCAGCTTTCTCTAAAGTGTTGGAGCGACATAATCATGATACCACTATCAACGAATATGTAATACGTAGACATGCAGGACTCACAGATCCAAAGATCGAAAATTGAATCACATATACATATGACCACAATGGATTGAAAAATCGAAAGATTGAAATGACAAGTAACATAACCTAAAGTCTTCATTCTTATTCCTAAGGATGTGAAGTGCAGAGAAAATGTGGAATTGTTGTGTGTTCCTGGAATAAACACAAAGAACTTCTAACATTAAGGGAATCATCAGTTGCATCGCTTTCTGAGGCGGAATGGTGATCTTCGTCTGGAAATATTCCCTTTAAAAACGAATTTTTAGTTTACTGCAAAAGCTCTTCTGCTGTCGTTCTGAACTCCTCCTCTGCTTTTGAATTCCTCCTCTGCTTTTGAATTCCTCCCCTGGAAGAATTAAAAGTCTTTAATTTTTTTCCTTAAAAATTCTTTGTTCAACTCCTTTTATGTGGATTTGAGAACTACTCCCAATTTCTCCAAACTTCAGATAATACTGCATTCGACGTTTCGATCTGCGTTTTGGATAACAAATTTCGATTCGATTCAGATTCAGTAGCTGAATGGTTTCGATCTGACCTCTTTTGAATCCAATCTGCGTCTATATTTAGTTCACTAATTTAGTATACTTCAGAAATTACGTTGCCAAATCACTTGATGAGCTGTCTGAATTACACGCCATATAAACAGACTTTTCAAAGGCATTCGAAAAAGTGGACCATAACATTCTCCAGCTGATATTACAGAAACATGGATTTTGCTCTTCAATTATACTATGGCTAGAGTTCTATTTTTATGATTGATCTTGTTGTGTTCGATACTAGTCCTGCCTATCTATTCCATTTAAACTCAAAATGAGTTTACTTGAATGTAAGGTTCGTATCTAGCTCTACATTCAGTTTTGTGATCTCGATCTGATATGGCAGGTATTTTCCGAAGTAGATGATAAGGCGCAGCCCTGAATCTTGAATTTTTTCGAGGCGGGGCAAAAACTGAAAAATGCCGCCCCCGTCAACCAAAATTTGTACTTTTATCATCATCATTTCAACCCACTGATAGACATACGCCTCCTTCAAAAAACGCCACAACGACCGGTCTAGCGCTGCTCTTTCTCTGTTAGCCATATATTTTTTCCAAAATACATAAACGTGTCGGACATATATTTTAATTACAATAAGAAAGGATAGGGTATGAAATAAAACGTGAGATTAAAAGTAATTATTATGTGGCATATTGAAATTACAATTTTACTCTTGAAGCTTTTTGCTATGCAAACAAATCTATGGCCTTGTGCTAATTAATCTCATGAGCAGTTCGATTTTCTATTGCTAATATTGCTCCTGGTTCGCGGACGATCGTAGATAATTTTTAATAAGTTTAATTTTGCTAAAACTTCACTGGCAGCTTGCGGATGTAGTAGGAAGCGTAGAGCAAACTCGCAGAGCAATAAAAATATTAAGGCGTCCTGCAAATCATGCGTATAGACCTGTTGCAAGAGATTGAAAGCGCTAGCACTTTTTATACCTTTATATCTCTTTAAAAACGTAAAGTTCCTCGCAGAATTCAACTTCACTTAAATTTTGCTCGTATTTTCGTCCAAGATCTGCTCCATGCTTCTCAAAATTTCAGTACCATTGAGAAATGCAAAATTCAAATGCAAAGTGGTAGGACTCTCAATCCTCTTCTTAATTTCTGATAATATTCTATCAAATACCATCATTGTTGCCTTAGCAAAGAATTGAACAGGTTGAAGTCTTCGTGATTCGTCATGACACATCTCATCAAATTGTTTTTTGCACCTCGGAATTCGTTTATTTGGTAGAATAGATTCAACATCAATTTTTCCAGCAACTTCTTTAGCTTTTTCTATCCAATATTCAATTGAATTGTCTCTCATTTCTTGCAAAGTTTTCATCAGGCCATCCATTAAAGAGACGGAACATGCAAGAATCATATCTTCCGTTTGAATTTCAATATATTTTCGATTGGTATCGCGGAGATTAATTGCTCAAATCGTCAAGTTCAGAATAAATTTAAAATTCTTTAAAGCATTTAAGAGATAACCTACCTCTTACTTTGCTTCCGGAGCATGAGAAGTTTGTTCAACTTCCTCCAAAGATTCCACCGATTCCGCTAAATTATTTAAGAGGGCTTTCACAGCGATATATTTCGCTGACCATTTTGTCTGACTGCTTCCTTTTAAATTGGTTTTAACATATTTTTTCATAATATTCCACCGAGTATTGGAGCCTACAATAAAGCAATCTACTTTTTGAATTACTCCAAATAGGTTTATTGCTTCCGGATATGATGAGGCAGAATGGACACCGACAAGATTTAAGGAGTGAGCCAAACACGGTTCGAACTCGGCCAGCTCATCTCTTCGGCAATCCTGGCTTGCACTTCGTTATAGGTGCCATTCATATTGGACCCATTATCATAAGATTGGCCACGACATTGTCTAATATCTAGGTCATCAACTGTCAATTTTTCCATAATCTGTTGACAAATGTACTCTCCTGCCTTTCCAGCAACTTCTATGAAATCAATGAAACTTTTTTTTATTTCACACACATCACCAGTTTTTTTCTTACACAGCGAATGATCTGGCTCATTTGTTCTATATGCGAGACATCTGGGGTGCAGTCGAACATTATTGTGTATTATTTGGCTTCCTTGATGTCGTTTTGAATGCTATTTCTAACTGTTTTTGCCATTATGTCAATAATTTCATTCTGTATTGTCTTTGATAAATATGATATTTATTCCTTTTTTAAGTGTTCTAATTGAAACTTAAGAGTTGAATTATAATTGGAGAGTAGAAAAATTTAATTCAGGAAGCTCCTTTGACCAGTCTGAGGACTTTGTGTGATGAGGTCGCTAGGGGTCGGGCCCAGGAAAAGAAAGACAGTTTTTTGATAGATACAATACAGCATTCATAACAATACGCACGATCTGCGTAAATAGAGCTGCATCCCTTTCGCAAGGACGCTAACCGTCCTCAAATGTGAGTGCGATCCACTTCCACATTACCCCTGAGTCACCATACGAGCGCGATTGTTGTCCTATCTATGCCTACGTGCCCCAGAAGAATAATTTATGTGCTTCAAGTACTATAGAGCATATCATTGCCGACGACCTTAAAGACGATGCTGATATTGAAATGAAACGCAGGGCTTTGGCAGTCAGAGGTAATATGTTGACTCGCAGATTTTCCTATTGTACTAAGCAAGTTAAGATAACGCTTTTCCAGGCATACTGCCAGAGCTTGTACACGGGGAAGCTGTGTGTCAGATATGCCAAAAGATCGCTGGATACCTTGCGCATCCAATATAATAATATTTTCAGGATTATGATGGGAATGGCCTGCTTCTGAAGTGCGTCAGGGATGTTTGTGGAGTACCAGAATGATGGTTTTTCAACCGTCATTTGCAATAAAACTATATCCCTAACCCATATAACATGGTACAGTCCCAACAGCATCCTAAATACTAAAGCTGATAGGTTCACTTCACCACTACGAAAGTGCCTTGTACAAAACCCAGCTCGTTTCCTTAATCGCCCTCGGCGCAGGGAAGTGGACTTATCTGTGTCTTTTATTTTTATATTTAAAGCGCTTTGTGTTTTTATCGGTACTAACCTACTACCTACCTAAACACACTATGCATCTTTTAGTTGGCCGAAATAAAAAAATTTTATTTTTATTTATTTATTATTTTACTATCGCAAAGTTGTGATAATGCTGCGGAGTGTTGTCTGCCAAGCTTGAATTTGCCGCCCTCTGAATCTGCCGCCCGGGGCACGGGCTCCGGCTTGTCCCCCCCCCTAGATCCGGGGCTGATAAGATGCGTTTGGTTTTTTCTGCTCGAGATGCAGCTATGAATTTTATTTATGTAGAATTCCAGAGTTATTAGAGTAAAGACTTATGAGCATTCGCAAAACTAAAACTTGTTGCAGCATTTCGCTAGAATATTAACTGTACAAATGGTCAAAAAATGAAATTCTAGTACAAGCATAGAAAACTCCCGCTGTTACCTGACAAATTGGTGAATTTTTACTTTCTATATTTGCTAGAAATGTACTGTACAATATGCTTGAAAGTACTCTTCGAGATTTCGAATATTATCATTTAACGCTTAATGACATTGGTATCAACACTATTTTTATAAAGGCTATAATTTGTGATCACGGCTCCCTTCTTGTCTATAAATTATCATGCAATACGTATATCTGCTTTCGGAGCCTTATTGCCTATGTTAATTTATAGACAAGAAGAAAACCGTGATCACAAATAATTAACCTATATGAGTAAATGATATTTTTGGATATGAGTCGAGGATGTTAGAATTTATCACAACTAACGTAAAAAAAAATCAAGGTCTCCCACTGCAAGTAGTCACATCAGTCAGGTAAGCACTATGAGCGGATGTCTGATGAGAATAAGTGCATACTTTTGAAACCACTTAGTTAACATTTTTTTCAATTTTAATTATCCCACAAAAACAATTCGACTATTTTGATGTTTGAATTGAAAAGTGCATCAAATTCTTTTTTGCTCAAAAGTAGCTTATTTTATTAGCTTTTCAATAAATGTATAATAAAAAAACTATTTTACTGAATGAAACGAACATTATTCATTCAATCAATTGAAAAACTGAATTAGTTCTCAGATACTGTGAAAAATTCTTGGTGTCGATAAGCAATCAATATATAACATAAAATTATAGCTCACGTCGCTAGTCTCTATAAAAGTACATAGTTGCACGAAAATACAAATTTGAATAAATTCTCATCAAAATGTCTATAATTTTATATACTTTAATAAAAGTACGAGTAAGATACCGATATGTACACAAAGAGCACAGTCTCAGTTCTCTAATAATTTGATACTCTTTCATCTGGAATTAAACTTCATTTAATTTCACGTTGTTTGAATGATAGGAAAAAATATGTTTTATGTGCCTTTCTGATTTGAAAATTTCATATTGCTTGCAGGAAATCAATTAGCGACCTGATTCTACATATGCACATATTTAGTGTTTAATGTTAATGAAAATTGTGTTGAGTTTACCCGTAAGGAATTTATTTTATAACATATTACTCTTAAATTTTCTTTCTCCTTCTTGGATTTAGCTAACCTATCTCCTTAAAGCACATATTCATATTCATATATTGTTAAAAGTTTCTGTGAACTATCTTTCAACATTGCCAATTTAATCCTTTTACACTTCTAGCATCATATGCGTATTCATTTAGAAGGTCGAAGCACTAACCTTAAAAGGATATCTCTGGACAAGAAATCGTTTCCCTGTGACAGATGTAGTGGCGTTTTCAGTCGAAAATCCATCCTAAAGGTAATAAAGTGTTTTCCGTATGTAACCAAAATGCATAGATAAAAATATTTAATTTTAGCAACACATGCTAATACATACGGGTGAAAAGCCATATACGTGTGATGTTTGTGGAAGAGGCTTTACTCAAAGTCATTCCCTGATATTTCATAAAAGACGACATACTGGCGAAAAACCATATACGTGTGAAAAATGTGGATCGGCATTTCGACATGCTATAGGATTAAAGGTAAGTATTATAGATAGTTGACAAATCTTCTGAATTCTTGTCACAAGTTCTCCAGTTTGAAATAGTTTGATTGATTGCCTTGAAAATTTAGTACATATAGGTCACAAGTCATACAAAATTCAGCATGTTTGAAATTTTTGAATTCTCGGTCAGGTGAAGATTATGCTATCTTCTCCCGTTTACGTTCCTCTGCCAAGAAAGAAATTAGATTAGCACTACTCAGATATTCTTAACTGTTGAAACTTCTTTGAACTCGAATAACCCTAAAAGTTTCTGGTCTTTTGTCCGTTCCTTAAAAGCTTCGTCCTCTCTTCCTGGCTCCGTAGTGTTTAATGCCTTTACTGCTTCCAATCCTCTTGACATTTGCAATCTCTTTGCTATGTTTTTTTCTTCTGTTTATACTATCCCATCGATTCCTGCTACTGACTGCTTTTCCTTTGATTTCCTTGCTAGTCTCTCCTCAGTCGTAACTAACATAGCCTAGGAGTTGAATTGCTTTTGTCTTTACTTGACTCTAACTGTTCCCCGGGCCCGGATGGTATTCCCAATTTTTTCGTAAAAAATCTTGCATCTTCCCTTTGTGTCCCTTTAGCCATCTTATTAAATGTCAGTCTTTGTGCTGGTAAGTTTCCGTCCTATTGGAAGGTCTCTAACATTCTTCCCATTTTCAAATCGGGTGACAGGAATCTTATTTCTAACTATAGCCCCATCTCCATTCTTCTTTGCCTTTCCAAAATTTTGGAACGCCTCGTTTTCAATCGTATCGCTGATACCCTATACTGTGTCTATGCAGAGCAACAACATGGCTTTGTAAAAGGCCGGAGCACCTCTACGAACCTTGTTGAGTTTACTCATGTAATCGCTTCTGCAATTGACAGTAACAATCAAGTTGATGTCATTTATACTGATTTTGCCAAAGCTTTTGACACTGTTAATCATATGCTGCTTCTTGTCAAACTGAAGCATTATGGCATTCGTAAACCTCTGCTTTCCTGGATCTCTTCCTTTTTAACTGATCGCACTTGTGTCGCCTCCCTCTTTGGCTTGTCGTCCTCACCATTCTCCCCTTCTTCTGATGTTCCTCAAGGTTCCATCTTAGGACCTCTTTTATTCAATCTATTTACCAATGATCTTCCCACTGTTTTTAAGTCTTCATGTCTTCTATATGCAGATGATTTAAAAATCTTCTGAGTCATCAAAAATACTGCTGACTCTCTGCTGCTTCAGGATGATTTGAATGCTCTCTCTCTGGTTGGTACAACTTGAAC
The DNA here is from genome assembly GCA_963978885.1 of Nemotelus pantherinus. Lineage (NCBI taxonomy): Eukaryota > Metazoa > Arthropoda > Insecta > Diptera > Stratiomyidae > Nemotelus > Nemotelus pantherinus. The sequence goes on from OZ022265.1 coordinate 89,758,024, forward strand.
TGTTTGTCCCTTAATGTTTCCAAGTGTTTTTCTATGTCCTTTTCCCTTAAGCTTCACACTCATGTCTTTCCTTATGCTATTGATGGCACTATCCTCTCTTGTGTCGATCATTTCTCAGATCTTGGGGTCACATTTGATCGCAAACTGAAATTCGACGTTCATGTCCTTACTATCACTAGAAAAGCTTCTCGGATTGCTGGCTTCGTGATTCGTTCCTGCCACAATTCATTTAGTATTTCTACTTGTGTCTACGTGTTTATTACCCTAGACCGTTCTATACTTGAATACTGCAGTCAAGTGTGGTGTCCTCGTTTCAAATACCTCTCTCACGCTGTTGAATCAGTTTAGTGCAGGTTTGCACGTACTTTACTTTTTAAATATAGTCTGCCGTATTTACCCTATAGTGAACGTCTATCTCTTCTTAACATTCCTCTCCTTGAGCAGCGCAGAGTTTACTTGGATGAGAGTTTCCTTTTCAAAATCTGTCGCGGCTACCTATCTTCCTCATTAGCATTTTTGTTCATTGAGCGGGAATCCGTAAGGCCAAGCAGGTCCTCCATTTTATTTGAAGTGCCGTATGCTCGCACTGACACTTTCTTCAACTCTCCCGTTTTGCGACCTTTACGCACTCACAATAGTCTTCAACTTGGCCCTCTTCCACAACCTATTGCCATTTTCAAAAATATGGTTCGAAGCAAAATTTTTGATTCTAAATAATTAATTTTATTTTCTATTCTTGTTTATAATGGGTTGTTTCTTTTCTTTTTTACTCTACTTAATTTTACTTTCTTATATAATACTTTAAGAATTTCTTGTATTTTTTATATTTATATATCTTATTTAGTTCTTGTCATTTTTTTTCATTGTATTCAATCATGATTCAATATGTAATTTGGCAGTTTGCCTGTTGCATTGAATACGCACCAAATAAATAAAAAAAAGTCAATACTATATAATGATACATTATATGCTTTTAGCGACATTTGTTTTCAAAACACACTAAAACACAAATCCAACAGAAAGCATTCCAATGTGAAAAGTGTGATGAAAATTTTTCATCAAAGCAGCTGCTTGATGATCACTCAAAATGTCATCCCAACGTGAGTAGCCAGCAAGAAATTAGTGACTCTGAAAAGGATAGTGCCAAAGATCAACAAAATGAGTCCAAAGATCAAACTGAAACACAAATGGATGCGGAAGACTCTCAAATCGAAGAAAACCCTTTAGCTGATGTCGAAAGACAAACAGAAGCGCACCTTTATACATGCTCACTATGCGATATCGGGTTCGATACACAGGCCAGCTACACGAAACATGTACAAAACCATGAGGGTGCTAAGCCGTACCGATGCGAACTATGCGGCAGCGGTTTCACACAAAACGGATCATTGAAACAACATATGCGCATTCACACCGGCGAGCGTCCTTACAAGTGTGAAGTATGCGAACGTGGATTTACACAAAGCAAGTCATTGACATTCCATATGAGGCGGCACACAGGTGAGAAACCATTCGAGTGCGAAGATTGTGATTTGAGTTTTCGCGTTAAGGATGCACTAAAAGTAAGTGTTCAAATCGGTTCAATCGTCCACCACATATTTTATCCTAAGTAATATATTTTAGCGTCACACACAAATGCATCATTCTGGGCCGCGTCCTCAAGTTCATATGTGTTCGATTTGTCAACAAGTGCTGAAATCCAAACCGGCACTGGATGCTCATATTAAAAAGCATTTGGACGATAAAAGCGCATTGAAATGCGGTGAATGTGAGAAAGTGTTTACAACGCGATATTATCATGACGAACATATTCGTGTGCATACTGGAGAAAAACCGTTTAAGTGCAATGAATGTGATAAAGAGTTTGCTCGAAGGGCATCGCTTAAACGTCACGAAAAAATTCACCAGCGGCAGAACTAAATTAAAATAGAAACCGTTGTCATCTGGATTTTGGGGAATAAGTGGAGTTTAAGACGTTATCCGTTTGTTTACCCAGGATATAAGTGTTTGTATTGTAAACATACACAAAGTTATGATACTTTAAGGTGCACATTTATGTGTGAGATGTTTTGAATTATTTATTGATAAAAAATAAAGTAAATAGCTCGTAATTAAGCTTATGTTACAATAATTAGTCGATCGTCATAGTAGATAGTATTTAAGGTCTCATTAGATGTACTGAAATAAATTGGTTTAAAATTTGGATGTTTCGTTAGATTCGGAACATAATAGGCGTTTTTTTGCACCCCTATCTATAACAGAACAATGCTATCAACTGCAGACGCATTGGAAACAACAACTCCCATTATGCATAACAGGAGTTGCTGTTATTTCCTATGCGTCTGCACTGGTTAGCATTGTTCTGTTTTGGATAAGAGGAGCAAAAAAACCGCGCCTATTACTCTCTCTGGATATAGAGTAGAAAAAAATCATATCAAATAATATATACGGCAAATACGTCATTTAGGTTGAGAAAAACTCGGTTTCGACTCGTTTACATTTCTTCACATTCATTTGAGTCTAAGCGTCAACAGAAAAAAACCTAATTAGAAAATGTTGGGAAATCCCCTTCTGACAAAAACTTCATAGAAATTCTATTACAATCATCATCAGTTCTTACTAAATTCTAGCACATTAACGGATTTTAAATTTCCTGTACTCCATTTTGAACGCGCTCTTGTGGCTGTCAAACGAACTGAGATGCCATCGAAACTGTCAAAAACACCCATACGTCAAACGATTTAAGATATCAATTTATTGTGCGTGCATGCGAAATATCTCGTGAAAATGAACTTAAAATTCGATATAAATATTTGTCGAGTTTGTATGAAGCCCGAATCTTCGGTTTCGTTTGATAGTGAAGTGAATCTGGTCGAAAAGTTCCAGTACACAACACAATTGCGAGTAAGTGACTCTATTACAATCGTGATCTGGTCGGATTTTTGTGCTTTCCATTTTTCGTCCCGTGTTTTGCTACATTCTCAATTACGTGTGGTGGATTTTCTTCATCGTTTGCGGTTTTGCATAATATGAAGTATAACTATTGAGCTCTATAATCCAGCTGTAGTATATGATATTATGAGAAAAATAGTTATTGTGGTAGGCGTAAATGAGCTTAACTATTTGTAGCAGCGTGCAAGATTATGGAAAGCAAACGCTACGGAATGTGAAAATATGTTTAAAAGTTTAAAAACAAATACTTATCTTAGTACAAAGATAATAAACTCTGTCGCTCTGAAAATTTTAACGCTCTCTTAGTTTTACTTGATGTTTTAAATAATAATGCTTTCCGCTAGCAAGTTCGCCCGGACCGTACAGCGGCTGGAGCCTTAGCATCACTATCTCAAGGATTACTTTGGGCTTTTCCGAATTCAAGTCTTCGTCCTCATCTTTAGCTTATTATGACAGATTGTGACGTCAGCAGAGTAGCTGAGCTATTCTACCAGTTTGAGACAGACCAAGACGAGGAGTCGAAATCGTTGGCTTTGCTTCGTAGCATTGCCTCAAAATACCATCAAGCCAACGAAAAGTTAAATCAGAACGTGACTTCGTCAACTGTTATCCGGGAGACCAATGCCAAATCGTAGATAACTCGTTCTAATATAACAAGTTGAAGGCGAAGACGTCGATTCGGAAAGGCACTTTATATTCGTATTTATTTAATCTATCTTCCAGAATAACCCATTTTTTTTTATTACTATTGAACATTTTGACTACAATCCCTGAACAGGAAAAAATCATTTAATATTCTAACCAAGAAAAAGAAGAAGGAACAATTGAATGAAAGATAAGCGATTTATGTATATAATCCTGAGAACAAAATAAAATGCACAACTAAAAGGTACAGGATCGAACTGGTGCTCGTTAGGGCTTCGTAATAAGCCTAAGAGAGGAAAATCAAATTATAACTCTGTACCAGCACGATCGTGACCGCGTGAAAACTGCGAGGTACAGATACTACAAGAAAAGTGTACATTGGATAATTTGTGCAAAATACATTCATCGAGGTACAATCTGCGGATACTAAGGGAAGGGAGTTTCAGGAATTTTAGCCGATCTTCGTTCGGACAATAAGAGTCATGAAACTTGAACAACAAACAACGAGTAAATTTACATTGAACAGATTCAATGGCATCTGGCAAGTACATGAAACGAGCAGATAATACTTGAGAGTTGTATTCAAGGATGCAACGAACTTGGGAAGTAAATAAATGAACCCATGTGGACATATGTAAAGAGAAACGTGAGAAATGTCGAACAAAACCTGTAAGCTTAGACATTTTAATTTGGGATTGAAATTGATCGCAAGATGCTTGTGTTGACTGACAGACAGTAAAATATTGCCAAGCAGAATACAATTAAAAGACAGTAATTTAGGTTTATAATAGAAGAATGTCACAAACCATTTGGAAATATTAAGAGGTAGAAAGTTTCTTGTACATCACGCATTAACGCTAATAGGTCAGATTGTAATGATAAATGATACACAATCATTGAGGTAGGGGCATATATAGGGAATTGGAGGAATATATTTATGGAAGGTCATTAATGAAAAGACTGAACAGCAAAGTGTCGAGTATGGAGCCTTGCGGAACACCAGAAGAGGGATAAAAATGGTAGAAAGAGCAACCATTTAGGACGACTTTACAAGTGCGATTAAAGATATATGATGCAAACCAGGACAAGAGAGGGCCAGATATGCCGAAATAACTGAGTTTTTCAAGTAGGACGAAGTGATTAACCTTGTTGAAAGCTTTCGAAAAGTCAGTGTAAATTACGTCGACTTGTTGTCCATCGTCAAGTGTAGAGGCCACCAAATTTAGACTAAATTAGCGGTCGACCATGCTGCTCCTCGGAAATTTAATTTCTAATAACATAGTAAACTCATTTGTGATGGACTCTCTCTCTCTCTCTCTCTCTCTCTCTCTCTCTCTCTAAAAGTTTACGAAAGCAGGATAGGAGGAATATTAGTCGGTAGTTGGAAACACTTTCAATGTCTCCTGACTTAAAATCAGAAAAACATTAATAGAAGATAAAAAGTAGGCAATACGCATAGGATTAAAATATTAAAGGAATCGTATTTATCGTAAGAAGATGCAAAAGAGGAAAAAAAGAACTCAACAAACATATAACACCTATATTGAGGATATAAGACACTTTAACTTTAAGCATCACTGTTTCATGGTATTTTGTTGCTGTGTCTAGAGCTCGAATGTATGAAAACAAGAATTGATTATTGTTTAGAAGAAAGGAAGGAAAATAAGGAAGTAGTTTCGTTTAGCCACAGAGATGATCTTTTTCACCATCGAGCGTAAACTACATTACTGCTACCGAAATCGTAATGTGCTTTGTCTTTATTGAAAAGAACATTACAAAAAAAAAACTGGAAACCAGGGAAGATGATTTCAACGTGAACGAGTTAGAGGCGTAGAGTTAAGAATGAGGGTATTAAGGAAAATATAAAATTAATTAAAGGCCCATTAATGTCAAGATAGCGAAAAGGAAAACTAATTGATCCTGTTGAACGCAGCAGCTATTTGCTTATAGGCAGCTTTGAAAATGTGGGCCTGATTTTTTGCAGCTCCTTTTTGCCGTGAATTCTGATTAAAACTAAAAATTAAGAAAAGTGGAAGATGATGAGAGTCCGTATTAAAATAGGAATATAATCCCGTGGAAAGTGAATAATAGCCCAGGGGAATATTTGAAACTTTTAGATCCATTGGTATTAAGAATATTGTTGTGGGATAAAGTGCATACAGAAAGAAAAAACGAGAGGAAAATGGAAAAAAATGGAGTGCATATTTTCTTCATCCTTCGAATTATGATACCAGCTGGGGATTTCCCTCTATTCGACTTAACGTATGATGCAGCAGGAACATTACTACTATAAGAAGGAGCAAACTATAAGAAGCGGTAAAAATTACATACTTTAAGAAGCGGTTAAATACTTTCAAGAGTTGCTCTTACCTTCTTTTCAGACGACAAGAGAATTTTAGAGAAATTATCGAGGCAAACTTTAGCAACTTGAATTTTGGTAAGGCTATGTGCCATTGATGAAGAGCGGCAAAGACTATAGAACCAAATATTGCCCGGAAGAACTGCTTAGTGCATTACTAATACGTGCTGATAGCCCGGCGCATGTTAGGTGAAAATTATTTTCGCTTCATCCAGAGCAAATAACAAAAGGGGAAGTGAATTTCATGTTTCCGCACGGTGAAGCCATCATAAATCAATTTTTATTTGGATTATTCCGGTGTCAAGAGCTACAGCAGAATGAAATTTTCTTGTACTTAGCGGATTACATCCTACTTATGGAACACTATGGGCAAAACTAAATTAATATTTTTATATTGATTTCTTAAAATTATTTTGTAAGTAAATAGAGATGTAAAATAATTCATGAATTGCAAAATCATTTGTATTTCTATGTACTGTAGTATTTTATTATTTTATAAAGTTTAAGTACCCTGCTCAAAAAGTATTTTTTGATGCAAATCAAAACTCCACTCTCATGCTACTCTCACGTCCCTGTCGAATTTCGTAGGTTTATCGTTAATCACAAATGAGCTTTGTAAGTAATGAACTAGTTAACGAGAAATGTTTCACGGTATTGAAACCAGTTTTCTATGAAGCATCGGGTAAGAACTTATAATTCATTAGAAATGTTTTTAATGCATCAGATAATAATTGATTTGGCATTACTTTTCCATTCTGTATGTTTATGTTAGATATAATAGTTATTAAATTGGAATATCGATTGCCGTTAATAATGCAATGTTACAGTTTGTAAATGTTAGAAGAAGTATACGTACCAGATACATTCTGAATTTGCAGGAAAAATGTCAAAAATGGTAAAACTTATTGTAACACTTTTTTCAGATTCATAATCTAAATTTTTCTTGTGATATAAAGCAAATGAAACATCAAGCTCAAAATAAGTCCACTCCATTGTTTTTTATTATGGAATTTATAAGTTATGAATTTTTTTTTGCGGCAGGTCAAAGATGACGATGGGTTACCCACGATGTTGTGCGAACGATGTATAGCTCGTTTAAAAATCGCATATGAATTTCGTCGTCAAAGTATATTATCTGATCGTCATTTACGTGCATTTATCAAGAAAGTGAACAATGAATTCAAAGAAGTTGCCACATCATCCACTACACAAGACATGTCGACAAACGATGACGAAATGGCATTATTGCTGGAAGTGGGCTACAAATCAAATCTTATAGGGGTTGAGGAGAAACAAGATACTTCGCCTGAAAAAACAAATAAAAACTCTTTAAAAAACGAAGCAATTTTCATATCGGATGTATACAACGTTCAGTACATACACGAAGATGATGGGGAAAATGATCAGCAAGACGAAATACATTCACAAGAAGAGGAAGAATCCACAACCATGGATGATGATCATATCATAGAATATCAAGATGATGAGACCGGACAAATAGATTCAATTGAAAAATACGATGATTCGAATGGTATTGAATACATCGGCCGTAAGTTCGATCCGTTGTCGAAGTCGGACATGCGATCTCATATATGCACGAAATGCGACAAAGATTTTAGTACAAAAACAAATTTGATGCGCCACGTACTAACGCATAGTGGCGTGAAGCCGTATCAGTGTAACATTTGTGGTAACGGATTCACACAAAACGGCTCATTGAAACAGCACATGCTTATCCATACTGGTGAAAGGCCATACAAGTGTGATGTTTGCGGTAGAGGTTTCACCCAAAGTAAGTCACTTGTGTTTCATATGAGAAGACATACTGGCGAAAAGCCATTTTCTTGTGAAAAATGTGGGCTAACATTCCGGCAAAAAGATGGTTTGAAGGTAAGACTCAGAGGACGTTTTAAAAGAGCTTTAAAAAAATTGTTCAGAGCAGTCTGGTTTAATAATTTTCTTCTATTCCAGCGTCACGTGCAAATGAAACATATTGGTGGGGCAACTGAAGCTCATATATGCTCCATATGCCAGCGGATCCTGCACTCAAAATATTCCCTAGCGCTTCATATGAAAAAACATACTGGCGAGAATGCACAATTCAAATGCGACAACTGTGAAAAGATATTCGCGTCAAAAGGTGCACTTGAGAATCATGCGAAGACGCATACAGGAGAAAAACCACACAAATGTTCAGAGTGTGATAAAGAATTCAGTCGGAAATCATCATTGGTGGCGCATGAAAAGCTACACTTTAAAGAGACGCCGTACAAATGTGAAGAATGTAGCAAAATGTTCGCTCAAGAGGAGCAACTCTTTGCCCATGCCGAGTCGCACAAGACAAAAGCGCCGAAAAATTTTCAGTGTGGCAAATGTTCTAAAACTTTTTCGATCAAGTAAATCAATTTTGGATTTTTCTTTTACGTTTCTGTGTTTCAATTTGGTCGAATGTGTCGATGTAGAGTTCTGTAGATGTTTTAATTTAGTTCATTTTGTTTCTGTGTTTTCGTTAACACTTTTACTTGCGAATTAGAAGCAGTAAATATTCAGATCCTAGCCATATTTTCTACTGAACTCTCTACGCATTGCAATGACCTACTTTAATTTTTATGGTGTTCTCCTAGATTAATATTGTTTATTTTTTTTTTTTACTTTTCAGAGCAAATCTCCTCCAACATCTTAGAAATCACAACCGGGATGAGATGACCATGTACAGTTGTGACGAATGCGACATAGCTTTTACATCAAGTCGGGATCTGAAATTGCACCGCATCAATCAGCACAAGGAGAAAGTATCAGATTTAAATGAATGTGATATCTGTCACATCCCGTTTGTATCTATAACCGATTTAAATCGGCATATAGCTGCTGTTCATGATGCTATAGATGCAAAATGTGATCACTGCGATCAACATTTTGTTTCGAAAAAAATTTTAGAAGATCATATGCTGGAGCATGAGCTGTGTATTAGTACCGAATGAGTAATGGTAAATATTTTAAGAGTTTTACTGTACAAAAGATTTATGTAGATTAGAGAATAAGCTATTAACTAGTTTAATAATGTAGTTACTGTACCCAAGTTGCATTGAATAAATTAAAATTAGTTTAAGTTTTTCAAAAAAAAAAAAAGGAAATTTTTTTCTTTCATCAGATGGAATAATTAAGAACTTTAATAAACGCTTATCATTTAATTGATTCAAGTGCTCGCTGAAAAATATTCAGCTTCTCAAAGTACTTTAATCCGTATTGCATGGTATTAATGAATCGTTCACTAGACATTCCAATGTTTCTTTTCTTGCTCGCTATTGTTTCGTCATGGAATTGGGCATAACTGTTTGTCTTCGATTCTTCCCAGTTCAATGAAATCAACGGAAATGATCCGATCATGTGAAACAAACTGAAAAGCTCGCGACTCTGTACCTCCGAAAAAACTTGCTCTAAATCGGGGATCGATTCATGTCCGATTAGATTAAGGGTGTCTTTGAAAACAGGATAGTAATATTTCTCAATAAACTCTGCTTTCCGCTTGAGTATATCCAGTTTGACACTCGAGGCGAAAAAATAGTTCAGATCGAGAGCAGGACTGTTCACGTAACTCGATTGGAAATCTACCTGAAAAAGCAAATAGAAATATGGAATGATGAATTGAGTGCTGAATACGAAATATATTTACTAGTAACGCATCGTTTGGAATCCCGGAATCATGATATTTGAACATGATATTATTAACCCAGACGTCTCCATGGACAAATGTTTTTATCTCTTTTGGATTAAACTCGACCGCCTTTAATGCAAGTGCCGGAAAATTATCATAGATCGCTATCAGTTTAGGCGCGAAACTTTCAAATCCTGGCATTTCCAATACCATGGTCGCAGCCTTTTTGAGATTTTGACGGAAAAATATTTGGAATGTGAATGTATGGACAGATTCTTCGCAGAAGAAACCTCTCTTAAAGTTTTCTTGGAGTTGTGGAGTCTGAAAATGATATTTTTCAAATGGGAAGATTAGTATTTTCTGATATCGTTCTTTACCTTCTCTAAAATACTCATGCCAGTTGCGTGAAGCTTTGCCAGTTTATCCAAAACTAATCGGCATTGATTTTCATCGAGTCCGATCACACGATCTGCCAAGCTATATCCTTGTGATTTCAAATTTTCGAATACTATAGTTTGTATGGGCTCTCGGGTAGAGTAGTAGCATCTGAAAAGAAGAACGTGTAGTTAAGAATTCCACCCAAAAATCTGGATAGTCTAGAATTTTTAAGAAATATAAATGGATCCTACTAGGAGGTTGTCCAAAATCAATTGGAGCAGAGTTGATGTTTAGTCCGCATTTAATGGATCGAATGAGGCAGAAGAATAAAAAAGTTTAGAGATTCTTACAAAGAGCATAATCAAGTTAGAAGTAAATAGTGTATTTGTTGGAAAAATATTTGTAATAAGGGACTTCCGGAAAAAAGATTTTAATCGAAATATGTGCATTGTTATCAACATCTATTTTTTCCCTATTATCATTTTATGATGATAAAAGTAATGAATAATAAAAAATAACCATGCAACTTAATAAATAAATACCCAATAGCATTGGAATGACAGTGAAAACCCAGTTGAACCATTCTCAGCTTACAACAGCCCAAGAATAAGTTGGCATAAGGCAGCATAGACCAGCCTCATATGTTATAGCCGACACCTCTTATCAGTAGAGAGGCCCCAATGTATAGGTTGGATTCAGTATTTTGCCTTTGCAACTCAAGTTAAAGTAGATACTATGGAATGATCTGCTAAAAAATATTCATTTCTCTGGAAGATAGTTTGCGGCATGATACTGTCGATTTTTGCTGATAACTTAGGCCAGATAAAAGGCTGTAGGAGAGGCTAGCATGGCTTTAGGGGAAGCTGGTATGGCAGTAGGAAAGAATGGCAGATGAAATTCAATTAATGCGCCTATTCTGAATGTAAAAGTAAAGGTTGAGTTGAAGGGAATATGTGAATGAAGTATGTGCGAAAATAAAAAGAATAAAAGCAGGAGTTCTTGATGAAACTCGACCTGATGGTCTCCAGCCGGAAGTTTTACTACCAGAGGGCGAGCAGGTGATTTAAAAATGAAGGGGTAAAAAATACACGTGAAGACAACAACTGAAAATAAATCAACAAACAAAAACACCCCCAATAACTAACACACAACCAGAAAAAAATTAAACATATCAACCGGACATCTATCTGTAAAATCGTCTAACGGCTGTGGGAAAAATGTAGTCGAGTTTAGCAATTATTTCTGTTTCTGTTGTTAGCTATTAAAATGATTTGATATTGGCCGAAACAATACCTATAAAATTGCTAATATTTTCAATGATTAATTTGTGAACATGAGAAGCACATTAGCAGGTGCATCTAAGATAAACCAATCTCCAAAATAACATAACACAGTGGAGTATGAAATAAAAAACAATATTAAGGAAATGAAGGGCAAATCGAGATTTGGTTTTGACAGAGTTGAATTGAAAAACCCAAAACTAGTTGCTGATGATATCCCCAAATCACTTGGTCATATAGCTAACCTAAGTTTTAAGCCTTTATAAGTTGTCTGTAATAACACATATCTTTAACCTGTATCACTTATATGTAACATATCTGAAATTTTAGAAAAACTAGCAAAGCAGAAAGTACTAGCTTTTGTGGAAGAAAACATTTTACTGTCAAATGGTCGATTCGCATTCAGATCAAGCACGTAGTATACATGGCACCATAGCACAGCTTAGCAAAAAAATGACCAAAGCGATTGAGAACAATGAAAAACTATGCACCATATACTTCGGTTTTTCTAAAACCGTTGATACTATTCTCCACGATGCAATGCAGCAAAAGCTTCGTAGCCTAAATTGAAGTAATGCTTGATTAAACTGAACAAATAGCTATTTACAAAATAGAATTCAAAAAGTAAAGATCATTGTTGAATACATACAGTGGTGACACGAAATCTTCTCATTTTGATGTTCCTCATGGGATTATCTTAGCTACACTGTTGTTTTATGTTAACGATTTAAATAAAGTCGTAACTGCGGGAAATATAATCTTATTCGCTGATTACATAGTGCTATTTGTGAAAGACAATTCATGGAATGGAACCCTCGCCAAAGCACATTAGAATCTATCTTGCGTTGGAGACTAGTTGCATGAAAATCGCTTGTCTCTGAATCTGAAAATAGAGTAATTTCATAGCCTTTGCGACGGACAAAAGATTTGTGCTACCCAATCCATCAGTGAAATTATATTCAATAGAGTGCACAAGCAGTTGTAACTACACAAATCTCAAACATGTAAGATGCGCTAAATATCTAGATGTTATATTATTTTAAAATAATTACTTTTGTTTATGCTATGTAGTCTCTTCTCACTTGGACGAGCAAAACACATATTTATACATTTATATACATTTTAGATTGTTACCCCTGTCACAAGTTCTAAGAGCTTTCTGGGGAGGGTATAATTGAATAGTATTTTTGAAAATTGAAATGAAAAAGTAAAAAATTGCGAATTAAATAATCTGTAATGTTCCTTCGGTGTGAGCTGGGGCTTTGATTTATAAAATCAACGAGATGGCAGCTGATACAGATTTATGAGTGGCTTTCAATCGACAAGTAATAATGCACTCTATCTTATATCCTTGAGCTAGGCACCATAAATTTGTATTGTCACTTACTTTGGAGCAATCCGACTGCTACCCAGCATCTCATGTATTTGAGGTAGTAGTTCCATATAGACTCTAGATTCTTTTTCGTGAAAATTGACCTCTTCCAGAAATGCCCGATCGCCGTCCGTAGGCATACTTTTAACCATTAAATGTAACGTTTTAATTTCGCCACTAACATTTCGGTAGTTGACTTTGACACGATACATAAAGCTTGTATAGTTATCACCAGGATTAGTTCCTATTGCAATATCTAAGCTTTCAATTTGTTCGGTTGTAATATTCAAATCTTTTTTCAAGCATTTCGCGAAAAATTCTTTATTCAAATAAGCTGGGATCTCATTCATTTTATGTGAGCTGTAATAGTAGAATAAAAATATTTTATTGAAAGAATATTGCAGCGGAAGGTTTTGTTTAATGGAGTGCTTCAAAAATAGATGAAGGTGAAATATTTCAATGGGAAAACTCGTAAGCAGATTTCTTTTGCATAGATTTTAAAATGAGTATATAAATAGCAGGTTTTTGGAGGAAAATATGTAGTTGCGAGTAATAAAATAAAATACTTTAGGAACAATGGAAAAAATACGGCATATGCATACATTTCGAATGCGAATTTACTATCAATATTAAATTTGATTACATTCATTCAAATTTGATTGAAATGAAAGCAAATTAATTCTTAATGTTGTTTGATAAGTCCCAATTTAAATTATATTTATACTGCAGATACCATTACTTGGCTAAAACAAAAATCAAGTGATTGAATAAAAATTTATCTTAGTAATTAGCACATGCTGCTGTTAAATTATGTTTCGCAGCAGATTCTAACTAGACGACATTTTCCATTCATTAAGTTTACGACAATGACAACACAAATTCATAACTGTGTCGAGCATATCCATTCTATTTTTACATCAATCCAAAAGTTAAATAATATGAATGTATAAAACGAGCATGAAAAATATTTATGCTTATAAGATTACATAAAATGTAGATAAACATAATCTATTTTCAGATAAACGTTCAAAACTAAAGCCACTGACCTAGTGATCGAATAGATAAACCAAACGGATGAGAGGAATTCTGAAATATGTAACACACTTTAGAGATAAATTCACTTTCACTGTCAATTTTTAAAATTAATGCTACACTCTCTCCCGAAGACAATCACTTCAGACTAAAATACATATTTCACAATCAAACAGGTTAAATTGCCTTTCTGTCAAAATTATTCCAGATTAGATACGGCTAATTCTTTCTGAATATTATCAAAAGGCAAGTTTGAAAATTGCAACGGGAATAATGTTTACAAACAATTATGAAATTCTTAAAATCGAATGATGCTGTGGGTCGCTATTCGGTAATAGCTAATGCTAACACGAACACTATGTTTTGTTGAATATTCGCAAATTTTGTTTATATGCAAATTATCTGCACACCTACACAAATTGTATAGACCATATTAAATCTTTCTTCCACTAGCGCGTACACATACGGAAATGGTGATGGCTTAATTGTTGCAATCAGTTTGATAAAACTTAATATGTAAATTGAATCGAAAGATAGGGGTTTCGTGCATTCATTTGGCAGGTTGATTATGAAATATATATGAATGTGAATGAGGGAATCTATAAATGGAGTGGCAACAAACTGTTTGATGGATGAACTGAAAAGTTGAATTTAATAATAGAACAAAGTAAAGATCCAAAAGGAATAAAAAATGATGATAATTCGAGCGTAGAAGTTCGAAAAGACAATTTTTTCAAAAATCATGGTTTGCTTCCAAAGCAAACTGTCATTCCTATTGCTTATTTTGAATCTGATCCTTCAGCAATTTTTTCTTCATGTGAATTTCATCGTGAATGCGGTTTTTATCTGCCTAATATGGAACAGTCTTCTGCATTGTGGTGCTATAGCATAGTAGCAAAGTGAATATTTTTAAGACGATAAACTATTTTTAATATTAATATTTTAATATTTTCTTTCCTTACACTCAAATTAAGTAAATTACCTGGTGACAAATTTCTTCTTTGGGCCGACGGAGCCCGCGAAAACGGGCGGCGTCGCCAACCGTTTCTCACCAAAGACGACCCGGAAACCTGCCGTGAATCGCAAAGTCGGCAGATCAGCACAATAATTCGCGATAGTTATTTTTTCGTTTACTTTAAACATAACTCGATTCGATGAAATTTTCACAGTCCGCATACGACCAACCTCGACCAAAGCAGGCAGCATCAAGACTTGTCCCATGGCTAAAAACCAAATCCAGCCTACTCTTCTTTGCAGTGATCTTCACTAGACTACGTAGAGCTCCAGGTCCTTTGCACTCCATGTGCCAGAGCAATGACCTTCCTGGCGTTCTAGCTCATGCATTGAAGGGGATAGCTTTTTTTTCACTTTTTCTTCTCCCGGAGCTAGCTTAGGCGAAAAATGCTGTGTACTATGTGACAAGACATAGTTCCGTCTTCATACCTTCTCATGAACGAAAAAATCGTCCATTTTCCTTCTCAGGCCGTAATGGCGTTTGCCTTTCTGGGCAACTTGTTGGAGTTTAGATAGCACATCCCGTATAATTCTTTCTAAAGCATCATCTCTCGGCTGTGCATGGGTACCCTCGTCAGCGTCGACAGGAATCTCAACCTCCTTCCGCTTGGTTACCATTTCCCGCCAAAAATTGACAGAGTACGGGATGAATTTAGTCGCGGTGCTCGTGCTAGTTCCTAACTTATCGCTGCACACGCTTTAGATCCTGATTAAGTCTTTCGACTGGATTAGCTTGCGGATGGTAAAGCGCTTTGAATTTTATGTCAGCTCCAAATGAGTGCGCTAACGCCAAAAATGACTGAGATCGAAACTGCATTCCATGTACGTGGGAATCGCCCTAGAAGATCTACTCAAGTCATCTCCCACTGCTTCCTCTCCAGCTCTTGATACCATATATCCCCGCGGCAGCTGACGTTCGAACTTGTTTTCTTGACAATTGATACATTTACGTACATAATTCTGAATATCAATCATGAGTCCGACTTACTGCCCATATATCTAGCAGTTGGCTCATCGTGGCATTATTTAAGCACCTCAGTCCTCTTTGACTTAGGCACCAATTGTCTCCCCTATTATTCTGGAAATTTCTAATATTCGTTCTATGAGGAATAAAATCCCATCCTTAATACGTTTCAATTTTCACAGGGCTGATTTCACCGGCATGGCGATTGAAATAAATAGAATTAACTGGTTTTCTTTTTTTCGAGGCCTTGACGTTGATGATGCTTTGTGCAAGTTGTATAATTTCCTAACTAACCTTATTCCACTATTCACACCAACTAATCGTCCTAATAAACCGAACGATGCGCCATGGTTCAGCAGTGAAGTTTCAGTCGCACTTGAAGCCAGAAATGTAGCTCGTTACTTATATAAAAGATCAGGTTCACCTGTTGACCTTCTTTTGTATAAGGATCTTCGCTCTAAAGCGAAAGAAGTTGCCAGGCAGGCGATGCGCTCCTACATTGCTGGCGTTGAAGCATCAATTAAAACCAATCACCCGAAATCCTTTTGGTCATTCATCCGTTCCTTGAAAAATAGTCTGGTATGCACTTGGGTGATACAGCTGCCTCCAATCCACAAAAAGTGTGTGAGCTTTTTGCTTCTTTTTTCCTCTTTTTTCTCACAACAATCCTCTTCTAATTCATTAAATCTTCACTCCACATCCTCTCCTGAATTGCACTCATTTCGAACGAACCCTCTTGAAATTGAACTTCTGTTGAACGATATCGATGCCAATACCGCTAGTGGTTCCGACGGTATTCCAAATATCCTGGCTAAATCTCTTTCATCAACTCTGTGCGTCCCTCTTTCTATCTTGTTCAACTTAAGTATATCTTCTGGCTCTTTTCCTTCTCGCTGGAAAATTGCCAACATATTTCCTATACATAAAGCCGGTGATCGTACATGCGTCTCAAACTATCGTAGCATTTCCCTTTTTCCTTTATTTAGCAAGATCCTTGAAAAAGTGGTTTACAAGCGGGTCTACTCCTTTATCCAGCCTACTCTTGCTCATGAGCAGCATGGTTTTGTCAAAGGTAAATCCACCTTAACCAACCTTCTTTCCTTCACACACACACGGTCGCATCCGCTCTTGACCATCAAAAGCAGGTTGATGTACTTTATACCGGCTTTTCCAAAGCCTTTGACTCCATCAACCTTAGCCTTCTTCTTCAAAAACTAAGGTACGATGGCATTGCTGGTTCTCTTCTTTCCTGGTTCAACTCTTACATCCTCGACCGTACCTGTATTGTAGCTGTTAATTCCTCCTCTTCAATTCCTTTTTATCCTGCATCAGGTGTTCCGCAAGGATCTATCCTTGGTCCTCTTCTCTTTCTTTTGTTCATAAACGATCTCCCTCCTTTAATCCATTCTTCTTGTCTTTTGTGTGCCGACGATTTCAAGATGTTTCTAGTGATTGAGTCACAGGATGACTGTATGGTTTTAAAAAACGATCTCAACAGCCTACAGACTTGGTGCGCTTCCAATGCTCTCACTTTGAACATCATGAAATGTCACAAAATGTCTTTCTCTTTGAAAATTTCACCTTTGATGTTCTCCTACTCTGTTTGTGGCTATCCTCTTAATGTCGTTGATAATTTTAGAGATCTTGGCGTAATGTTGGATCCTAAGCTCAAATTTGATAAGCTTATTTCTTATATTACTGCCAGGGCCTCTAAACTATCCGGTTTTATTATTAGATCCTCTAAAGCTTTTGTTAATATTTCCACCTGTGTACACCTTTTCCTCTCCTTTGTACGTAGTACCCTTGAATATTGCTGTCAAGTTTGGTGTTCTCGTTTTGTCTACTTAAATACTGCGTTGGAGTCGGTTCAACGCAGATTTACTCGTACCCTGTTTTATAAGTTTCAGCTTCCTTACCGTCCTTATAGTGATCGTCTGTCGTTGCTTCATCTCCCTTCCCTCGAATCACGGAGACTTTTCCTGGATGAGTGCCTACTCTTCAAATTGTTTCGTAGGTTGCTAGATTCAGACATCAGCAGCCACGTTTCTGTCCGTGTTACAGTGCATGGCACCCGCTCTTGGTTTGAGTTTAGAGTGCCATTTGCGCGCACTGATATCTTTTTTTATTCTCCGCTGTTGCGATTACTGAGACAACATAATGATCTACAGTTTGGTCCTCTACCGCCGACATTACATGCATTTAAAACTTTTCTTAAACATAATGTTTTGCTTACTACTAATTCAACGTAGTCTTTTTTCCTTTTCTTTTTCTTTTTTTTCTCTATTTTTCTTACTTTGAATTTGTACTTTTTCACTTTGATTTTGTTTATTATTGTTCTTTATTTTGTATCATTATCATCTCATTATTATTTTGTTCATTTTTTCATTCTTTCGTTAGTGAATTATTTGTATTTTATATTTTCTATATTCAGTAATTGGATTTGATCTGTTGAATAATAGTAATAGTAAATAAATAATAAAATATATAAATAAATAAATATCCTCCTAGGTCCTAATGCCTAGGTCGAACGTGCTTCCACAAGGTCTCACCGTTAAAGCGCCATTCTAGAAATTTACCGGGATCCTACATGACTTGATGTAGCAGGCGTTCCTACCCGGGGTCCTCGAAAGCTCTACCAGGACCTGTTTGAACTGCCACCATTGCTCGGGAGGGGACATCTGGGAGGAGATGATCCTTGCCTTTCCTGTGTATGATATAAAAGTCATATTGTTGAAGTCTAACAGCCTACCTTGCGAGCCTCTTCGCAAAATCCTTGAACTTGCTCAGCCGCACTAAGAAATAATATGAATAATAAGCGGGTTCCTTCGACGTATGGCCGCAATTTTTCTACAGCCCATAGAACTGCCAAACATTCCTTTTCAGTGGTCAAATATTTTCTTTCCGCAGATGTCAGTGAACAACTTAAGTAGCAGATCACTTTCTCTCCCTCTGAGTGGCTCTGACTCAGCACTGCACCTAAGTCTTCGTTCAACGCATCCGTTCGGATAACGAACGGCAGTTCGTATAGTTTGCATTCGTAAGAACCAGTGCCGTTCACAATTTTACTTTCACCCGAAGAAACGCACGCTCGTATTCCTCTGACCAGACGAACTTCCGACACTTCTTGAGCAGTGATGTTGTTGGTGCAAACAAACTGGCGGAATCCGGTATAAACCGTCGGTAACATGATACCATCCCTAAAAACTGTTGGACGTCCTTGGCATACGTAAGCCGAAGAATTTGAATTGAGGCACTCTACTTTATCGGGGTCAACGTTCAATCCATTTTCGTCTACCACGTATCCAAGATATTTTGAGTTGAGGACGACAAAACTCACATTTTTCCTTCGACACCTTTAATCCTGCCTGTCGCAACCTCCAGAATACCTCTTCCAAGACATGCAGGTATTTTTCAATGTGTTGGGCTACGATAACAATGGCGTCCAGATACGTAAAAAGATAAGGCTCTACGTCAGAGCCAAAGACTCTATCAATGTCACGCCGCTGGAGAATTTTGGAGCCCAAATGGCATTCTCTGAAACCTAAACAGCCTTCGATTGAGCACCGTGAACGCTGTAACGTGTGTTTTGATTCCTCAGCCATTGGAATCTGCCAGTAAGCCGACTTAATATCAAGCGAGGAAATATATTTGGTCTCTCGTAGGTTGCGGAAACATATGGTAATGGACATGAGTCTCTTTTGAAAACTGTATTGAGTTTCCTATAATCGACAGAGAAATGATTTGGGCCGTCTTTCTTTTCGACGAGAAGTATTGGGGAGGCCCGGGGACTAGTTGGAGGCTCGACAATTCTTGAATTTAACTCTGCATCTAAGTGCTTACCAACTTGCCACTTTTCCTCTTCCCTATTGGTCAGTCTTGAGCGTGCTTTGGGCTATTCCGTCATTGCTCCCTGTAACGCATGGGGAACATCGTATTGATCTTCTCGAAAATTGAACATTTCCCAAACTGAAGAATGAAATGAACTCCTAAAATGAGATGGTGAGAAGAGTTGGTATAACTAAAGCCCGCACCCGTTTCGTCGGATCTTTCAAACAAAATGGTACATGCACAGTTCCCAATCGAATTGAAGCTCTGGTCGTCGTTTCCAATGCAACTCCCAGATTCTCGAGTTTCTCCCAGCCACTTCTTCCGATAATTGTCTTCGATGCACCCGAATCGAGCAACCCCTGCAGCCATCTCCCACATAATTCCACCTCAAGGTGTGGCCAAATATCCCCTGCCTTTTCCGTTAGAGCATATCTAACCTGGCTAGCTTTACGGTTGTCGTTTCCCAAGCCATTACCCTGGGAACCCTCCTCCTTTGAGTTGCGATTGGAATAAGATGCCTTCCGGGCTCCCAGCTTTCCACATCCGAAATATCTAACTTTGTTGGTCACACGTACGGGTTGTGTGACCCATCCGCTGGCAGTTCCAGCACCTCAGAGCTCATTGAACAACAGCTCTGAGGTATCTTGTTCAAAGAATCTTTCAACTTCCGTTTGTCAACTTGTTGAAGTTCTTCATCCTGTACTCCCTGGATGAAAGCATCTTTCACCGTTTCAGCCTGATTTTCTGGATCCATCCTGAGGTAGGATAGAAGAGTTGACCGCTCGATGTCCTGAGCCAGCTGCTGTAAGGTCTCCCCTGGTTTCTTTGCAAGTATTCTGAGCTATGAATGATAGACTTCCTTTAGGTCGTCATCGCCGTGTCTCATATCTAAAGGTGGAGTAATTGCATACTGGAATGGTTTGAAATACTTTCGCCGCGGCTCTTTTCAATACCACGATTAGTGCGGTCGCACGTTCTCAATCGTTCTAATGGTTGTATTCTGCACCCGCTTCAAACTGTTTATGCTGAGTTTTGTAGTACCATTTGATTCACACACGCTGCAAATCCTATTTCAGTGGATTAAGAACTACTCGTTTTTGCCCTTGCTTGTCGAATCGCTGCTTGAGCTTCCAATTGCTGCGATGTCGATAGCTTGCTAATCAAGTTTCAGCGCCGATTTCCTCGCTTGCTTGCCAGGAGTTTTCACATTTTTGCTGCAGGGCAGCTTCAATAAAGTAGTACAGAAGCTTTTGCGAGTCTATTTTTGAAGTTTTCAAACCCTTTGAAAGTTTTAGGTGACCAGTAGATTGATTCAGCACTATCAGTTTTGGAGCCTCAAAGATAGGCGTTAAGAGGTTCTTGCATCTTAGCCGTGTAGAAAAAGAAGCGATGGTAGAAATTGACCATCCATACAAATCTGGTGAGGACTTTAATCGTTTTGGGGAGTTTGGCTTTGGGAAAGGTTGTTTATGGTTTGATAAAACTTGTTGAGGTGACACTATTTGTTTTATCACATGAAACATTAATCGAGATACATCATTTACTAATTGGAAACTGATAATTTTTTCGCACCAACTACTCTAAGAGTCAAGTTACATAAAAATCAGTCAGGTACTAATGTATTTTTCTCTGATTAAAGCTGTTGTTTTTTGTATAGTTATTGCAAAACACGTAAGTGAAATGAAAGAACATAAAACACTAGAATATTTTTCTGGCTTTTCAAACACTTTAATCTTAATGAATTAATAGTCTATGAATCTTAGCACATATCATTAAATAAATTAATCTCATCGCAAACTTTCAAAGCCCATTGTAGTGTTGCCAGAAAACGTTCATGTGACATTCCGTCTTCTCTAGCCTTCTCGGCTTTCTTCTCGTCGAGATAGTCTCCGTAATTGTTTGTGTTTTTGTTTTCTGGCTTCATTAGTAAAAGTGGTAAGTCCCCGATTAGAAAGATCAATCCAAATAGTTCACGTTTTCGTACTTCGTCCATGACACAATCAACACTAGGAATCGGTGCATAGTCAGCATTTTTCAGTATCCTTTGAAAAGTTGGATAGTAGTGGGTCCGGATCAATTCGTATTTTCTTTTCAACACCTCCAATTTCGCAGTGGTAGCAAAAAAGGAATTTAGATCACATCCAAGACTGTTAACAAAAGTCGATTGAAAATCGACCTGGAAAGTAATAAAAAATTACAGGCTGAACAGTTCACTTAATCAGATTTATACGTACCAAAATCGTATCAATCGGGCTGCCTTTATCGTATTTGAAAAGAAGATTGTTGATCCATATGTCGCCGTGATTCAGAACATTTATGTTGTCTTCACTGTAATTAACGCTTTCTAATGTTTGTGAAGCAAAGTTTTCGTAGAGGAACATTAAATATGGAGCAAATTTTTCATATCCTGGCATATTAGCAACCATTCGCGAAGCTGTTCTCAAATTGTTCTGAAAAAATGGTCTTAGAATGCCAGAAGCAACGTTTTTCGGTGACACTATACCCCATTGGTTTTTTTCACGAAGATTTGGTATTTTCTGTGTGAAAATTTTGAATTATTTTATAAGAATATTTTGCTGACTACATTTCGTCGCTGTGAAATCAAACCGGCATATCTGCAAAATACCCATTCTTCGCTAGAGCGCTTTAAAGTTTTCGCATGTGGGCTATTTCCACGTGAATGCAAAGCGGCAAAACACCATTAGACGGGTTTTTATTCAACTTTACGATATGCCGGTGCGACATAAAAATAGAGGGGAAAATAAGGAATTTTTTGATACCAAAAACTCAAAAACTCAATTTTTGCAGATATGCCGGTTTGATTTCACAGCGACGATTTGTATTCCGCTTACTTTCTGCATAACCAGCAAAGAAGCTGCGTGTAATTTCGCCGTTTTCTCCAGTACTAGTTTACAGTGGGCTTCATCCAGTCCCAATTTAGCGGTTGCATCGTCATGTAGAAGATATCCATGTGACTTAAGATCATCGAATACGATCGTCCAAATTGGATCTTTGGTTGCATAATAGAATCTGTTCGAAATATCTTATATAATTTCAAACGAATAAAACACATCAACAATTAAATACCTGGGTGCGATTTCATCATTACCTATGAACTCTTGCATTTGCGGCAATATTTCGGAATAAAAAGCCACTTCGATATCGTAGACCTTGCTTTGTTCTAGATGTTGGCGATCGCCATCAGTTGGAATACTCTTAATAATCAAAGACACCGATCCGGGCTTTCCGTCAGTGTTTTTGTAGTCAATGATGGCACGATAGATGAAGCTTGTCAAGTTTTCACCAAGATTTGATCCCATAGAGAGATTAAGGTTCGTGATAAGAATATTTTCATCTTTAAGTTCTTTCGATAAACAGGTACGAAAAAACTTTTCGTTGAGGTAATTCGGATATAACATCGTTGAATTTTCAGTCATTTTGATGTTGAGGGTATTCTGTATAAATAAATTAATGATAAGCAAAAGAGTGCGGTTAGATTTTGAATGTAATCCTAAAAATAATTTAGTACCTTCAAATGTGCATTTAAAACTGTTTATGAATAAATGAGGGCTAACATTACGATACCGATTGGATTCCCTTTTCTAATTTTGCAAAAACTACAGGGGTGATAGGTTTTTCTGTATATATTGTTCAGAATATATTAATTATTTATTTATTCAAATGACATGCAACTTATATAGGCTAACTATTGCATAATATATAAAAGTAATAAAAAATAAACAGAAAAGATAATAAGCAAAACTTTCAAATATAAATTCAGGTAAGCATGCATTAGAAATAATATATAATCAGCAATTCAGCTATGCAGGATTAAAATGTAGTGGAATTAAATTAATAATTTCCAGAGAAAGATATTACAGTATTTTTCAATATTGTTTTAAATTGCGGCATTGATTGGGGTAAAGAACCAAGATTCAGATTGTTATGATTACTTAATATTCGCAATACTAAGGGACGGTAAACACATAAGTTAATCTACTGTAGCGAGCTGATTTACGAATAAAATCTTGTGAACACAGATCAGATAGTATAATTTGGTTATGAAGCTTGAAAAGGAGGCACTCATCAACGAACATTTTGCATGTTTCAAGAGAAAGGATTTGTAAAAATGTTAGATTTTCACCGGACCTAACATAAGGAATGTTGAACTTGAAGCGTAAACGACGTTTAAACCTACGTTGGACGAATTCCAAGGCAGTTACAAAGTACCTAAAATGAGGACACTATACTTGACAACAGTATTCAAGAAAATTACCAACAAACGATAGGAATAGATGGACAAGAGTTCAAAAAATTGCTAAAGATTTTGAAGATCGAAGTACAAAACCCGACAATCGTAAAGAGAAGGCAGTGATATGCATGAAGTGCTATTCAAATTTAAGTTTAGAGTTAAAGACAGTACCAAAATCTTTAAAGTTATCAACCGCATCAAGAAAGGAGCCAGAAAGAAAATAAAAAAATTGCAAAGGAGTTCTCTTAAGAGCGTAAGACATTTTATAGCATTTCGAGATGTTTAGAGTGGGTATTCCAGGTTCGAAATTCATTATGAAGATGCTGGCAATCTTCTTGGGACAAAAACGGCTTAAAGTTATCCACATATAAATAGTAAGATGTAGAGATGGGTCGTTTTTCAAATAACGATGCCGGCATCGGATGCGAGGAAACGATGCCAGCATCGGTTATTGAATTATCAGATATCTGAAGCCGATGCCACCGAAGAGATGCGATCGTAATTAACAAATTACCTGCTAGAAGCAAAAAATACTTAAAACTGACGTTTTTTGCCAAACATTCGAAAACATTCAAAAACGCTTTCAAAACGTTCGAAATCCCAAATTCAAAAGCTTTTCAAAAATAATGCTGTCCAAAATCCGCTATTTTTCTTAACATTTTTACCTTTCCTGACGGAAAAGTATGATGAAAAACGACTGGCAAAAAACGATGCCGAAAACGATGCCGAAAAGGATGCCAAAAAACGATGCCGAAAAACGATGCTGGAAAACGATGTCGCATCGCGATCGTTATTGCCCATGCCGAAACGAAATGTATACAAGCTCTCGTTGTCTAGGCTTTCAGTGGCATTATTGCGTTGCGATGCTCGTTCCAAAGTAGGGCATGCAATCCCGAGATTTCGGGATCTCGGGATCCCGAGCCATTTTGGACATTTTCGGGATCCCGAATTTTTTATCGGGACTCCCGAGATTTCGGGATTGATAAAATTCAACCCATTTTGGGAATTAGAAAGCAGAACTTAATACTAAAAGACATATTGTTTTATGAAAACCGAAGCGGAAGCCAGTTGTAATAATGAATTACAGCTGGCGTATGATTACATGCTTAATGTTCCACCAAAAAGTGTACCCGAAATATCTTTTTCAGCAGCTGGATATATGTGCAGCTAAATCAAGTCTAGTTTAAATTTTGAAACTCTTGACGAATTACGTTTATTAAGAGCATACTTTCAAAACGAATCAGCAGTTTGAACCAATCGATATTATTACTTATCACTTGTTTCATTGAAAAGCAATATTATTTTGTAATTAATATGTAAACAACTAAAAAGAATAATGTATTTTAATTATATTATCGTAACATCCGTTATGCTGATTAAATTTCAATTCTTTTTTAACTAATTTTATAACTAACTATCATGACCAAATAAAGAGCTTTATGGGACAAGAAGATAAGATGAAATTAGATCATAAGATTAATTTAGATGCAATTATAGATTAACGTCTTACTTGCTAGTACCCATGTATATATGTGCATAAATTTAACATTGTAATGAATTTAGCTTCCGGTTTTATGTCTATATAATTGAAATAAAGTTTTAATTGAGTACGAATAAGCCAATATATCTGTTTAAATTCCCTTAATATAGTTTTTTTATAAAATCCCGAAATCTCGGGATTATCTCGGGATCCCGAAAATTCTAATCCCGAATTTCGGGATCGCAATTTCAATCTCGGGATTAATGCCCTATTCCAAAGTTAACGGTAGATGCGATGTGATGCCGCATCTGAATCTACAGCAACGATGCGCGATGCGGCATCGTTTTTCACAAGTCGTTTGCGATGCCGATCTCCGGCATCGTTTTTCGGCATCGTTCTTTGGCATCGTTTTTCGGAATCGTCTTTTCGCATAGTTTTTTCGCATCGTTTTTTCGCATCGGCATCGTTTTTCGTCATACTTTTCCGTCAGGAAAGGTAAAAATGTTAAGAAAATTAGCGGATTTTGGACAGCATTATTTTTGAAGGGTTTTTGAATTTGGGATTTCGAACGTTTTGAAAACGTTTTTGAATGTTTTTGAATGTATGACGGAAAACGTTAATTTTAAGTATTTTTTGCTTCTGGTGGGCATATTTTTAATTACCAACTGTATGGTAACTAGAGGAAAACCCTTTAATAACTTAAATAGGTGTACAAGAACCATAAAGTATTACATTCACAATAATAATTAGGGAAAAGTCCAGTCGCCTTCATAGCTGATGAATATTTGACAAGAATAATATTAACTATGAGTAATAATTTTTTGACTCGGTAGATGTTGGCTTATGTGTTCTGGATGTAAAGTGTTAGCTATGATAGCTATAATAACTGAATAAAAGTAAAATAAAAATATGGTTATGTTAGTGAGTACATGTAGATTTGGTTTTTTCAATGCTTCCAACAACGATGCCAGTAACGATGCCGGCATCGGATGCCACATTAAAAATAACGATGCGCATCGATGCAAAAAAAAGTGAATCATCCCTAGTAAGATGAGATCGTCTTCGAAAGAAAGACATTTATAAAAAGCAAAATAAGTAAAGGATCAAGAATGGATCCTTGCGGAACTTCAGATATGCAACGAACCGGAATTGAAGTACATAGATTCGGGGTTGCTACACATGTACGGTCGTGCACATAAAAGTAAAACCAGGAAAGAACCGGATCGGAGAATCCATTGCAACTCAGTTTTAGAAGTAGTAGCGTATGATCAACGAAGTCAAAAGCTTTGGAAGAGTCAGCAGATATGAAATGTACTTGACATTGTTGATCCACAGCAATATTGTTTGTGAACGACATAAGGTTTGTGGATGTTCTTTGTCAAAACCATGTTTATTTTGTGCTAAGATGGGCTGGATAAAAGAACATCGCTTTTTATAGCTGAAGCACGGAAGAAGGGAATCGGAACGGTAGTTGGATATGCTAGTACGGTACTTATGTACTGGGAAGCCTTTTTAAGTTTTCTAACATATTGACAATCTAACAATTTTCTAACATATTGACCTTATTGACAATCTTTTTAGCATCGGATCTTAATCTCTTATATTCAATTAGGTCGGCTTAGCCTTAAAAGCGGCGGCAATTTTGAACCACGAGATGACTTTCGATTATATCAGAGAGGATCATAGTTGTAGCGGCACCAGAAGGGTAATTTCGGAGACGCGACAGAAAAGAGTACTACGCTATCTACCTAATAGCAGATATAATCACAAAGATAAATTTCGGTAGACTGCGTTGGGCTGGGGACCAACCTGGTATAAGCGAAAGGGAGCCTACTCGAAAAAGCAATTTTCGTTGATTTTATGCCACATGACAGCGGGGGAGACATTGCTTGCGCCAAAGGGATAGGCTTGAAAAGAACGCTCAGAGATTAGGGACAGCTAATTAGCTCGCAATCGGGACCGGTGGAAAAACTTGTTGAAGGAGACCAGCACCGGACCCCTCTTGTAGTGCCGATGATTATGATGTATTAGTAAATGACAAGTAAATCAAATGAATTATTCTTATTTTTATAATGCTAAAAATCAAATATTTTTATACTTCACTGACACCACACTTCACTGTGTACGGATGGTCTTTTGCAATGACACAACGGGAAATCAGATCTGCACCCCGATTGAATTTTTCCCACCCACACGAAACACAAACAATGACCGACAATGTACAAGTAACTGCATACTTGAATCTCTCTTCTTGCTGCAGTCATACTAATAGGCATTTTTAGCATCAACTCTTTTTGTTCACAAAGAGTTTGATAGAGTCTGTTAATGTTGATGGTGCGTGAATTACAGATTTATGAGAACAAACATTTACACTCTTCATACTCTGCATGATAGCAGAACAATATATCCATTGAATCAGAAACTATGTAAATACTTGGGAAAGTTTGTGTTTCCATTCTTACGTTCGTAGATTAGATAAAGTTGAACGCAAGTGATTTGTCCAATAATCTAAATTGGTCATTATGCTAGATTTAAATGTCATAAATTGCTTAATATTTCATTGCCGTATAAGTGGTGGTTAGTATGATTAATAACTGTTAGTTTTCTTAAAAAAATAGCTACATGTGGTTAAATGAATTGTTCAAGTGTGCATATGCAAACATTGAAAGTATAAATAATACAGAGCATAATTGAAAAGATAGCAACTCATATCTGAATATTTTCTGAAGATCCGGAAATACATTTCATATGTTCACAATTGCTTCAATATATGTATATGGTAAACTTGCTTGCTCGCAATTCAAAATATTTAAAATTTTGTTTATCAAATATAAATTTTATAATAATGTATAATTTTACACTTTAAAAAATAAGCCAATTCGATTATAAATACTCTTATTACGACCATCAAATAAGTCACCTGACAGAACTAAAGTTTCTAGTCGTAATTAGAATACTCTGCTGGTTACCGACATAAATCAAAGTAGATTCTAGCATAGATATTTTACCCATGTTTTGAAAATATACACTTTATTTGTAAATATCTATCCAGCTACTGTGTGAGTTTCGTTCAAATCGAACAATTCAATCAGAATTTATAGGGCTAAAAGCAGTTATCTTTTTTAGTGATTTTTCAAGATGGCACCACTGGCCAGCATCACCCGAATTTCAAAATCACTTCTATCAGACCTGGTCCTATTTAAGACCAATACATTCTGCAAATTGGGCAAGAGTTACCAGGCGTGCCCGTTATACCATATCAAATTTTATTTTTTGTCTATGTAAACAAAGCACAAGATTTACATATGAGTGGCTTTATTTTGAAGAAACGGCATTTTTTCAAGAGAGACGATGATTTGGAGGTTTTCACTTTTAGTGCCTGCCCTAGCTACAGGGTTGCCAGCACGCTCATTAAAAGCTACACAAATCTACAACTAAATAATACCAATACGCCCTGAAAATTTCGTAATGATTAAATAGCTTTGTCAAAAGTTATCGCAGTTTAAAAATTTTCAAGTGTTCCCGTTCTCTTTTTAGGCACCCAGCGCACACATGGGGTTAAAAAATTCCAAAAAATTATCCGATTCACATGTGAAACACATTCGAAATTTATTTTGTCAACTTAATTTTTGCAAAAATTATTTGTGTACGGAATAATAGTTATATTAAAAATATCACTAAAATGGCCGCCGGCGCCAAAGGGTTAAAGATTATTAACTTTTTGTGAGACCTGGCACTATTCTGCATATCGGATGGCGCGTTCCTGAGATTTTTTCACTGAAATTTTTTGATGATATATATATATATATATATATATATATATATATATATATATATATATATATATATATATATATATAAATATGAATTTTTGGCCAAAGTGATTTTAATACTAATGTTCTTCTTCGAACATTAGTAATAAAAAAAAAAACTAATCAGGAATAATCAGGAAATATTTAAAAAAGAACGAATCGAGAAAAATAATTACAAATACTAATAAAGATAAAGAGTAAAAAAAACTCTAGCGCACCTGAACCGCTAGAAATACTAATGTTCGAAGAACAGTGGAAGAATCGTGCAGGTTTTGAGATCATATTCCACCACATGAGCTGCTTATTGCGGCCAAACTGTTTCAAACGCCACGTTTTACTTTGGTCTCAAGAATGCATTATAACTCATATAGTGGAAAGGTTTCAGATATTACCACTGGCATGAATTTCAACGTTTATGAGAGCAAAACACGGGTTAATTATATTCGTTATCAGTTGCTTATTTGACAAAATTCTGAAAGCAGCATCTCATATAACATCAATGAAGAAAATGCTCAGTGCCTGCAGCATTGTAACTGAAGTTGGTGTTTGGGGCTGCGATCCGAAAAATTTGCAGAACTTTGGGAATTGAAATATTGGTTATTTATTTTCATTGTAAATGTTTCCGGTATGAATACTAACTGTAAGCATTTATTGATACAAAAGTAGCACAACCGACTCGTGCTGGCAACCTTTTGCCAGTGTCAAAGCCAAGAATATATCACATCTGCTTCACGTTGTTATATTACATTCGAAGTTATAGGAGTATAAAGAAATTTAGGGTTACCTGCAGCGAGTTTTTCCAAATAATCGAAAACTTAATATTTGCTGTTTATTGTCACTACAATATCATTACCAATTGAAAATTCTACGATAAAACCGCTTAATAAAGATATTGCAATTAAACACAAAACCAACAATAGCTGGCAACTCTATCGTGGCTTTTCAACCAAATTTGGCCTGAATAATGTTTATAATAGGTTCCATTAATTGTATGAAATTCGTATTGATTTCATGACTGCACTGGCAGTTATAGGGCAAAAAGTTTTATTTTCCTGAGCGAATTATCAAAACCAAAGGCACAAAAATTACCATAGCTGGCAGCACCAATCGAATTTTTCAACCAAATTTCTACCAAACAAGGTTTAGATTAAGGTTCAACTACTGTGTCAATTTCATGAAAATCTGGTTACTTATTCACATTTTATAGGGCAAAAAGCAGTTTTTTTTCTTTGTAATTTTTCAAAATGGCAACACTGGCACAAAGTTGCTCACAATTCAAAATCACTTCTATCAGACCTGGTCCTTTTTAAGTCCAATGCATTCTGTAAATTTCAGTTGTATCTGATTATTGGTTCGTGAGTTCCCGTGAACAGAAGTTTTTGATGCTAAAAATATAGGTTAACTGGGAAAGGGTTACCGTTCTTGTCCGACATGAGTTTTCCAAAGTTTAACTTTGAACGTGTAGATAAAGCATAAGATTTGTATACAGATTGGTTTTATTGTAAGAAACGGACATTTTTTAGGATATTCGATGGTTTGAATATTTTCACTTGCAAATTTTTATATTTTCAAATTTAAGACACTACAATTATCATAGCTGGCAGCTCCAACTGAATTTTTCAACCAAATTTCTATCAAACTTGGTTTAGAGTAAGGTTCAGCTACTGTGTGAATGTTGTTAAAATCGAACAACTGAATAAGAATTTATAGGGCTAAAAGCAGTTATCTTTTTTAGTGATTTTTCAAGATGGCACCACTGGCACAGAATCGCCCGCATTTCAAAATCACTTCTATCAAACTGAGTCCTATTTAAGGCAGTCATCTAGTGTGTCAGAAAATAAAAATTGATTTTTTTGTTTTTTCATAAATAACATCTAAAACATGTGTAGAAGACGTGGGTAAAAGGATTTTCCGAAATTTGAAGCCGTTGAAAAGTTACAGCCATAAACGGTAGGAAGTATGCAGTGTCACCGTAGGAGGTTTTCGTAGACCGTAGGAGTTATACGCTTACTTTCGCATCGAATATTTTCGAGCCCAGCTCCTTACCTGGCTATTTTGTGTAACTAAATTGTGCTTACTGTACACAGTACTAATTGTCAACTTACGGGTACCTAGAACTGCTCACAAATTCAATAATCTGGACTTTCGCTCCGAAGCATCTTCATTCTGGTGCAAAAGTCCTCGAAATCGCCACATTTCTTGCTGTGCTAATCTTCAACGAAGGATTCAAACCTATCTTAAAGGTGATGGAAGTCATGGGAGTAAATATTGGCCTAAATGCCCAAGCTTTCGTTCATCAACGTAACGATTCTCGCATCGACCGCTCAGAGAAACGCTTGAGCGATTTCGCCAAACAAGCCCGGATGTCCAACAGAGATGAGAAAACGGCCCTACATGACTTCTTTGAAGAAGAAGGTGTACTCTATGGTCCAAGCATTACAGATTGATCGTGAGACGAATTTTTTATCATTATATACAACAACTTTCAAACGCGTTTTTCTCAAAACACGATTTTTTCAAACTGCTGCCATGATATCTCAAAAACTATTTGATTGATTCTGCTCAAATTCATACATCATTTTAAGTACATAAATAACTACAAAATGAACTAAAATAATTAAGATTGGTTCATTACTTTTCATTTTACAAGCTAAACAAACCCAAAAAAAACACGAAAAATTGATTTTATTTTTCTAAAGCGTGAAAAAAATTTAGTTTTTGGAATTCTAACTCAATTTTACTTCCCTTTGGAACCTCAAGTCTCAGAATCAAAACTGCGTTTGCTTTTTTGATTTCAGAAAAGCAGAGCGGCCGGAATCATGGCAGCAGTGAAGTACCCCTTTATATATATATATGTTCTTCTTGGGCCGTGTATCTCCGACTATTTTGTATAAATTTACTTAAAAAAATGCACAAAGTTTGTCTAAATAGTAATAAAAATGATATATAATTTATTAACTATTTAATTTCAATGGTTTATCAAAAACAAATTCTCCAAAAAAGCATTAAAAAACGGCCTTCACACTAGACGACCGCCTTAAGATCAATACATTCTGTAAATTTTAATTAATTCTGCTCATCGGGTCGTTAGTTTCCGTGAACAGAAGTTTTTGATGCTAAAAATATAGGTAAATTGGGAAAAGGTTACCAGGCGTGCCCGTTGTACCATATCTAATTTTTTACTTTAGCTATGTAAAAAAAGCATAAGATTTACATATGAGTGGCTTTTTTTTGAAGAAGCGGCATTTTTTCAAGGGAGACGATGATTTGGAGGATTTCAGTGCCTGCCCTAGCTACAGGGTTGCCAACACGCTCATTAAAAGCTACACAAATTTACAATTAAATAATATCAATATGTCCTGAAAATTTCGTAATGATTGAATAGCTCTGTCAAAGGTTATCGCAATTTAAAAATTTTCAAACTTTCTCGTTCTCTTTTTAGGCGCCTAGCGCACACATGGGGTTAAAAATTCCAAAATATTATCCGATTCGCATTTAAAACACGTTCGAAATTTATATCGTCAACTTAATTTTTGCAAAAATTATTTGTGTACGTATATTAAAAATATCACTAAAATGGCCGCCGGTGCGAAAGGGTTAAAAATAATTGACATTTAGTGAGACCTGGACCTATTCTGCATATACACCAATGTATCCTGAAAGTTTCAGCTCAATCGGATGGCACGTTCCCAAGAATTTGTCACTAAATTTTTTTGATGATATATATATATATATATATATATATATATATATATATATATATATATATATATATATATATATGTATATATATATATATCTATATATATCTATGTATATATATGTATATATATATATATATATATATATATATATAAATATATATATATATATATATATATATATATATATATATATATATATATATATATATATATATATATATATATATATATATATATATATACAGTTGCTCACAAAAGTCAGCATACACCGCTTAAAAACGCGGAATTGGCAATATATAGGTAGAAAAAAAATGAAAAGACAGATGAAAAACGAACTTAAAAGGAATATCAGAGACATTGTAATCTATTTTACACAGAATTAATGAGAATATACATATACATACAAATATACATAGTAAATAACAAGAAATTCCGCTGAAACTGAGGAAACAAAAGTCAGCATACACCACAGAAAATTCAAAAGAATCAGCCTAAGCGATGAGTCATACTGCGATAAAGATTGCTACCCGTGTTAATATACAAAGATAAACATTAGTACATTGCAAGTCGATCAAACTAAAGTGATTTGGGTGCCTTTAATGCTTAAAAATGAGTACACGGAAGGAAACAAGTTTGGAATTGCGAAAAATTGTCCTTAGTGAACGAGTGGAAGGGAAGTCGTATGGCAAAATTGATAAAATAGTTGCAAGAAGTCGGGCAACGGTGCAAACGATCATACTGAAAGCGGAAACAGAAGGGAGAATACAAAATAAACAACGAACAGGTAGACCCAAATCCTTAAGTAAGAGAGATGAGAGAGACTTGTTACGGAAAATAAGTAAGGAGCCACAAAAAGTGCTCCGGCAATGGCCACTGCACTTGCAAAGGCAACAGAGAAGCATGTGAGTCCAGAAACAATATGTAGAGTTTTGCGTAATCAGGGTTATAACGGTAGAGTTCCGCGCAGAAAACCTTCCATTTCTCCAGTTAATGAAAAGAAGAGGCTTGACTTCGCTCGCCTGCATCTTAATAAGGACGAAAATTTTTGGAATCAAGTTCTATTTAGTGATGAGAGAAAGTACAATATTTATGGCTCTGACGGGTGCGGATACGTGTGGAGGAAGCGGAACCAAGCATTGGCAAAGAAGAATTTGCGTACTACAGTGAAACACGATGGAGGGTCAGTCCTCGTATGGGGCTGTATGTCGGCCGCTGGTGTGGGGCAATTACATTTTATTGATATTACTATGGACCAATACATGTATTTGAACATATTGCGAGGCGATTTGATACCTTCTGTGCAGAAATTAGGCCTACAGCTAGGTTGGATCTTTCAGCAGGACAATATCCAAAACATACAGCTAGAAATGTCAAAGAATGGCTGCTGTATAACGTCCCTCATCAGCTTCACAGTTCACCTCAGTCTCCCGATTTAAACCCTATAGAGCATTTATGAGAGGAATTGGGTCGCAGAATTCGTGAGCCAGCCGTAAGAGCAACTATTACTAGCAAAGAGACCCTGAAATCTGCTCTGCTGTGTACTTGGATGAATATTCCACCCGAAATTACCGGATATCTCGTTTGTTCAATGCGAAGGCGTTTAGAAGCTGTTATTAAGGCTGGTGGAGGGCCTACAAAGTATTGAGCTCACGTTTTTTGGTCATTCTCGTTCTTTTCGAAACATGGCTCGTAGTGTATGCTGACTTTCGATGGATGAATTTTCTTAGTTTTCATGGCTTATTTCTTTCTGTGTTCGGATTTTCTTTATTGTTATGTTATGAAACTTATATTTAATGCCAATAGAGCTATTTTTACGTTTTCATTGCATTCTGTCTTCTTCCACTGTACCATATTCGTGTTTTTACATGCTGTATGCTGACTTTTGTGAGCCACTGTATATACAGTCACTCAAAGTGAAAATGATCCACCCAGTAAAAATAAATTAATGTGCATCGCATACAATTTTATATTATTGGAAATTACTTTGTTTCTAGGCAAAAGTAATTCCTAATGTGTAAGCAACAAATACACAAGTTATACGCAAAATGGTTACATTGCCTTTGAAATTACGGGTCAATCTTGGCTAGAAGGCTGAATATGGGGTCAAAATGAAAATGATCCATTGTACTTATTTCATATAGTTCACTACTAAGATTTTATAATCAGCTGTTGACATGTATTTGACATTTCCTTAGTTGACTTTAGTCTTTCGCTGAGTGCAGTCACCTGTTGCACATTTATCGTTTTGAGCAAGTTTTTTTTCGAAATGGGTCGCCATACGACATACAAAGAACGGGAGCTGGTAATCCATCATTTCAAGCTCGGGAAAAGTAAACGCGAAATAGCAAAGATTGTCAACAAGAGTGCGTCAACTGTACAACACATAATTGAACGATTTAAAGACAATCGCATCGGTAATAAGGTTCGAAAAAGTCCAAAAAAAGCGTTTTCCGATCGTGACGAACGGTGGATAGTAGACTTTATCCGAGAAAATCCGAAGCTTAGTGCGCCGAAAATTCACGTACACGTTGAAAAGGCCTTGAGTATCAAGGTCTGCGACGAAACAATAAGAATTGCCCTAAGAAAACAAGGATTTAACAGTCGCTCCCCACGAGTAAAACCGTTAATAAGTGCGAACAATCAGAAACGTCGGCTAGAATTTGCAACTCAGTACTATTCGCATGGCCCAGACTTCTGGAATACCGTTATATTCACTGATGAAAGCAAATTCAATGTTTTTGGATCGGATGGGAAGGTTCGAGTATGGAGAAAGAAGAATGAAGAGCTGAATTTGAAGAATCTTCGTTCAAGTGTAAAACATGGTGGAGGTTCGATAATGGTTTGAGGCTGTATGGCAGCTAATGGAGTCGGTAATATTCACGTTATTGACAGTAACATGGATAAATTTATGTACCTCCAAATTCTGAAGGACAATTTACCTGCCAGCGCCGAAAAATTGGGTCTTAAAGACAAATCCCAGTTCTATCAAGATAACAACCCCAAACATAAGTCGTTACTCATTCGAAAATGGCTGCTCTATCATTGTCCCAAAGTTATGGAAACTTCAGCACAATCACCAGATCTAAACGTTATCGAACACTTGTGGGACCATTTAGAAGAGCGTATTAGGGAGCATCAAATATCCAGTCGAAATCGATTAAAGGAGGTCATTCTGGAGGAGTGGTCGAAAATCTGCCCAGAATTCACAAAAAAACTTTTTGCTTCAATGCCAAAGAGGTTATCAGCTGTTAGGCTCGCTAAGGACCTTCACACTAAATATTAATTTGTTAAAGAAAATTCTTGATTTATATTTTTTTTGTGTTTTGTATTTTGATGGATCATTTTCATTTTGACTATGGAATATACATTTTTTGTTTATATTATTATATTTTCCAATCCAATAAATTTTTTACTTACTACACATATAAAACTGATTTTGCACATCTGAAGCTATCATGTTTAAGTAGCAACAGTCCATTTTTAATTTATTTTCTATCATTAAATTACGTTGCAATTGTTTTGCACCGAGTGGATCATTTTCACTTTGAGTGACTGTATATATATATATATATATATATATATATATATATATATATATATATATATATATATATATATATATATATATATATATATATATATATATATATATATATATATATATATATATATATATATATATATGGAAATATGAATTTTTGACCGAATCGATTTTAATACTAATGTTTTTCGAACATGTAATAATTATGAAAAACCTAAATCTAAATGGAGTATGAGCTAAAGTAGGAATATAAATTGGATGAAGATAAGCATCTAAGACTCAGTGGCAGTCCCGACCAACGGCGTGGGGTTTGTCTCTAATATACAATGTAATCATGCAATGTAAAATGATAGTCATAGTTCGAATAGTACAATACTATGCAATTGTGTACTAGAACTGACCAGTTTTGAGAGCTTGGTGAACGAGGTAACCACGTACAGTCAAGAGGTTCCGAATTATTCTGAAATTTCACCCGGCAATACAAATCATACATTGCCTCAGAGCCAGCGGTAGTTGCAAATTTTTTTTTCATTGATACCAACAAAAACCCAACAGATGGAAAACAACAACAATCCAATAGATGGAACCCAACATGAGGCAAAGGTTCTACCAGGCCCATCTGAAGTGGTGGCTTTATCGTTTAACAAAAATCCAAAAAGCGAAAAGGCACTAAATGGAAATTAATGGGGGCACATCGAAAGGACTTACAATATGTGGTGGCAAACAAATCATCTATTGTATTCCAAGAGAAACCGAAATAATCAAAGGCTAACGAAAAACGGTATATCATTAACAGGAAAAACCTGGGCGAAGAGGAGTTTGTACAAGGTGGGCCATCTAGTGGTTTCTTTTTAAATCATAGGTTATTTTGACACTGAAAGCTATTTCCCGCTCGAAATCTTGACAAAAAGTCAGTATCATACCTCCGCGGAACAAAATGAGTCGCTTTACGCTTGAACAACGTTGGGAAATATTGAAAACTTATTTCCAAAGTGAGTGCTGTGTAGCTCAAACAGTGTGTTTTTTGAAAATTAGTTTTGGCGGAAATGAAGCACCCACCGCGCCTGCTGTTCACAAGTTTGTGCAAAAAGCTCGTGAGACTGGCATGCTAGTGGACAACACTCATGGTTCCTGTCGTCATACGGTGCGCACAGACGAGAATGTGGTTGCTGTAGCCGAGAGCGTGAGACTCACTCGCCGTCGACCTCAACAGCTCAACATTTCACGCACTAGCCTGAGGAAAATTCTGCAGAAAGATCTCGGACTATTCGCTTACAAGGTCGAATTGACTCAGCAATTGAAGGCGCATGACCATCCGCTTTATTGCTTTGCAATTTGGGCCTTAGAGCAGTCGGATTGGACAAGTATTTTGAGCGAAAAATCATATTTTCTGACGAGGCGCATTTTCATCTCGGCGGCTACGTTAACAAACAAAATTGCCAAGTCTGGGGCTTGAAAAACTTGCACACAGCCCATGCCACAATCCATGTTTTACGCATCGAATTCCCAAATCATGTTATCAGCCGTTTTGGCGATGTCAATTGGCCGCCTCGGAGCTCTTGGGACTTTTTTTTGGGAAACCGTGAAAAACCGATGTTATGCCAATAATCCACAAACGATTCAAGCACTTAAGGCCAATACCATCCAAGCAATCCGTGAAAATTGGAGTGACAGAATATACTACTGCAAAGCCAGCCGAGGCAGCCACTTGAACGAAATTGTGTTCCAGCATTAATGAGAATATTTACTCTTACTAATAAAGCCATAATACATGGAAAAAAATTAAATTTTGTTCACTTTATTGCATTTTTAAAAAGAAACATGTATTTGGCCCACCCTATACATATCCGAGAAAATGCAATACATCAAGTAGAATAACCAGCAGACCTACGATCAGGAAGCCTGACCAATGTAAATGAAGCAGAACTAAAAAGGAATTCACCAGACCCGATAGCAAATGAAAATATCCCAGATCTAGGAAAAAAACCTCAGCTACATGGAAAGGAATGGTCAGACTACTAGGCAAAAAACGAAATTTTTACACAAAGTAATATTAAGACTGCGAATGATAAAGTATCAAAAATCTTAGATGATAAAACCTGTGATACATCATCATCATCATCCGCGCTGCAACCGAGCTTTATCTTTTAGGTAGATTGCGTACAATTCATGGTTGTAGCGTCTACGGAATCGCCTTTCTTCAGATATGGGGCCAACGATTCTTCGCAAGACTTTCCTCTCGGGTGAGATTTCGGGATTTGACGTGCCTTCACAGTAGGCTTTGTTGAATTTGAGCAGCCACCCGCGTATTTCTTCCTCCATGCTGTTATCGGCTGCTACAATTGAGCCAAAGTAGTTGGAAGATGGCACTACGTCAAATTCATGCTGAACCCTAAAAGTTTGACCAACTTTAGGTGTTCTTCCTTTATATGCTGCCACCATGTACTTGGTCTCTCCTTCATTTATGTACAGCCTCAGTTTTTGTGCCGCTCGCCCGATCTGGATGAAGGATTCTCATACAGTTAGCTCTGATTTTCCAATTATGTCTATATCATCTGCATAAGTCAGTATCTGGCAGAACTTGGTGGTGATAGTCCCTCTCTTTGGCGTGCCAGAGTCTCGGATTGCTTTCTCCAACGCCAGGTGGACGAGGCTTCAGGCCAGACGATCTCATTGTTGGAGTCTATTAAAGATGTGGAACGGTCTGAATAGCAATCCGGCTATTTTAACTTGGATTGTTACATTGGTCCTGGTCAACCTAGACAATCGTGTCAGTTTGTTTGGGATGCCGAACCCTCTATTGGCTTTATACAGTTCTACCCTAGCTATGCTATCAAAGGCGGCCTTAAAGTCTATAAATAGATAGTACAGTGGAATGTTGAATTCCAGACATTTTTCTATTGGCTGCCTAAAGCCTCAACCAAACATGAGTCTGCGAACATAAGCAAATGTCAAAATTGACCGGTTTCTGAGCAAAAAACATCTGCAAACATCTGCATTTTACATCTGCAAACACGAGTGAACATTAGTGCCCATACAACGCATAAGCGAACGTATGTCATGTCGTATCTCATCACCACTTTACATACGGACAGCTCATAGCAACAATTGAGCAAAAAGTTGCTTGACGTGCATGCCACTTTTCTGGCTGTTCGGAAATTTATGTGTGGGTGCAACATATGATTTTCGTGGTTTACCTCGGCGCATATGGATCGCCGCGTACTCAGAATCATGACTGGAGTGACCTTAAGAGTAAAAATCTGGGATGAAGCCACATTGATATTGTCCGATGATGGCTTTAGCGTATGGGTCTATCCGTTTTTGCAGGATAGAGAAGAGTATCTTATAGGAGGTATTCAACAATGTTATACCCCTATAAATGCTGCACATTGTTACATATCCTTTCTTCTGGCATCTCTGCCTGCTCCCATACGTGCAATATAATTTCACCCTCGATACAACTACCTCATTAATTGAGCAGCGTGAGTAGTAGTCGAGCAAAATAACGGAAAAAAAACTTTTGCGATTTTCGTTGGAAAATAAATAAATTGTGTAGGGTTAGAATGCATTTTCTATCAAACGTGCTTCTTATTACAACCATCTAGTATCAAATTTGCATTCACTTTGATCAGATGACTGCATCAGTAGCAGGTTTTCAAAGTTACCAGAGCTGGAAAGTAGAATACTTGTTGCTTATTTTAATAATAAGATACTTATCTTATAAAAATTTGACAACAGTATCTTAAAAAATGTAACTTGAAAAATCATGGAAATGCTCAGTAATGGCAACATTTATCATTCAAAAACAATAATAAAAACATTCAGTAATGGAGAAAACATTCATGTAACATAAATCTTCCCTGTTTTCGAACGGTTGCACTTTCCTAGAAGTGTGTGGAAGAAATCGCGTTAATTTTTCAACATTTGTTTTTTCAGAGGTATTGCGTCAGTATTTATCTACGCTATCAGAGAGGTTAAATCACTTTCTTGATATACTTTCACGTTGAAGTCGTGAGTTTGGCTTGAATGTGAATCCTAGCAAAACGGAGCTAGTACTGTTTACAAGGAAGTATAAAGTTTTCTTTTTTGTATTACCCACAGATATAAGAGAGAATGGATTAGAAATCGTAGCTGAGAAATGATCCAATTTTCGATCTACTGTCTATTGGTGTGAGAATGAGATACGAATGTGTGAGACAAGCCAAACCGGCGATAGGGGGAGCATGGCAGCATGGGAAAACATTAAACAGTTGTATGAACTTCTTGCACCTTGCTTTCATTTAATGTATGAGCATGTACATGAATGCTTAATGCAAGAGCATTTCTATCACAAATTAATAATTTCCTAATGCTTAAACTCGCTTATGCAATTGTCGTTCTCAGATAACTGCAAACAATTACATAAAAATTTGGTTAAAATTGGAATAATCAAACTGCTGTGAGGTTTATATGTACATAAATACTTGATACAACATATAAACGCAATATTAACATGCATTAAATGCTTTTTGTGTGTGCATACAAAATATATAAAACAAACGCCTTGCATCCGATCTTACCCTACAATCAGAAAAAACACGTGTGAATTTTGACAAGACTTTGTTCACCGCGTGGAAATTGGCTTTTCTTTTTAACATGCGTACTTAGGGCTTATTATTGACTCGAAATTACTATGAACCTGCAATGTAACAGAAAGAGCAATTTAATGCAGTAAAAGAGCCGTAGGAGCGAATTGGGGATTACAGCCTCGTACTGCTGCTTGGCCTTATACTGCTGTGGTTGAGCCAATTCTATTATTTGGGGTAGCGTTCTCGTGGCAGGCTGCTCTAAAGGCTATCTGCAAACGGTAGCTTGAAAAAGTGCGGAGGATAGATGCACTGCTGGTAACTGGAGCGCTCCGCTCCACCACTACTAAGGCACTTTTCGTGCTGCTTCATTGGCTGTCAACCAATCTGCTTATCTTAAAGCAAGCCAATTTTGCTGCTGTGAGACTGAATTGCATCTCGGCATGGAATAGAACGGAAGTTTGCCATGCGAGAATTTTGGCCGAGGGAGTTCCGGCTCTAGCGGGTATTGATTACATCGCTCCGCAATGCCTACTAGATCTGGAGTTCACAGCTCGCATTCCTGGTAGAGATGAATGGCGTGATGGCGTCATCCTCGAAAATGGACTTATCCATGTGTGCACCAACGGCTCAAAACTAAACAATAGAGTCGGGAGTGGTGCTTACTTAGTTGAGCTGAATTTCAGGCTACCCCCGTCTAGCAGACCACTGTAGTGTCTTTGAGGCAGAGGTTGAAGCTATTTTTCAGGCAATCGACTGGCTTCAGTGTAATCGAATATTCGGGGTCAATATTGGTATTTTCACAGATAGCCAAGCGGCTATTAAGGCCCTTGCTGGTCCTTGTATAGTGTCCATAATTGTTGCTGAATGCCGTGCATCTCTTAGGGAGATGTCGAGACATTCGGTTGTTCAATTGATTTGGGTACCTGGACATAGGGGGTTTCAGGTCAATTGTGAGGCCGATGAGTTAGCAAGGATTGGAACCTTGTTACCGGAGGACTTTTGCTCCTTCTCAATAGGAATACCGATGACATCGGTCAAATTTTCCATCAGCCAAAAATATCTTGATAGCGCTAGGAAGTTCTGGGTAGATGAATCATCCTGCGCGATAGCGCGGCAGTCCTCGGTATCCATGGATGTGCATCGCACCAGGCAGCTTTTAGGCTTAACTCAAAGCGTTCTGCGTTGCACTGTGGGCGTTCTAACAGGCCACTGCTTCATAGCACGGCATGCGCAACGATTAGGCGTAGAGTTTCCCGATTTCTGTCGGAGTTGTGGCTCTGAGGACGAGGAGGAATCCATCCTCCATCTCATGTGGCAGTGGCCGGCTTTAGCAAGGAGAAGGTTGGTGGCACTTGGTGCATCCTTCCTCTCAAACCTGTCGGAACTGTCCCTGGTTAATTTAAAGGAAGCAGATGGTTTCCTGATTGAAATGAGTAGGAGAGAGTCACTAATTTATTGTGGCATCACAACGGGCCTCTCTTGTGCCTATGTGTGTCGGTCCTCAAGCCTCTATATATCGGCAGCCACTTCAACCTTCCTACCTACCTACCTATCTGCGTCACAATTAGAGTTGGGCGTTATTTAACGTAACGCATTAAACAACATAGCTCCCAATCTGTAGCACGTTCCCAACGGAACATGTAACTGAAAACTACCTGTTATTTTTTGAACGACTTAGCTACTCATACAGGGTGGCGCAAAATTAATCATCCAATTTTATTTTTGAATAATTTTTTTACTAAATAGAAAAAAATGATTTTGTTTGATTGGAAATCTTTATTCATCTATATTTTTTTTCGCAGCTGTCTCGTTCACAAATATCAAATATGATTCACGTACGACGCCATTTTCAAAAATTACAACATCTTCCGATGTTATAGCTTAGGCTACTACGAGCATAGTATGCATATGTTTGTGTGTGTGGGCCTGGGTTAGACGAGAAGCAACTGTCTTTTCTAAGCACTCACGTCGAAAGACCCATTATACCACAGATATAAGAGAGAATGGGTTAGAAATCGACCGAGAGAAATGTGCTAATTTTCGACTTTTTGTTTACTGGTGTGAGAATGAGGTACTGGTGTGTGCCCTACACAGTTCATATGGTAACAAAAAGCACGAGCGATCGCCATTTTGAGCGTTGTTTGACATTTCTTTCCCCGAACCGGCGAGTGGAGATTAAAATGTTTTTTGTTACTGAAATTCATTATGATTTCACACAAAAACTATACGAAATTAATGCCAAAGGATAATTTTACTCACCCGAAATACGATATCCCCTGCGAAGCACTTCGGTAGCTACTTTTGCTACATTATCGCACTATTTTATAACTTTTTACCGCTAATTTACTCGCG
Source organism: Nemotelus pantherinus (assembly GCA_963978885.1). NCBI lineage: Eukaryota > Metazoa > Arthropoda > Insecta > Diptera > Stratiomyidae > Nemotelus > Nemotelus pantherinus. The sequence continues at coordinate 89,801,212 of OZ022265.1, forward strand.
AAACCAACACAAAAGATTGCGCACAAACGTAGATGTACATTTCCGCCGAATTCACCGAAAAATTTCCAAATTTTATTTGAAAAATTTTGACTGAAAGCCAATGCTCTCAGTCCCCGACACAAATCAAACTGACATTGACGTTTCTTTCCATGTTGCCCGTTGCACGCTTTTACGCCGATCTGGTGCCGATTCTTTTCGGTTGTGAGTGCGGTAGAAAGGGGCGCACAGAGCGGAATTTTTGTGAGAGAGCAATGTTGTGCGTGTATTAAAAAAGGCACACTCACGTATGGGTACACGGATAGATATTTCGTATCCATATTCTTTCATACCTATGCATTATACTCATGGCCCCCAGCCTACCATAGGGTCCCAAATTTCTTAGCGAAATCTAGGATGTATGATAGGGGAAATGAGACCTTCTGAATCCCAGCCAAAGCATTGATATCTGAGAAGCACATCGCTGAACATTCACAGAGGAAACGGTCACGATCGTAGAGTCAGCCCTTTTGAATTAATGCGTATAGTGTATATGCGTATAGTGTTTTTCAGCAATCAAGTAGTTACTTCTTCGTATTGGCTTTTTCAATCGCACTGTTTACTGCATTTAATTCCTTTATTTGATTCCTTGTTCAATGCGCCGCATAACTAGTTCCAATCAATTGTAGTAATAAATAATATATTTCATCGTTAGATGGTTTCCGTTCGATTTGTACCAAATAAGTCAGCTGGAAGCATATATGTATATATGTATGTATGTAAAATATTAAAAACAAAAAACTACAGAGGAAATTAATTTTATTCGTCTTTATTATTCGATTTCGCTTCATTCTTTATAATTCATTGACAGTTTCATTGATCATGTCCTCTAAGAGATCCAATGAGTATTTCATTGTTTCAACAAATCTCGTACTAGACATTCCAACTAAAATTTTTCTGTTTGATTTTTCTTTATCCGTGAACTGTTCAAAGTTATTGGTTTTCGACTCCTCTCGATTAATCGATATGAGGGGCATTATCGCAAATAAATTTATTAAATAATACATTCCTCGTAATTTTATCTGTTTGATTACATCTTCAACCGAAGGAATATTTGGAAATCCGAATTCTTTCAGTGTACCTGCGAACGAAGGATAATAATATTTTCTAACCAATTCCAACTTTTGCTTGAGAATATCCAATTGTGCACTGGTTGCAAATAAATAATTCAGATCCAAGCCAAGGCTATTGCAGCATGTACCTTGGTAGTCAACCTGAAAATATGTAAAGTAGGTGGTGAAATAATTGGAAAATACTCAGATGGAAGATGAAACCAAATATATCATGAAAAATATATTAGAACTGTACTGCTGACACTTACAAACACTGCATCTTCTGGCTTGTTAGTTTCTTCGTCATACTTGAAAAGGAAGTTATTCACCCACAGATCTCCATGATTGATTACCTTGATATCATCAGCTGGGTTTAGTTTGACGGTTTTCAGGGCGATTACGTGAAAATTTTCATACAGTTTAATTATTTTCGGACTGAACCTTTGATAGTCAGGCATTTGAGCGAGGAGTTTTTCTGCTATTTTCAGGTTATTTCGAAAAACCGCTTCGAACACTGGATTATTGAGAGAGCGCTCAACGAAAAATCCATCGCGGTAATGTAATTCTATTGATGGGTCCTGTTTTGAGAGTTTGAATTATTGGTTTTTTTTTACTATAATTGGGTGATTCAGTTGAAGATTTGACTTTTAACGTGATAGAGGAGTATTTGTGTGAAGGCGAGAGATCAATCAATCAGTAGTTTTTCCGAGAAAAACTAGCTCGCTTTTTATATACTATCTATTAACTTCAACTGAATTTCTTATGTCTATATTCTATTTTTATCTTTGGTATGCCTATATTTTAGATGAAACTAGGTATTAAAATTTGAAACAAATATTTAACTCACATCATTAAGTAATTTCATTGACGCCGCGTGAAATTTCGCGACTTTGGCGAGTATAATTTTCAAATGGTCTTCATCCAATCCAACCACGCGATCAGCAATTTTATACCCTATAGCTTTCATGTCTTCGAAAGCGAATAGTACATGTTGCTGTGACAAAATGTTAAAGCACCTACAGGGTTAATCATACACCAAAATAGCACAGATCTTTGACCGAATTCGAACAAATAATAATCTTAAATAAATGAAAAAAAAACACTTACTTAAAAAGAAACACTTACTTCGGTGCAACAATTACAGGCTTGAGCAGTTCGTGCAATTTCGGCAGAAGATGTGTATAAACTTCAATTTCTTTTTCAATGATGCCAGACGATTCGAAATTTTTTCGATTTTTTTTTATGGTAATACTCTTAATGATCAGCGATATGACATTGCTCTGAGTTTCTGAATCGTTGAATATCACATTGATACGATATATCGCGCTGGTATAGTTATCACCTGGGTCACTTCCCGCTGAGATTTTGAAATCGATTACATCGATGTTTTTCTTCTTTAGGCCCTTCTCTAGAGTAGTCTCTAAGAAAGTTTTATCTAAAAACTCAGGCGTGTCAAAATCAAAATTGTTTTGATCCGCCATATTTGAAGGTAATTTCTAAATGTTAGCTTGGTTTACAATAAAACCACTGTACTACTATTGTAAGACGCACTTTTGTGTTGTTTAAGCTTACGTTTGGATCTAAAACTGCCCGAAATAGATTCGAATTTTCAACTGATTTTCCGGTCATTTATTATATTTTTCTCTTTAAATCCTAATCATCTTCAAAGTAACCAAGTTGATAAGATTATTCTTATGGCACGAAGCTCGGATGATAATGCAAAATGATAATGTGTTCGGAACTGTTAGATGTGTAAATATTGTAAAATCATATTTATCTGTGAATCTGGAGGAAAACAGATGTGGTTGCCGATATAAACATGTTTCATTTTGCTTGGAACTGAAAATTTGCGAGTTCAACACATAATGTTAAAATTTTTAAGTACTTGGAAAAGATTTTATGATGGCGTCAACATAGCTGATAGATGGCGGAAGAACATAGATTAAATTCAATAATTGTGAATGGTTTGCTACTAGAATTAAATTGAAGATTTAACAAAATCGCACAGTCAACAGCAAACACTTAACTTCACAACTTCCACAAATTTTTCACACCATCGGTAGCAATCAATCGCAAACTAAATCGACCCTGCACTTGCAGATGATATATTTGCACAAACATATTTTTTTTTTTTATAACATTCTATTTATTCAATGTATCTTACTACAAAGTAAATAATATCTCGTTTACAAATCTTACACACTAAAAATAACTAACCTTGGTCCTCGCTACCAATGTTTTGAGGACCTTCGTTTTAACAGAGGTTGCCATTAACACCAAATAAAAACAAGAAGTAGAAGAAAAAGGAAAAAATTATTGAGTTAACCCATATATGGTACTAATAAGTTTTGGATTATAATTCAACTAGGTTTGACAATATTAAAGTCTCCTCTTTTTAAGCCGTCGATGTCTGTACGGTTCAGCTATTAGTTTAGCTACCAGCTGGTTGGGGTGTTTCCGCAGCCTATCCTTATATCGTATGTCAAGCTCTTCCATAACATCTACCACGGGTGGGATCTCCAGATCTCTGCTGATGACTTCGTTTTTCACATAGTATGGGGCCGCTGTAATTATTCTCAGAACTCGCATCTGGGCTCTTTGAATCTTCTTAATATTTGTCTTGGATGCTGTCTTCCAGAGCTGAACGGCGTAGGTCCATATGGGCTTGATGACTGCTATATATAGCAAGCGTTTATATTGCAGTTCCAAAGCCTAGAATCTGCCCAACAGCCAGTATAGTGATCTGGCTTTATTTTGTATCTTTTGGCATTTTGCTTATTTGCATTTGCACACACACTCCATGTTAGCCTCTTGTCCAGATGCACTCCTAAGTACTTAACTGATTCCTGATGCGGAATGGCTACATTATTCAGTTTGATGGGAGCAGTGTTGCCTCTTCTTAGTGAAAATGTGACATGAACGCATTTCGGCTCACTGAGTCGTATTCTCCATTTATTCATCCAGGTCTGAATGTTGATAAGGTGCTCTTCGAGATCTCTTGACGCGATCACTGGACTCTTATGGGCGTAAAGGATTGCTGTGTCGTCGGCGAATGTTGCTGTCATGATGTATTTGCCCAACGGGAGATCTGTAGTGAAGATTGAGTACAACAGAGGCCCCAGAACGCTCCCTTGAGGAACTCCTGCTTTTATTTTCCTCACATCTGATATTGCGTCTCTATGTCGAACTGCGAATGTCCTATCACACAAGTAGGAATCCAGAATATTATGACATGGCTGAGGGAGATATAGCTTGATTTTGTGCTTAAGCCCTTCGATCCATACTTTATCGAACGCTTATGCGACATCAAGGAAGACTGCCGAGCAGTATTTTCCGTCTTCAAATGCCTTCCTGATATATACAGCCACTCGGTGCACTTGTTCTACCGTGCTATGATCTCTTCGAAATCCGAATTGGTGGTCTGGCAGTATCCGATCGTTTTCCAATGAGCTTCTTAATTTGGAAAGTAGAAGCTTTTCAAATAGTTTCGACATGCAGGAGGTGAGACTAATTGGTCGGTAGGAAGCTATTAGGTTCACATCCTTTCCTGGTTTAGGTATCATTATGATCTGGGATATTTTCCAGACATTCGGGACATATCCTGTTCTTAACATGCTGTTGAAGAGCCATAATAGATACAAAACGGCGCAACCTGGAAGTTGTTTTAACATAGGTCCATTGATTTTGTCTGGTCCTGGTGATTTTTTGTTGTTGATGTCCTTCCCAATGGATGACAATAGCTCATTGTGACTAAATTTAAACGGCTTTTCACTAGCTAGTTGGACTGCTGGAGGGTTGTAGATTGGCGCTACACCATAATTCGGAGTGAATACTTTCTCCAAATGATCTGCATACACTTTTGCTTTGGCTTCACTTGATTTAGCCCATTCCCCATTGGGCATGCGCAACGGAAAATCTTGTATTATCGGGCGCGTGAGTCTCCTTGCTGCTTTCCATAGAGAGTAGTTGGACTCCTCATTCGGTGATAGTTGCTCTAAATAAGTCGTGATTTCCTTGGTTTTGCGCAATTTGAGGAGGTTTCTGAGTTCTTTAGTAGCTTCATTAAGCGCATTCTTCGTTTCGGGTGATCTATGTACAATCCACCTTCTTCTTGCTTCCCTCTTTTTCTTGAGGACTGCAATGACATCATCAGGGGTGTAAACCACATCAGGTGTATTTTCCGGGGTGGCTACTTCTGCCGCCTTTACCATTACTTCGCCAAGTGAGCAAGCTGCTTTTTCTATGTCAACAGGAGTTTTAAGCGCTACGTCTAAGTTTAAATGGGAGCTAATATACATTTTATATGCTTTCCAGTTGGTGCGCCTGTTCGTCAAATTTGAATTATAGGTATTATTTGCAGGATTGCCGTAGACAGTGAATTCCACTGGAGAGTGGTCCGATGAAAGATCAGCCCCTGTGTTTGTAGTGATGTGATGTGCAGCAAATCCTTTAGAGAGCCCGAAATCAATTAGGTCAGGGATCTTTCGTCTGTCTGTTGCCCAGTAGGTTGGCTTTCCAGGTGAGCATACTTTGAGATGTGAGCTTTGTATGGCGTTGTACAGTTGTCTTCCCTTTGGCGTGATGAGTCGTGAGCCCCAGTGGGTGTGCTTGGCATTGTAGTCTCCAGCTATTAGATTCCCCAGCTGTTTAAATAAATTGATGAATTCCTCGGACGTAGTAGAGTACTTAGGAGGGCAGTAAATTGAAGCAAATGTTATTTGTTGATGGTTGCTCGTGATTACGATTGAAGTAATTTGCATGTTCACTTTTGCTATGTTCAGTAGATGATGATGCTTGATCTTGCTCTTTATTAGGATACCAGTACCACCATGGGCTCTATCATCAGGATGAGGTGTACTGTAGAAAGTGTATCCCAATATCTTGAAGTTGTTTTTTGAAGTGATGTGTTTTTCAGATATGAGAAGAATATCTATAGAGTTCATTTTGAGGTACTGCTCTATCTCCAGTTTATTATGGATTACTCCGTTTGCATTCCATGAGCTCACCTTATATTGATTCATGGTTTATTCAGCAAGTGTTGTATAAGAAGATTTTGATTCCTAATGAGGTCTTGCATTATGCTTTGCATCGTATTCATGAACTTTTCCATACTGCTTATTAAAGTATGCAGTCCCTGAGGAGAGACAAGTGTCGATTCCCCTGATTTTTCGGCTACTTGGTTGGTATTGTTCGCTCCTCTGACTATGTTTGCAAAGGAAGTAGCACCTGCAGTCCAGGCAGGAGTCCGGGAAATATCCTGAGGTTGTTGGTTGAGTGGTACATATTTTCCACTTCTGATGGCTGACTGTTGATTGACGCTGTTCAAATTTGTTGTATAGTGCTTATACACCAAACAACCCCTGTAGTTAGCGGTATGGTTTTCTCCACAATTATTGCAGAGTTTTGATTCCCGCTTTTTCGGCTTGTTGCAGTTTTTGGAGTGATGACGGTCTCCACATACAACGCAAATCGTCGGCAGTCTACAATAAGATTTGGTATGACCGTACTCTTGGCAGTTGTGACACTGAGGAGGTCCATTCCTCTTTAACGGTTCTTCTACCTTAATCTTTCTACTAAGAACATACTGTACATTATATATAGGGTGCACAGCACCTTTTTTCAATTTTGTAGACTCAGGCTCTAATTCAACCTTGAACATCGGTTGAGGTTTCTTTTCCCTGTTCAAGATGTTAAAAACGTACTTCACCTTGAAGTTTTGCCTCTCAAGATCAGCCTTTATTTCGTCGGTCGGTACTTCATAATCGATTCCTTTCAGGACCACCATTAACCCTCTACTTTTCTTCATCTGGAAAGTGTAGAAGGGTTTGTTTTGAGCTTCCAGGTAAGATTGAATTTTCCTAAAATCATCTTCATTTTGAGTTTGGATTTTTGATTCATCCAATTGGTCTTTCTTCATGCCGGTGACGTGGAATCGATCGCCAATAATGGCTTTAATGGATTCAATCAGTTTGTTGGTAGCTCTCTCGCGTATATAAATAGGCGGCGGCTTTGTCTGCTTAATACTTTCCGACCCAGACTGCTTTTCATTCTCCTCTAGCGTAGACAGAATCTCGAATCGATTCTGCGTTTTGATTGGCGGCAACTTTGCAAATTTCGCAATACTCTGCTGAGGTGGCGAGCTCGGGTTACGTCCCCTTTTCCTCGTAATGAACTCGTACTTCTGCTTTCCCGATGGGATGGAATTATGTGCACTCACAGCGACGTCCGTTAGGATTTTTTCATTGGCTGTGGCCAGTTTTTCATTTTTGTTTGGCGTCAGATCATAATCAACATCACCTGAGGACGGTCGTTTTATTGAGTTAATGGCCGTGCAATCGCCAATACATGATGGTTCTGATTCCCCTTTCGGGTTGGTTTTGGGGGGAGTTCTTCTCAGAGGCATCCCGTTTGCATATATTATTTAGCAATTTACACTTGCACTAGATTCGCACTGGCTGCCGAGTCGAGCGCGCTGCTACTAGTCCACAACGGATTTAGCTGTTTATAATTGCTTTTATTCAATAATGCGATCCCGATTCACTGTTATAAACTGTTCTGGTAATTAAACTGCTCTGGCACTTATCGACACTCGCAAAAGTTGCAAAAATTCAAACGCGTAACATACATGAGAGTTTCGAAACACGTCCACTCACTGCGACGATTTGATTTGAATTGAATTGAAACATATGACAAAATAAAGTCCTTCTACTGACTCCATGGTATATGTACTTTTATATAACTCCGTGAATGTAGTGTGACTCTGACTGAAGTGTAAATTAAAGTAACACAGAAGAAAATATGCATCCCCCTAAACTACTCATCTATTATTAATTTCTTCGTTTTGAAGACCAAAGCTAACGAATTCAGTACGTTTCAGTATGTTTCTGAGTACGTTTTTATTGCCGCAAAGCTGATTTCGCTGATATGGCTTTTGAGTTTAAAGGTAGTTCTACACGATCAGTTCAGTTGTCCGTTCAGTTTCAGTTTTAGTTGAATTGTCAGTTCAGTTAATTTTCTGCTATGTTACTACACGATAAGTTACACATCAGTTCAGTTGTCATTTTTGAAAGTGAAACATCGCGAGGTTTTTGTAGTGATCATGGATGAAGATTGCCTTATTGCTGTTCCGCTATGCTTATCACTAGATAAGCCTAGAAAAAAAAGAGCAAAGTGGAATAGAGAATGGTACCTAAGAAGAAATGTATTATCTCATGTTAACTTGATGAAGGAACTTCACTTTGAACCTTGTGATTGGTCAAACTATTTACGGATGAGTGAGAGTGCTTACAAGGAACTACTGCATTTAGTAACACCGTTAATACAAAAGCAGAATACTGTTATGAGACAAGCCATATCACCTTATGAAAGGCTTAGTGCAACTTTAAGATTTTTGGCCACTGGCAATTCATATAAATGTCTTAGATTTAGTACTGCAATATCAAATCAAAGCCTAAGTATCATAATACCTGCAACCTGCAAAGCTATAAATACGGTGCTAAAAGATTACATAAAGGTAAGCAAATGAAAATCTAGTATTTAATTTTTATACTTTATTCATGAAATTAGCAACAAACATATTTTTATGAGAAACTTTAGCATTACATAGAAGTATTAGCTTGATTGTAATAATCAGCAGTAGACATAAACTGGGTTAGCTGCTCTGAAGAGTGCTTACTGCCACATATCCTGTTTCCGGCTGTTGATATATAGGATGAAAGTTTGTTGAATGGGTTACAATGTGTGAAGTCTTGTTCGAAGATTTAATTTGACCTTGAAATATTGCATCATTAATAATTTTTTGCACAAACGGTATCATATCAGGTGTCACATTGCTCAGCTCTTGTGCAATGTGCATGCCAAATGATTCGTATTTAGACTTCTCTTTGCTGCTGTTCTGCAGTCGATTAGCAACCAATTGTACAACTTTTCCATTCGATATATTTTTTTCATTCCTATCGACCTCTTTCTTCTGGCAGTAAAGGGTGTTGAAGTGCTCGGATGTGGGAACTGATGGTCACTAGAGTTTGTTGAGTTTTCTTCAAATGTGTCTTCATTTTCCAGTGTAGTTCACTGTCCTTCCTCCTGCAACGAATATATTTGAATTAGATTAACAATGGAGTAGTACTAAACCAATTATTTACTGTCTTTTTTCAGATACCCAGCAACGAAAATGAATGGAGTACAATAGCAGATGGTTTGAAAGACAGGTGGCAATTTCCCAATTGCTTGGGGGCTGTTGATGGAATACATATTCGCATAATACCTCCAGAAGAAAGTGGGTCATTATATTGGAATAACAAAAAAATTAACAGTATTGTCCTCATGGCAATAGCAAATTCGAACTACGAATTTATTATGTGTGACGTCGGAACCAACGGACGCATTTCATATGGTGGAGTTATTAACAACACGAAGTTTTATGAAAAATTACTTAATAATGATTTAAGATTACCTCCCGATGATACGACAACCTGCAACGCCTCTCAGCTGCCATATGTATTTATAGGAGGTGAAGCATTCACTTTGAGGCGGAACTTTTTGAAGCAATTTAATAAGAAGCAATTATATTATGACCGTATGGCTTTCAACTACAGGCTGTCAAGGGCAAGACGTGTTGTTGAAAATGCATTTGGAATATTAACAAACAGATTCCAAATATTTAATTCTGCTATAAATTTAAAAAAAAATCCATAACGTGGACGTTGTTGTCTTGACATGCTGTTATCTACATAATTTTTAAAAAGAAAGTCCAAGCATTCCTACACACCTTCCCAGTTAAATGAGTCAGTCACAGATCCAATAATTTAGGTGCAAGGACTTGAACCACTTCAAGTAACCAACAGAAATAATATAAATATCAGCGCGGATGCCAAGACTTCCAGAAATAAATACGTGGATTATTCTGCAAACGATGTTAAACTTGATTGGCAGGATGAAATAGTTCAAAGTAGATATATGCCATAATTGCTGTTTTCTTTCATTACATTACATGTAAAAATTTATATGAAATAAAGAAAATAATAAGAATTGACTTACCTCATCTCCCCCATTCTCAGTATCACTGCTATGGTTAGGGTCAATAGTGTTGATACTCGCTCGATTTGTTTGCTGATCATGGAGAAATGAAAAAAGTTCATAATACCATAATGTTGGTGTGTATATTTCGTCAGCTCCGGCAGCACTTTTATCCGAATGCTTCACCTTTTTCCACTCTTTGTTGTAAGCTGAGCGCAAACTATTAATTTTTTTTTTAACCATGGAAACAGTTGCTTCTTCATTTTATTCTTTATATTTTTCAAGTAACACCTGATAGCATGACTCTTTTTTAATTGTATTTTGATACTGAGGGCCACATTTTGTCCATAAACATGGAAAGTTACGATAAATTTCTATGAATTCACTAACAAAGTCATGATCTTTTCGTGACATTTTCACAAAACGGTGTGCACACAAACTGAGTAAACAGTAAACAAAACAGTAAACGAAACAAACTGAAACGTGAACGGGAAAGTCTGTCTATAAGTCAGTTTCTTATAATTTCAACTGATAACTGAACTGGGCTCGATGGGATTTCCATGGAGCCTCAGTTCAGTTTTCAGTTTTACTTTCCCTTCAGTTTTTGCAGTCCACAAGTCAGTTTAACTGACAGTTCAACTGAAACTGAAACTGAACGGACAACTGAACTGATCGTGTAGAACTACCTTAATATAATTAAGTGGTTGATTTTGATGATACTTTGTCTAAAGTGAATATTTTCATCTCGAACCATATTCTTCAATTCATGTTTCCTTACCGTCTCCAAAATTTGCATTATCACCGTCTTTAAAAACTGAATGATGCTCTATGGTTTGAAATCAATATTACAGCCTAGTTTTATGTCAAGCGTTAAGCTCTATGCTGAAAGAAACTGTGAGTATACTTTGCGGGCATTGAAGCATCAGTCAAAGCTAAACAATTGAAATACTGAAAATAGTATGCATTTGAATAACACTGCTGATTTTACTTTACTTTTCTTTCCAATTTTCCTGTTTTTCACACTATCCGCATTTTCCTTCGAGTTACTAGCGTAAAGTAAAATGTTTACTGATTTGCGAAGAAAATTATTATTCTACTCGTTTGTCTGAAAATTCATATTTCTATATATATTTATATATATATATATATATATATATATATATATATATATATATATATATATATATATATGTATATATATATATATATATATATATATATATATATATATATATATATATATATATATATATATATATATATATATATATATACATATATATACACCCAGCGACAAAAAACCCTCGATTTGAAGAATTTTCTGGTTTTTGACTATTTATGCTGTAAATCATTTGATAAAAGAATGATACCAGTCGCTTTTGTTTGTATTTATTATTAGTTTAATATTTGTAATAGGCAGGTTATTTTGAGGTAAAGTTTTTTCAGGTACTGATGAAAAAATGGATCAGGTTTGAAAGATGGTACTATGTGGGTGTATGAAAAGAGTTATAAATTTATATGACACAGTTTGACTTAAGCTTGACAAAAGTAAAAATTTTATGAACATTAAAAAGTATAAATTGTTTTTTTTTTTATGTTTGGAATATATTGTAAACATCAGATTATTGTTACATTTATTTTTATCTGTATTATTACTAATGTTCGAAGAACATTAGTATTAAGATCGCTTAGCCGAAAATCGTCATATATATATATATATATATATATATATATATATATATATATATATATATATATATATATATATATATATCAGCAAAAAACTGTTAAGGGAGATAATCTCTGGAGTGGCAAATCCGATTGAGCTGAAACTTTCGGAGGACATAGATATATATAAAAGGTAGGTCCATGACTTGCTAGAATTCAGATATCCTAAACCGTTTGGCGGCGGCGTGCATTTAAGTGAATTTTCAGGTACTCCTATATTTCCAAGCAGTGTAAATATTTGTTAAAAAAAGTACTAGGAATGAAAACTTATTATGTTTATAGTTTGTCTATGATAAAGAATTGAAAATTTTGAGCCAGGTGTAGGCGCTGAGTGCCTAAAAGTAGGCAAGGATTTTTTTTTCAAATTTCGAATTGTCATAACTTCTAAGAAAAACAATGAATCATCGTGAAATTTGCAGAGCGTGTTGATGTAAACTAGAATTTCAAGACTCTGCGGGCAACTTTGTAGCTACAGCAGGCTCCTGAAAACAAATCCTTCAAATCATCGACCTTCTTGAAAATTTTTGATTTTTGAAAATAAATTCAAATTATTGATAAACTTTGACTTTTGTCCACCAAGTCAAATAAAAATTTCAAAAAGTCCGCGGTAAACAAGAACGGCAACCCGTGATCAAATTACCTCTATTTTCAGCACTCAAAACTTCTGTTCACGAGAACTGACAGTCGGATAATGCGATCAATATGAAATTTACAGGACATGTTGGTATTTACTAGGACCAAGTCTGATAGAAATGATTTTGAAATACGGGCAATACTGTGGTAGTGGTGTCATTTGGAAAAATCACTAAGAAAAAAAACTGGTTTTTGGCCTATAGCATCCGATTTAGCCACCAGATTTCAACAAAATTCACGCAGTAGGTGGACCTTACTATGAAATAGATTTCATAGAAATTTGATTGAAAAATTAGTATAGGGTCGCCAGAATTAGTATAGGGTCGCCAGCTAGGGCAATTTTGGTCTCCTAAATATTGTAAATTTGCTCAGAAAAATAAAGGTTTTTCCCCTATAACTTCGGATGCAGTAACGAAATCAAAACGAAATTCATGTGATAAGTGGACCTTATTGCATTTCTAATTCTGTAGAAATTTGCCAGCTATGATGAATTTCGTAATTTATTGACATTTCTTTATCGAGCGAAGTTGTCATAAAATTTCCAAGTGGGAATGATCCTGCAATGCCAATTAACAACAAATATTTACGTTTCAAAAATTTAAAAAGTTTGGACGTGCTAACCCTAAAATTATATTCACTCCTATAACTTACAGCGCAGCCATTCAATCGAAACGAAATTCATAGGGTGGGTTGAACACAACGTGAAGCAACTATGGTGCTAGCACATGATTGCCAGCACCAGACAATTTCGTAAATATTGCACCAACAGATGCTTCCATTTTGTATGCAGTTTTGGAAATTTTTCGGATGGCAGCCATAGTTTAATCGCTGAAACTTTCGATGATATCCTCGGATGAAAACGAAATTCAAAGGATAGGTTGATTAAGCAAAGGATAGGTTGATTGCTGCTGTGTTGGACAAATGCTGCCACCACTGAACATTTTCATCATTTGTGTTATAGGAAATGCTGTCAGAAAATTATATTTGTTCCTTTGAGTAAGAAATGGTTGATATGATACTACAAAGAAGTGTATAACGTCTTCACACATTTCTAAGTCCCTCAAAGACAATTTCTTCGAAAATTCAGTTTAAGTAGGAAAAGTAAGTAGTGGTAGAATACACACTCAAAATCTGCATAAATCCTCTACCGTTCTTCGAACATTAGTGTTTCTAGCGGTTCTGATGCGCTAGGGGTTTTTTTTATCTTTATTTCGCACTAAAATTTTGTGGCCCCATCTTTTGCATTTATTACGGCATTTATACGTTCCGGCATCGATTTATATAAATTATTTAGCATCTCTTGGTAAATTTGATTCTCCCATACATTTGTTATAATTTTTTTTAAATCAGTTATCGTCTTAAGTCCTTCTTTTCTTATTTTTTCCCCATAATGGCCCAAAGGTTTTCGATGGGATTAAGGTCAGGACTATTTCCTGGCCATGTTATGGACTCTATTCCCAACTCTTCCTTGTAAATTTTTATCTGTGAAAAGAAAAAGCTTGGTTAAAATCAGATATTGAAAAATTATAACTTAAAGGCATTATATAAACTTACAGATGTAGCCCGATGGCAAGGCGCAAAATCATCCTGAAACAGTGGTTCTGATGTCTTTCCCGTAAGTTCCTCTATGGTGGGAATAACTCCGTCATTTATAATTTCTTTATATTTTTGGGCATTTAAAGTGCCTTCAGTAATTAAAATTTTGCCAGTACTGTAAGCAGTAATAGCGCCCCAGACCATGATGTAAGGAGAATGTTTTACCGTTGATTGGATGCATTCCTGTTTATAACGTTCTCCTTTTCTACGCCTTATATTAACGGTACCGTCCGGTCCCAATAAGTTGAATTTGGACTCATCGGAAAAGATGACTCTTTGCCAGTCATTCAGTGTCCAATCTCGGTATTCTTTACACCACTGAACTCTTTTGACCCGTATTGACTTCGTTAAAAGAGATTTTTTTGCTGGTCTTCTGGAGTGTAAACCCATTTCCCGGAGCCATCTTTGTACATTTCTAGTTCTGACACTTTTATTTCCAACATCTGCTAATTCATTACGAAGTTCACAAGCTGTGGCAAATCTGTTTTTTAAATATAGCTTTTTTACATGTGTCTTCCCTAGAATTTGTGGCACGCGGTTTCCGCTTCCTCTTTTTCTACATACACTACCGGTTTGTTCATATTTTTTTAAAATACTTCTAACATTCCACTCACTAGATTTTACTCTAAGTGCAATTTCACGATTTGAATAATTTTCCCGTGATAAACAAACTATAGCTGCCTTTACATCAGAACTTAACTGCTTGTACTTTCCCATTTTTCAACACAATTTTCTTCTCAATTTTGTTCTTTAACCGATTTACTCACTGGTAGCATTAAGAATGATAAATAATTTTAAAATAATATCCCTTTTATAACCTGTTGAAACAAGAGTCAACATATTTATCTACTTTTCTGTATTTTTATGACTCTATTTTTATTGCTTTTCTGGGAAAAACTACTGCATAGTCCATTCGAGGGTTTTTTTGTCGCTGGGTATATATATATATATATATATATATATATATATATATATATATATACATATATATGTGCATATATATATATATATATATATATATATATATATATATATATATATATATATATATATATATATATATATATATATATATATACATATATATGCATAGGTCCATGACTTGTTAAAACTAAGATACGTTTGACTCTTGGCGGTGGCGGGTATTTTAGTGAATTTTCAGGTACCCCTATATTTCTAAAAATTTCTTAAATTTTGATTTGCCATAACTTCTGATTTGTCATAACTTCTGATCTTAAATTTGCAGAGCGTATTGATGTTACCTAAAACTATACAAACATGGACTTTAAAGACTCTGCGGGCCACCCTGTAGATGTGACAGGCTCCTGGAAAAAAAAATCTTCAAATCATCGACAGTCCTGAATTTTTTTTGCTATTTGAAGAAAAAATTCAAATTATTGATAAATTTTAACCTTTGTCCACAATGTCAAATTGAAATTTGCAAAATATCGATTTGCAAAAGAACGGCAGCCCATCACCAAATTACCTCTATTTTCAGCACTTGAAACTTCTGTCCACGAAAACTGACGACCGGTTAATCCGATCAATATGAAATTTCCAAAACATATTGGTATTAACTAAGGCCAGATTTGATAGAAGTGATTTTGGAATGCAGGCGACCCTGTGGCAGTGGTGCCGTCTTGAAAGATCACTGAGAAAAAAACGAAAAAAAATGAGCAAACAGCTCACATATTTCTTTAGGCGACGAAGCAGACAAATCGTTTAGGTACATCAGAGAAGGGGTGGATGAAGACTTTTTAAGGGGACGGATATGGGACCAGAAGGGATCCTGTTGACAGGATGATATGGAGCCTTCAATGTGGGCATGATAATCACTCATCGCATCTTTAACCATCTTTTTAGCATACGAGTGTAAATTTTTATATCTCAGAAAATCAACCTCTAAGCCGGAGCTTCGAAATCTACGACGCGCCACGCTTTTGGTTTTAAGAGCACGTATCACGTCAACAGTTAGCCAAGGCGGATCAATACTTCTTCGAACACGAAAAGTGGGAGTGTGACAGAAAAGAATATTAGACAAGAAATCATAGAACACATGAAGGCCATCATCAACATTTAGACCTCTGAAAAAAGCAAACCAGTTAACAGCATTAATTATATTGGACATGGAAGTGAAGTTAGCTTTAGCAAAGTTATAATGCAGCGCAGAGGTATTTTTATTCTTCGGGAATGAGGTGAAGGAAAGCTCTTTAGCAATAGGTGGATGATGAGAAGCAGGACTGACATAAGGTGACAAAGCAGCACATAAATGAATAGACGACAAAGGAGGCACATTATTCAACATTACGCACATTATTCAACTGTGAAAAAGAGCAAAGAGAGAAAAAGGAGGATGTGGCTAAAGAAATAGTGCTTCTTGATAAAATTTCAGTGAAGGTCAGTGGTTTGTTTGATGACAGAACCTACAAATCGTCAGTATTTTGATTGTTCCCGCGTCCGCTACGAATAAATTAGCGCAATGGTTTTTGCAAGGTGGGTGTTGACTCTATTCTTAACGTACCAGACGCTCTCGTTTTCTCTTCATTGATTTGCGGTGGAGATATTTTATAACCAGTGACAAAAATCAGGATATTCTATGACCCTTCACATTTACATTTAATTTATTTTTGTTCTTTCTTCTTCTTTTTGTTATTTATTGTTTTTGCAATTTCACATATATGAATATATATATATATATATATATATATATATATATATATATATATATATATATATATATATATATATATATATATGTATATATAGTTTGCAAATTAAATTGAATAGCTAGTCATTATACATACGTATGTATATACTACTGCCTGGGGCGTTTCGTAAACATCACAGCCTCTGAATCTGATAGTATGATTTCCTACGCAGTTTTGACATTTCTTCTCGAACGGGTTTTCTTTGCTTTTTGCCGCAACAATTCAATTGGTGGAATGCTCAACATATGACGTTAATACTGTAAAAAGATCAGACGGTTTGGTTATTACTAGATTGCTGGCAGTTTGAGCATTTCCATCTTTTGTCCAACATCTTTCCACCGTTTTCCAGTGGTAATAAAGGTAAAGCAAATCCAATATCACCTGTTTTAGTATTATTTTGATCTTATCAGTTTCAGGTTTCAGTTAAAATTTGATGAGAAAACGGCTTATGATATGAATTCATCCTTTTTGACTAATGTTTTATAAATATTAATTTTGTATTGTTTTCTTTTGTGTTGTAATAAGGTAACTAAATAATAACAATAAATATAGATAACGATGTATGTATCGTGCAAAATATGTGCAGCACATTATGAGAGTGAATTGTTTTTCGAATACTAGAAGTAAACGTAGTTTACATACTCACATCTCCCCCCAAAAATGTTAAATATCATCTAGTTATATCATCTAAATAAAAGCATATATACTTAAGACAATGACTTTCTTAAGATTGCAAGCATTTACATTATGATATAACTATTTTTTTTTTATCAACTTCGATAAGAGTCAGGTAGTGGTAGATAATTATGTCTACGAAATCATTTTGTTTTTCCTCCGATGCTAATGATCAATCAATATGTCTAATAATCAGAGATTCCTTCTATCTAAATAATGCCATGCTACTTTTGCTGAATATATATGAAAACTGTATATGGTTGGGATGTGAAAAGTGGTTAAGCTGTTCTGAAATAGTAAAGAATATAATCAATATGAATTGTAAATAGCTGACACAGGACGTATAACTGGAACTATTTCATAAAAGAAAATGTTGATTTCTTTTATTTTCACGCATCATTCTGCTCAGTATGTCTTGATATATAATGCATAGTAAAGATATAAGCAGCCGAATCATCAGTTAGATAGGGAGAATAGCATATAGTATATTCAATATATGCAGGTGCCGTAACTATCGTGGCTGATGGAAGCCTGAACATAGCCTCCTCGTGGTGGCTGCGGGCAACAATCTTTTTTTTTTAGAAAAGGTTAGTGAATATTTTTAGGCTAGCCCCTTCCAAGTAAGGTGAGGAGAGATCGATTACCTGTCCCGTAAAATGCTTTCCGAAGCGGTTATTATAAAACCATCAACTAGCTTCGGCACCGGATTGATAAAACAACGACGACGACACGAACGAAAATGGCTAAACGATTTGAACATTTTCTCATGGAATCTTAAATCGCTCTACAGAGCTCGAGCTGTTCAGCAGCCAGCCGATGCCCTGTCTCAATATAAGGCTGATACAACAGCAATAAAATATATCAGATAGACAGGGAGTGGTGTTTTACAAAAGAAAGAATATGACTTATACTACAGCTGTCATCCAAAGCACCATAAGCTCGGGGTAGGCTTCCTCGTCAGCCAAAAAATGAAGTCCACCATAATCGACTTTAACGCTATCAATTAAAAATTACGCATCCTTCGCGTGCGAGTCAAATTTGGAAACATTACCCTCATAAACGTTCCCGCATTTACGGAGGAGTCTGCTGACGACGAAAAAAAATCATATTATGAACAGGTCGAGCAGATCCTCAATACCTGCCCAAAGCATGATGTAAAATCAGCCTTGGAAAGTCGGGTCGGTATTTAGGCATTACGCAGGTATCCATAGTTTGTATGAGAACAACTAATGATAACGGACTTCGAGCCATAGAACTGGCAGCATCCAAAAACTTGGTCATTGCGAGTACCAGGTTCCGATTGCGATTAACAGGTTCCCGTGTAAAGATATCCATAAGTCCACCTGGATATCACTTGATGGAGCCACTCGTAACCAGATAGACCACTTGTTGATATATCGCCATCACTACTCGAGCCTGATGACAGTATGAACTTATCGAGGTGCGAACTTAGACTCGGACCAGTATCTTGTTGGTATCGTTCTCCGAGTGCGAATTGCTTTGCATAGAAGCATTGCATCCACAAACCAGGCTCAAAACAACACGGCTGCCTTACGCAATAAAAATACCAGTAACACCTTTGGTATTGCGTTAGGACTCGCCCTCGAAGAGCTCGATGGAGAGAGTAAGTCCTGGGGTCAGGATGCCAGGCGTGGATGAGAAGTGAACACGCCTTAAAAATACTGTCATTAATACTGCTGACACCATCTTAGGCAGTAGTAGCGACTGAAGGTAAGAATGTTGCATACCGGGCAATGTGAAAGAACGCGGGCACGTGAGGTGGAATATAAAAAGCTCAGAAGAACAGAGAAGAGACTTCATAGGCAGAAAAAAGCAGCCTGGCTAAAGACCTGATCTGTGAAATAGAAAGAGCTGGATAATGAGGTCCGCAACACGCATGGAAGTTCTACCAAATAGCCCGGAGCATGACGCAGTACACAATACGCTGCACGTATGACAAAGAGGGTAATCTAAAGGCACCGAAGTCATTCTGGAGCGATGGAAAATGTACTTTAGTGAATTGCTAAACGGTCAGCTGAACAAAGAATTGGAGGCAATACCAATGCAAGAAGAAGACCTTATGCTGCTGCCACCAAGCATAGAAGAGGTACGAAGAGTCATAAGTCAGCTGAAATTTAACAAAGCCCCTTGGAACCGATGGCATACCAGCTGAGCTGATTTAATATGGAGACCCCACATTACATCAAGCAATTCATGAAATTATATTGCACGAATGAGAGCATGAAGAGATGCCAGAAGATTGGCGCAAAAGTATACAATGATCATACATAAGAAAGGAGATGTAACAATGTGCAGCAACTATAGGGATATCACATTGTTGAGTACTTCTATAAGATACTCTCCTCTATCCCCATACACTAAAGCCATCATCGGTCAATATCAATGTGGCTTCATCACAGGCAAATCAACAATTGATCAGACTTTTGCTCTCAAGCAGGCGATCGAAAAGTGTCTGGAGCCCAACAGTCCAGTGTACCGTACCATCTATTAATAATAGCCTGGGTAAGACTGCATAAAGTCATGCACCAAACTGACATGATTATGTAAGTTGACCATGACCAATGTAACAAGCCGAGTTCAAATAGCTGGATTGCTATCCAGACCGTTTCACATCTTCAATGTCTGGTCTGGCTTCTCTTCAACCTGGCGTTGAAAAAAGCAATGAGAGACTTTGGCACGTCAACGAGAGGGACTGTTGTCACCAAGTCCTGCATGTCACTGACTTATACATTTTATTTTTTATTTATTAATTATTCAATCACCGTTTCACCAACGAAATGGTTACTACTAAAAATTCATTTATGAAATTAGAAAGAACAATTAAACGGTCGGATAAGCCGGCAATTGAACATTTGAACAATATGATTAAAGTCGAACATTTGATACGCTGAGTTAAAGTTTCGGGCTATTGCGCAGGTTGTCCATAATTAGTCTTATGAAACGGGATGGATGAGGTGCTATGATGTCTACGCTCAGCACGGCAAACACGAAAGTTCAGTTTTGATAACAAAAACTAAGAGCTCACGTTTCCAATGAGTAATTTTATAGACTTGTGTGTATACTAGAGAATAGAGCTTTGAAATTTTGACGTCGAATTTCAAGAATGTCCATGGTCAATAATTGCAAGCGGCTCTCATAAGGAGGCAAGCGAAAAGGATCAAACCAGCAGAAAAACTGAAAACAAAAATTAAGAATCTCTTTTGAACAGATTTAGCGGGATCTATATGCTCTTTATAATATGGAGACCACATCAAGCACCCATATTCTGAGATCGAGTGAACAAGAGAGTAGAATAGGAGTTTTGTAATCCGAATGTCATTAAATTCTTTAGACCATCGTTTTAAGAAGCCAAGTGCACGGTTGGGTTTTATTATTATAGAGTCAATGTGGTCATTCGAAGTAAAAGCAGAGTTTAATGGTACACCTAAGTCACGAATTTTATTGGAACCTTATGGGAGAAAGAGATAGCTGAGCACTTGTCAACATTTAGTGAAAGACGGTTCAGAGCGCACCAATTAAACGGTTTAGAGCAAACCGAAAATTTGACATATTGCCTTGTAGGATTGTACAATCGTCAAGTTATGATATTACATTGAAAATATTTGCGTTATCAGCATAGAGTAAAATGGAGTATCCAGGAGCAAAGATGATAAGATCATTAATATAAAAAACAAAAAGAATCGGATCAAGGTTGCTGCCTTGTGGTACACCTGAAGTGGAAATTATATCAGTGGATAGAGTGGCACGAAATCGAACGTACTGTTTGCGATCTGTGAGATAAGATTTAGTCCAGTCAATAAACTGATTAGGTAACTCAAGAAGGTGCAATTTACATAAAAGAATATTATGGTTCAGCTTATCAAAAGCCTTTGTGAGGTCGGTGTAAATGCAATTAACTTGTTTGCCTTCTTCGACCGGAGGGATGACTAGATTTGCAAGTTCTAAAAGATAAGTACTGGTAGATTTGCCTTTAATAAAGTCATGTTGCCAAGGCGAGATAAATGCCTTAACGTGGAAAGATATCACCTCGGCAACTATAGCTTCAAAGAGCTTGACAACGCATGGTAATTTAGCGATTAATCTATAATTATACATGACATTTCTACTGTCTTCTTTGTGAATTAGAGCTATAGATGAATATTTCCACAAGCTTAGAAAAATACCAGAAGAAATGGATAGATTAAAAAGATGAGCCATCATGGGTGAGAGAGGATCGGCGCAAAGCTTCAGGACTATGGTCGGTAATCCATCAGAACCAGGATGAAAACTATTCCCTAGATGAGATACATGCTTTAGAATGATATAGACATAATTGGAAAATCAGAGCTAACTGTACGAGAATCCTTCATTTAGATGGAGCGAGCTTCACAAAAATTGGGGCTGCATATAAATAAAGGAAAGACAAAGTACATGGTGGCAACATCTGCAGGAAGAACACCTAGAGTTGATCAATCCTTCAGGGTATTTGAGCATGAATTTGAAGTAGTGCCAACTTTCAACTATCTTGGGTCAATCGTAGTAGCCGATAAAAACATGGAGGAAGAAATACGCGGGCGGCTGCTCAAATCCAACAATGTAAGATAAAGCTCGGTAGACTCCGGTGGGCAGGACATCTAGCTCGAATGAGCGAAGAGGATTTTACGGCAGACGGTAGCGTGGGAGACCTTGCCTGCGCTGGAGGGATGGCATTGACCTGTACACTCGGAGCTTAGAGGTGCCCAATTGGATGACATCGGCTCGCGATCGGGACCGATGGAAAAAAAACTGTTGATGCAAGCCAGGACCGGACCCCGGCTGTAGCGCCGATAATGATGATGATAAAGATAAAAACAAATTTCATAGTTGTAAAAATATTTATAACATCAATATTTACAAATCACTTCATTTATCTTCCACTCCAAATCGACCACCATATATTTCATTGTTTCAACAAATCGTTTGCCGGCCATTCCAATCTTACGTTTTTCAGCTGCTACCTCTTCATCGAAAAACTGATCCATACTGTTTGTCTTCGAATCTTCTTTGCTCATGGTCACAAGTGGCAGGACTCCAAACATACATATCAACGAATATATCTCCCGCTGCCTAATTTGCTTCGTAATATCTTCAAACGACGGTATTGGACTAATTCTCAACTTTTTGAGAAGGTTCGCGAATACTGGATAGTAATACTTTTCAATCAACTCTAATTTCTGTTTGAAGAACTCCAGCTGAGCACTGGTCGCAAATAAATAATTGAGATCGATACCTAGGCTGTTGTAATTAATGACTTGGTAGTCAACCTGTCAATAATAATATTAAATTTGAATCAATCTAAAATTTAATGGACTTCTTACAAACACGGCATCAACTGGTTTGCTACTATCGCCTTCATATTAAAATAGGAAGTTGTTGAGCCATAGATCACCGTGGTTCAGAACGTTGACATCGTGACCATCGATCGGTCTCACGCAGTCAAGTGCAATTTCAACAAAGTTGTCGTATATTTTCATGAGTTTTTCGCTGAAACGTTCATATTTGGGCATTTGCGAAAGTAACTCAGCTCCCAGTTTTATATTTTCTTTAAATGCAGTTTGCATGGCAGCATGGTTTACACTGTACGGTGTAAATATTCCTTCTGAATATTTTTGTTTAAGCTCAGGCTCCTGTGTGATTAAATGTAAGACTTAATTTGGTTTTTAATTTTATTATTTAAATATATTATTTTCTTTTATTTATTTTTTCAAATTACAAAATTTGATTTCTTAGTAAATAAATAAAATATACATACTTGTTGCAGAAGTTTCATTGATGCAGCGTGAAATTGTGCAATTTTTTCTAATACCACTTTCAAATGATCTCCGTCTAGTCCGACTTCCCGATCGGCGGTGCAGTATCCTGACGCTTTCATATCTTCGAAAATGAAATTGCGATGTGGCTCTGTGAAAATATCGTAACATCTATTTCAATCGCAAAGATTAATCGATTGACTCTCTTTGAATATTGTGGCATCTAAAACATGATAATTACCTTGGTGAAACTTTAGTAGGGGATAGGATTTTGTTAAATTTCGGCAATAAGTCATTGTATACGTCAATTTCACTATCTGCTAGACCCATATTTAGAAATAATTCCATATTTTCGGTTATCACGATACTCTTCACAATCAAGTGAACTGTGTTTTTTGTGGATTTCGGATCGTCGTAGGTAACGATAACCCGAAAAATAGTGCTTGTGTAATTGTCCCCTGGGTTGCTGCCTCGAGATATTTTAACATCAGTAATGTTAATATTGTTGGTGTCGAGACCTTTTTCTAGGCTTTTTTTAAGCACGGCTTTCGTGAGATGAGCCGAAGACTCACGACCATTCATCATATCATTTTTCTCAGTCATTGCTGCAATAACAAAAACATTGCGTGTTTAATTTCAATTATTGTTACATTCGAATTTGGGTTTTTTTTTAATTGAGTATGTTTTTTGTATTTTGTATAATGGTGGAAATAAGTTGGATCCGACTTAGTTCATACAAAAATGAATTGTTTTTATATAAATGTTGGATATTGCGAGGTTCGGATAAATCATTGCATGCTGTCGCTATACTTCCCACGCAATTGCTGTGAAGACATAGTGTTTGTAGATGCTGATGACAGATCTCTTTTAGCCTTGATACATAAATATATAAAATAGTAATTCATGTACATTACGTTAGGTTAGGTTGTGAAGATGGTTGCCGGTTACGCCGCTGGCATTAGGCCACCAGCTTGGGCCCATTTGACACACTCCACTGGCTTGTTAGAGCTGCTAGGTGACCGCTTCGCCAAACTGAATCAGCTGACTCAAGGTGACGGTACTAGCTACCTCTGTCAACTCTTGAAAACGGTATGACTCAAAAATCTTGAGGCATTTATTATTTAGAGCTGGACAATCGCAGAGAGTGTGCTCGATTTTATACAAAAGAAGGTCAACAGGTGAACCTGATCTTTTATACAAGTTACGAGCTGTATTTCTGGCTTCAAGTGCGACTGCAACTTCACTGCTGAACCATGGAGCATTGCTCGGTTTATTAGGACGGTTAGTTGGTGTGAATTGTGGAATAAGGTTAGATAGGAAATTATACAACTTGCACAAAGCATCATCAACGTCAAGGCCACGAAAAAAAGAAAACCTGAGCTTGAGTAGTTTTCTGCTTATGCTTCGATCAGGTGATGGTCATAATGCTCTGGCTATCCTGAAGTCCATCTGCTTTGCCATTCAGACTTTAGTGTGGCCTATATGGCGGAATCTAGTTTCAGCATCTAGCAATTGACCGTGGTACAGTAAAGCAGGGGCCATTACTAGCTCATGAGCCTTTCCTCGTCAATTCATCTGCTTTTTGACTCCACTATGCCTTGGCGCCCATATAATCCGGATAGGTATATGCCTTGTCTTTTCATTGAGCACCACTCTACAAGCGTTAACAGTTTTTGAAGAATATCTGTAAGACACAAGAGGGAGACCGGCAGCCCTGGTGTCGACACAAATCGTCATTGGTTTCTTTGATGTTCCGCTAATGGACTCAACTGCCATGTTAATAGCATATACTTCAGAATGAAAGACAATAGCATGGTCCGAGAATCTACACCAAAGGTGAAGGTTTAAATCCGTAGAAAAGATGCCCAAGCCAAATCATGTGTTGGTCTTTGACGCCTCTGTGTAAATTCAGACGCCACCATTGGCAGTAGCATCCTTTTTCTTCCAGTCTCTTCTTGTGGGTATCTTGGGAATCTTGGAAATCGATCTAGGGGCATAAGTCCATAGTACATACGCAAACTAATCTTTGCAGTCTTATTAGCTCCTTGATGTTGGCTTTACTTTCCGCTGCCTTCCACCATACGATCATCGCTTCATACACCAAAATCGGTCACATTACACATGTGAATATGTAGTAGGCCGTCCTAGGTTTAAAACAGCAGCTATAAGAGTAGGCAGATCGGCACGCGAAGAGTGCTGCGCGACCTTTACCTATTCTATGCTTCATATTAGCCCCCCCCTGATTGAGTTTCCTGTTTAGTATTAGGCCCAAATATTTAACACTATCACAAAGTTTCAATGTTATTCTGTAGAGGCTAGGCGTGGCAATAGCCGGAACCCTGTGTTTCCTTCTGAAAAGTGGAAGTTAACTTTTGTCGGGTTTGCCCTGAGGCTGGCTTTTCTGGCCCAGATTTGCAGATCCGACAAAGTTTGTGGGAACGCACCCTTCACAAGTACCACAATGTTATCAGCAAAAGTCACCACCTCAAAGCCACTGGCCTTTAAATTTCCAGTATTTCGTTGAATGTCAAGATCCAGAAAAGGGGGCGTGTTCCGGTTGCGACTATTCTCTCCGCTTTGGCCTCCAAAAAGGTCGCCTCAATCTGCCTATTTTTAAGCAAGTTCGAAATCAAGGGATCGATGATACTCGCAACAGTGACATTATTGAAGGCTCCTTCAATGTCTAAGAAGGCTACCAACATGAATTCTTTTTGTGTTAAGGATTTGTCTTTTGTGCCGACAACATTAAATAATGCCGTTTAATAATGCGTGTTGATCAACACAAAGTTTCGCGACATCAATCGAGCTCTTGATATACAGATCAAAAAGCCCTTCTAGTTTTTTGAGCAGAAATGATGTTAAGCTAATTGATCTAAAGTCCTTCAAGTAAATTCAGATTTAGCCTACTATGTTTCGGAATGAAAACCTCCCTAGCTTTTGTCCGTTGCCCAGGTACTACCTCGAGGCGGAGCTGCAGGATGGGAATGAAGGTCCTATCTGCCTGTCGGTACGCCGGGAGTTACGCTTTGGACCTTCCTGATTCTAGCAGCCTTTGTACTTCCTTCAATGTTCTGACATTTCTTTCAATGTTCTTGGCTCGTCTTATCTTCTTTTTGAACAACGCCAGCTCTTGCTTGCATCAACTTCAGTCTTTAACATTTCCGGACCGCCTTGTGTTGTTAAACGCTCTTCGTGGACGACATCTAGCCTCTGTAAGTTCGTCATTCAACCATAAGGTACGTGTCTATTTGTTTTCCTTGAGTACACTTCCCACTGTGCAGTTCTCGGGCTCCGGACTTTTTAGGTAAGATACTAGAGTTACTGATATTCCAGCATAACCACTGGTTGTCCAAGAGCAACGGTAGGTGAGCAACCTGCTAGCTATGGACGCTCTCACTTATACTTGGAGCTGCCAAGGTATTATCAATTATCTCAGCCAATAAAAGTAGGTTTGTTACCGATATTGAGGATATTGAGATTGGTTGAGGTTGGAAATTCCAGCAAACACGTGCCTTTGTCGTTTATGTTGGTGTTTTCTCATATTGCGGGGTGAGCATTTGCGTCATTGCCAGTGACAGCATCAGTTGTCATAGCCGCTTCTGCCAGTCTTCTCAGTCCGCGCGGGATGGATGCATGTCGTATGGTAGATAGACCGCAAAAAGCAGACACCACTGCGTGCCGCTACCAGCGATTCAGCTCTCCCAACACACATTGGTTGTAGAATCAAGATTGCATTAACCTCTTTTTTGGTGACAATACAAGCCCTTGTCTTGGCTCTACATGTTAGCTGGAACACACTGACGCTCGTACCGAAGCCACAAACCACATTCTTATACAGAAGCAGTTCCTGTATCAGCGCGATGTCAGCGTGCCTTAGACTGAGGTGCCGAAGCAGATTGGCCGTTTCCGCTCTACTGAGGTACAGATTTGTTTGGACCACCCACACTTCGGCTTCCCTTAGTCGCTTTCCCCACTCCAACCTTCAGCCCGAAGTGAATCAACCCTATAGATTTCACATTGATTTATTGGCCTTCAACAATTGACAGTGTTATGAATGGATACCTCAAACAGATTCCTAAAGAATAAATCTGTGTTAATGAAATGATTATTCCATTTATTACTAATGTTCGAAGAACAATAGTATTAAACTCGTTTCGCCGAAAATTCATATTTATTTATATATATATATATATATATATATATATATATATATATATAAATATATATATATATATATATATATATATATATATATATATATATATATATATATATATATATATATATATCAGCAAATCGGTTAATAGAAGTAATCTTTGGAGTGGCCGATCCGATTGAGCTGAAATTTTCGGATGTCGTAGATGTATATAGTAGGTAGGTTCATGACTTGTTCGAATTCAGTTATCTTCAACCTTTTGGCGGCGGCGGGCATTTTAGTGAATTTTCAGGTACTCCTATATTTTCAAGCAGTGTAAAATTTTTGTAGCAAAAAGTATTGGAAATAAAAACTTATTATGTTTTAGGTTTGCCCATGACAAAGAATTGGAAATTTTGAGCCGTGTGTGGGTGCTGAGTGCCTAAAAGTGGGCAAGGAATTTTTCTCAAATTTTGATTTGTCATAACTTCTGACAGGAACATTCGATCATCGTGAAATTGATAGAGCGTATTGATGTAGGCTAGAACTTAGCACACATGGATTTTAAAGACAGTGTGGGTAACCCTGTAGCTATGGCAGACTCTTAAAAAAAATCTTTGAAATCATCGACCTTCCTGAAAATTTTTTGCTTTTTGCCAAAAAACTCAAATCATTGATAAATCTAAATCTTTGTCCATCACGTCAGATTAAAATTTTCCAAATTCCGATTCGCACAAGAACGGCAACCCATCACCAAACTACCTCTATTTTCAGCACTCGAAAGTTCTGTTCACGAGAACTGACGACCGGGTTATCTGATCATAGTGAAATTTACAGGACATGTTGATATTAGCTAGGACCAGGTCTGAAATGCGGGCAACCCTGTGCCAGTGGTACCATCTTGAAAAATCACTGAGAAAAAAAACCGGTTTTTGGCCTATAACTTCCGATTCAGCCATCAGATTTTGACAAAATTCATACTTGGATCTTACTCGATGTAACATTTGGTGAAAATTGAGCTGAACAATTAGAATAGAGTTGCCAGCTATGGTGATTTTTGTCTCCTAAATCTTGCAAATTTGCTCAGCAAAATAAAGCTTTTTTCCCTATAACTTCCGGTCCAGTGTAGAAATCAGAACGAACTTCACGCAGTAAATGAACCTTAATATGAACCAAATGTCGTAGAAATTTCGTACGAAAATCATGAAAGGGCTGCCAGCTATGACCATTTTGTAATTTTGTTTAATTTCTTTACTGAGCGATTATGTCATTAGATTTGCAAATGGAAATGATCCTGCAATGAAAATTAACAACAAATATTATTAAATATTATAAAAATTTGAAAAGTTTTGAGGGTGGTAGCCCTAAAATTCTTTTCACCCGTATAACGTCCAGCGCAGTGATTCAATTGAAACGAAATTTACTGGTTGGGTTTAACTTAACGTGAAGCAGATTTGGTATGTGTTTTGCTTTGCTGCTTACACAGGGTAACCAGCATTAGCCATTTCCGTAAATATTGCACCAACAGATGCTTCAAATTACGTTCTCATATGCAAAGAATTTGCAATAAAAATAAGAAACCAATTTCGAAATTTTCCGAGTTTTTTTTCGGATGGCAGCCTCAAACAACGTTTAACCGCTGAAAATTTCGACAAAATCCTGCGATGAGAACGAAATTCAGAGGATAAGTTGATTTGAGTCTGAGTTTGTTATGGTAAACTTATTGCTGCTTCGTTCGGACTGCCGAACGGACGCTTCATTCGGACTACTTCGTTCGGGTTGCCAGCTCTGAACATTTGCATCATTTGTGTTATAGTTGAGTTTTGTTGCTTTGGATAAGGAATGGTTGATATGATTCTACAAAACAATGTTTTACGTCTTTCCACACTTTTTTGTCACTCAAAGAAAATTTCTTCGAACATTAGTTTTCTAGCGGTTCAGGTGGGCTAGAGTTTTTTTTTGATTGAAATGAATGGAATAATCATTTCATTAGCACAGATTATATGATATGAAATGATTATTCCATTATTCCAACGAACTGAATCCGGTCAGCTTAATAATATTTATATTAACTTATTCACAGGGTGCTGTTATGTAAAAGAGTATTTTACCGCGTCAAACCCACGTATCCGGAGCATAACCAAACTGGATTTGGGCTATGTGAGCCCTTGGTTCGCGGAACTATAAGAGCAATAAAATATCGGAGCTCTATTATAAAAATTGTGAAAATTTTATATCACAGCTAGAAATAATCAAAAACATTGATATTTAAAGATGTATATGAAGCCGTTTTGAACTAAATCCAAGTGATGACCAACAGTCATTCATTCAATAAAATTGGCGGAGAATAGCACTACGCGGTAGACTTCTATTCTGATTGAAGTTTTAGGAGAATTCGACAATGGTTTTTTTAGACTGAAAAAAATAGAGCCATTTTACAATCACTAAAATAATAATCACAATAAAAATAATTTACTAAATAAAACCGTGACCTTAAAAAACTACAAGGTTTTAAGAGGAAAAAAACTCTAGCGCACCTGAACCGCTAGAAACACTAACGTTCGAAGAACAGTAGAAGAATCCTGCAGGTTTTGAATGCATATTCCACCACATGAGCTGCTTATTACGGCCAAACTGTTTCAAACGCCACGTTTTACTTTGGTCTCAAGAATGCATTATAACTCATATGGTGGAAGGTTTCAGATATTACCACTGGCATGAATTTCAACGTTTATGAGAGCAAAACACGGGTTAATTATATTCATTTTCAGTTGCTTATTTCACAAAATTTTGAAAGCAGCATCTCATATAACATCAATGAAGAAAATGCTCAGTGCCTGCATCACTGTAACTGAAGTTGGTGTTTGGGGCTGTGATCCGAAAAATTTGCAGAACTTTGGGAATTGAAACTTTGGTTATTTATTTTCATTGTAAATGTTTCCGGTATGAATACGAACTGTAAGCATTTATTGATACAAAAGTAGCACAACCGACTCGTGCTGGCAACCTTTTGCCAGTATCAAAGCCAAGAATATATCACATCTGCTTCACGTTGTTATATTACATTCGAAGTTATAGGAGTATAAAGAAGTTTAGGGTTACCTGCAGCGGGTTTTTTCAAATAATCGAAGACTTAATATTTGCTGTTTATTGTCACAACAATATCATTACCATTTGAAAATTCTACGATAAAACCGCTTAATAAAGATATTGCAATTAAACACAAAACCAACAATAGCTGGCAACTCTATCGTGGCTTTTCAACCAAATTTGGCCTGAATAATGTTTATAATAGGTTCCATCAATTGTATGAAATTCGTATTGATTTCAAGACTGCACTGGAAGTTATAGGGCAAAAAGTTTTATTTTCCCGAGAGAATTTTCAAAACCAAAGACACCAAAACTACCATAGCTGGCAGCACCAATCGAATTTTTCAACCAAATTTCTACGAAACAGAGATTAGAGTAAGTTTCAGCTACTGTGTTAATTTCATGAAAATCTGGTTATTTATTCACATTTCATACGGCAAAAAGCAGTTTTTTTTCTTTGCAATTTTTCAAGATGGCACCACTGGCACAGACTTGCCCACAATTCAAAATCGCTTCTACCAGGTTTGGTCCTACTTAAGTCCAATGCATTCTGTAAATTTCAGTTGTATCTGATTCTTGGTTCGTGAGTTCCCGGGAACATAAATTTTTGATGCTCAAAATATAAGTTAACTGGGAAACTGTTACCGTTCTTGTCCGACATGAAATTTCCAAAGTTTTACTTTGAACGTGTAGATAAAGCATAAGATTTGTATACAGATTGGTTTTATTGAAAGAAACGGACGTTTTTTAGGATATTCGATGGTTCGAATGTTTTCACTTCCAAATTTTTATTTTTTCAAATTTAAGACACGAAAATTATCATAGCTGGCAGCTCCAACCGAATTTTTCAACCAAATTTTTACCAAACGTTGTTTAAAGTAAAGCCCAGCTACTCTGTAAATTTCGTTGAAATCGAACGATTCAATCAGAATTTATAGGGCTAAAAGCAGTTATCTTTTTTAGTGATTTTTCAAGATGGCACCACTGGCACCGAATCTCACGCATTTCAAAATCACTTCTATCAAACTTGGTCCTATTTAAGCACAATACATTCTGTAAATTTCAGTTAATTCTGCTCATCAGATCGTGAGTTTCCGTGAACAGAAGTTTTTGATGCTAAAAATATAGGTAAATTGGGCAAGGGTTACCAGGCGTGCCCGTTATACCATATCAAATTTTTTACTTTGACTATGTAAACAAAGCATAAGATTTACATATGAGTGGCTTTTTTTTGAAGAAGCGGCATTTTTTCAAGAGAGACGATGATTTGGAGGTTTTCACTTTCAGTGCCTGCCCTAGCTACAGGGCTGCTAGCACGCTCATTAAAAGCTACACAAATCTACAACTTAATATTATCAATATGTTCTGAAAATTTCGTAATGATTGAATAGCTCTGTCAAAGGTTATCGCAATTTAAAAATTTTCAAATTTTCCCGTTCTCTTTTTAGGCACCTAGCGCACACATGGGGTTAAAAAATTCCAAAACATTATCCGATTCGCATTTAAAACACGTTCGAAATTTATTTCGTCAACTTAATTTTTGCAAAAATTATTTGTGTACGGAATAATAGGTATATTAAAAATATCACTAAAATGGCCGCCGGCGCCAAAGGGTTAACAATAATTGACATTTAGTGAAATTTGGACCTATTCTGCATATACATCAATGTGTTCTGAAAGTTTCAGCTCAATCGAATGGCGCGTTCCCGAGATTATCTCACTGAAATTTTTTGATGATATATATATATATATATATATATATATATATATATATATATATATATATATATATATATATATATATTTATATATATATATATATATATATATATATATATATATATATATGGAAATATGAATTTTTGGCCGAATCGATTTTAATACTAATGTTCTTCGAACATTAGTAAAAATAGCGAAAGAATGGTAACTACTTTACTATAACATTTTCAAAAGCCATTTTCGATGCATGTCGACAAATTTTGCAAGGCACGGTACTGGTAAAATCTTACACCTTGGTGGTTCTTATTTTTCCGGAAACGTTACCGAAATCACAGCACTGAGTCTAACACTTCCAGCAGCAATTTATTTAGCATTGCAATAGATCTTATTTCGAAAAATAATCAAATGGTGACCATTCAAGTGATCTATGACGATTATTCTGAAAGATAATTTACAGGGAGCAAGAAAAGAGCATCCAATTTTTTCCTGACGCTTACAGGTTTTAGTTAGACTCAAATAAAATAAACCTTTTGCAGTCGAATCTATCAAACCGTGATTTGACAAATCTTGGCGCGCAAGTCACACACAGCAAAATTATGACGAAAAGATTGGAGGCGGGGCAAAATAATACACTAACGATTTGCTTCTGAACTTAATTAAGTACTTTGAGTAATTGAGTGCTTTGAGCACTTTCGGCTGGGTTACAATGGTACGCTCAATGAATTACTATATTTGTTAATTTAAACACTATTTTTCACCACCTACCGTAATATTTGTTTTATTATTTTCACACACGAACGACCATCCACTATCGCCGCTTAACTTCTTACAAATGAATCGTTTAGCACCTAACGAGTATTATACACTTGTTTCGATCAAACAGTGTCAATTGAAATTATTTGATTAATCAACGCCTTGAACTTGTATCCGCGTATTTATATTGTATACGCGTGTATACAATCATCTGAAGCAATTCGAATATCAGCTACAATTTTTACTCGCATACCACTTGCTCGTAAGAAAACATAGCACCGATAAGATAAACATACCAGTTAAATCTATATGTACATACATATATTCCGCATAGCTGTTGCTTTGCGATAAAGTTAGTAAGAAATATTCGTGTCGGTAACTATTCAATTTATTTATATCTTGCTTGGCGCTTAATTGAGTGGCTCATTGTATTTTTGCGAAAGTATTGGTGCGATAAAGTACATTTAATCACCCAACGGGAATCGCCGTAATGTATTCTGGCAGAATGCATCAATCAAACAATCCTAGTAATGCAAATGTAATGTGCTTGAAAGCTATTTTCCAGCAATTATACGATATACTCGTATACATGACTTGGAGCATGGAGAATGCTGCAAGGGAGAAAGCTCATATGTTATAAGTCCATGACTGGTCAATGAACATCACTCGCAAAAACAAGGGGAAAATAACTTGCGAGTATACATCGGCTATTGGTAGTCTGATATATAAAGCGGAAAGATCAACATTTCGGAGCATTTCAAATCATCACAGGTAAGTAAAATGTATGAAAAACAAGAGTACCAATTCCCCCTGGTAGCAGAGAGCATGCACTATTGGAATTTCCAATGAGCGTCACAATCACTCTGCATGCAAAAACCACACATGCAGAGATTCGATCGGCCGCCGGCCAAAGCTTTAATTCGTATTCACCGTAGATGACGGAAATGCGAGAATACGATGTCGTACTTTCCAAAAAGCTCTTATACATAAAGCTATAAAGCTAAAAGCATAAGTTTCCCCTTGTACAAATCTTCCTAGCCTAGGACATGCAATGTTAAAAAGAAAACAACATGCAATGATCCGGTAATGCTTCCACGCATTACGCGAAATGCTTACCGAAGCATTATTTTTCCCGTTGGGCAAATATTATTTATATTTACATAGACAGATCAGAATTCGTATAAGTTGGCTTAAAATATTTCACAATTTCACAAGGATAGGCACAGTAAATAATGCACTGTCATGGGCGTTAGGACTCGCCCTCGAAGAGCTCGATGGAGAGAGAGTAAGTCTTTGGGTCAGGATGCCGGGCGTGGATGAGAAGTGAACACGCCTTAAGAATACTGTCATTAATACTGCTGACGCCATCTTAGGCAGTAGTAGCGACTGAAGGTAAGAATGCTGCATACCGGGCAATCTCAAAGAACGCGGGCACGTGAAGAGGAACATAAAGAGCTAGGAAGAACAGAGAAGAGACTTCATAGGCAGAAGAAAGCAGCCTGGGAAAAAGACCTGATCTGTGAAATAGAAAGAGTTAGATAATGAGGTCCGCATCACGCATGGAAGTTCTACCAAATAGCCCGGAACATGTCGCAGTACACAACACGCTGCACGTACTGTAAGGACAAAGAAGATAATCTGATCATCGATCCCGAAGGTATTCTGGAGCTATGGAAAATATACTTTAGTGAATTGCTAAACGGTCAGCTGAACAAAGAATTGGAGGCAATACCAATGCAAGAAGAAGACCTTATGCTGCTGCCACCAAGCATAGAAGAGGTACGAAGAGTCATAAGTTGGCTGAAATTTAACAAAACCCTTTGAACCGACGGCATACTAGGTTGGATACCACACCAGACCATCTTCCGACCTTGTCGGAGCCCATTGAAGATATGAAATGGTCTGGATAGCAATCCGGCTATTTTAGCTTGGCTTGTTACATTGGTCATGGTCAACCTACACAATCATGTTAGTTTGGTTCATGACTTTATACTGTCTTACCCTGGCTATGCTTTCATAGGTCTATGCTTTCTAAAGTCTATTAGTAGATGGTACACTGGACTGTTGAATTTCAGACACTTTTCGATCGCCTGCTTGAGAGCAAAAGTCTGATCAATTGTTGATTTGCCTGGGATGAAGCCGATGATGAGAGTATCTTATAGAAGTACTCAACAATGTGTTATCGCTATAGTTGCTGCACATTGTTACATCTCCTTTCTTATGTATGGGGCATTGTATACTTTTGCGCCAATCTTCTGGCATCTTTTCATGCTCCCATGCGTGCAATATAATTTCATGAATCGCTTGATGTAATGTGGGCTCTCCATATTAAATCAGTTCAGCTGGATGGATAGGGCGCTATGATGTCTACGCTCAGCGTGGCAAACACGAAAGTTCAGTTTTGATAACAAAAACTCAGAGTTCACGTTTCCAATGAGTAATTTCACAGCAAATAGAGCTTTGAAATTTTGACATCGAGTTTCAAGAGTGTCCATGGTCAATAATTGCAAGCGGCTTTCATAAGGAGGCAAGCAAAAAAGATCAGACCAGGGAACAGAGCGGAAAACAAAAATTAAGATTCTCTTTTGAACAGATTCAATGCGATTTATATGCTCATAATTTGGAGACCACATCAAGCACCCATATTCTAGGATTGAATAAACCAGAGAGCAGAATAGGATTTTTGCAATCCGAATGATATTAAATTCTTTAGACCATCCTTTTAAGAAGCCAAGTGTACGGTTGAAGTTGGTGTAAATGCGGTCAACTTGTTTACCTTCTTCGACCGGAGGGATGACTAGATTTGCAATTTCTAAAAGATAAGTACTGGTTGATTTACCTTTAATAAAGTCATGCTGCCAAGGCGAGATAAATGCCTTAATGTGGAAAGATAGCACCTCGGCAACTACAGCTTCGAAGAGCTTGGCAACGCATGGTAATTTAGCGATTGATCTATAATCATGCACGACATCTTTACTGTCTTTTTTGTGAATTGGAGCTATAGATGAATATTTTCACAAGTTTGGAAAAATACTAGAAAAAATGGATAGATTTAAAAGGTGAGAAAACATGGGTGAGAGAAGATCGGTGCAACGCTTGAGGACTATGGTCGGTAATCCATTAGGACTAGGATAAAAACTATGCTCAAGATGAGATCTATGCTTTAGGATAAGCGCCTCAAGATGAGATATAGGCTTAAGGATGATGTAGACAAAATTCGAAAATCGGAGCTAGCTGTACGAGATTCCTTTATCTAGATCGAGCGGGCGACACAAAAACTGGGGCTGCACATAAATGAAGGAAAGACAAAGTACATGGTGGCAGCATCTGCAGGAATAGCACCTAGAGTTGGTCAAACCTTCAGGGTAGTTGGGCGTGAATTTGAAGTAGTGCCATCTTTCAACTATCTTGAGTCAATCGTAGCAGAAGAAATACGCGGGTGGCTGCTCAAATCCAACAATGTAAGATAAAGCTCGGTAGATTTTGGTAGGCAGGATATCTAGCATGAACGAGCGAAGAGGATTTTACGGCAGACGACAGCGTGGGAGACCGTGCCTGCGCTGGAGCGATAACATTGACCTGTACACTTGGAGCCTAGAGATGTCCAATACGATGTCATCGGCTCGCGATTGGAACCAATGGAAAAAACTGTTGAAGGAGGCCAGGACTGAAAGAGAAAAAATTTTTTTCATAGTTGTAAAAACATTTATAACATCAATATTTACAAATCACTTCATTTATCTTCCACTCCAAATCGACCACCATATATTTCATTGTTTCAACAAATCGTTCGCCGGCCATTCCAATCTGACGTTTTTTAGCTGCCACCTCTTCATCGAAAAACTGATCCATACTGTTTGTCTTGGAATCTTCTTTGTTCATGGTTACAAGCGGCAGGACTCCAAACATACATATCAACGAATATATCTCCCGCTGCCTAATTTGCTTCGTAATATCTTCAAACGAAGGTATTGGACTAATTCTCAACTTTTTGAGAAGGTTCGCGAACACTGGATAGTAATACTTTTCAATCAACTCTAATTTCTGTTTGAAGAACTCCAGCTGAGCACTGGTTGCAAATAAATAGTTGAGATCGATACCTAGGCTGTTGTAATTAGTTATTTGGTAGTCAACCTGTCAATAATAATATTAAGTTTGAATCAATCTAAAATTTAATGGACTTCTTACAAACACGGCATCAACTGGTTTGCTACTATCGCCTTCATATTTGAATAGGAAGTTGTTGAGCCATAGATCACCGTGGTTCAGAACGTTGACATCGTGACCATCGATCGGTCTCACGCAGTCAAGTGCAATTTCAACAAAGTTGTCGTATATTTTCATGAGTTTTTCGCTGAAACGTTCATATTTGGGCATTTGCGAAAGTAACTCAGCTCCCAGTTTTATATTTTCTTTAAATGCAGTTTGCATGGCAGCATGGTTTACACTGTACGGTGTAAATATTCCTTCTGAATATTTTTGTTTAAGCTCAGGCTCCTGTGTGATTAAATGTAAGACTTAATTTGGATTTTAATTTTATTATTTGAATACATTATTTTCTTTTATTTCTTTTTTATAAATTGTAAAATTTCATTTTTTAGTAAATAAATAAAATATACATACTTGTTGCAGAAGTTTCATTGATGCAGCGTGAAATTGTGCAATTTTGCCTAATACCACTTTCAAGTGATCTCCGTCTAGTCCGACTTCCCGGTCGGCGGTGCAGTATCCTGACGCTTTCATATCTTCGAAAATGAAATTTCGATGTGGCTCTGTGAAAATATCGTAACATCTATTTCAATCGCAAAGATTAATCGATTGACTCTCTTTGAATATCGCGGCATCTAAAACATGATAATTACCTGGGTGAAACTTTACTAGGGGACAGGATTTTGTTAAATTTCGGCAATAAGTCATTGTATACTTGAATTTCCCTATCTGCTAGACCCATATCTAGAAAAAATTCCATATTTTCGGTTATCACGATACTCTTCACAATCAAGTGAACTGTGTTTTTTGTGGATTTCGGATCGTCGTAGGTAACGATAACCCGAAAAATAGTGCTTGTATAATTATCCCCTGGGTTGCTGCCTCGAGATATTTTAACATCAGTAATGTTAATATTGCTGGTGCCGATACCTTTTTCTAGGCTTTTTTTAAGCACGGCTTTCGTGAGATGAGCCGATGACTCACGATCATTCGTCATATAATTTTTCTCAGTCATTGCTGCAATAACAAAAACATTGGGTGTTTAATTTCGATTATTGTTACATTTGAATTTGGGTTTTTTTTAATTGAGTATGTGTTTTGTATTTTATATAATGATGGAAATAAGTTGGATCCAAGATTTAGTTCATATTATACAAAAATGGATTCATTGAATCATTGTATGCTGTCGCAAAAAAAATGGAATCATTGTATGCTGTCGCTAGACTTCCCACGCAATTGTTGTGAAGATGTAGTGTTTGCAGATGCTGATGACATCCCTTTTAAGAGTCCAGGATTGGAGGATGCGGTCTTTGAATCAAGATGACTGGAGGCTCTTTATGGAGGATATTAAGCCTTGATACAAAAATATGTAAGATAGTAATTCATTTACATTAGGTTAGGTTAGGTTATGAAGACGGTTGCCGGCTACGCGGCTGCCATTAGACCACCAGTTTGGGCCCATTTGCCACCCTCCACTGGTTTGTTAGAGCTGCTAGGTGACCGCTTCGCCAAACTGAATCAGCTGACTCAAGGTGACGGTACTAGCTACCTCTGCCAACTCTTGAAAACGGTATGACTCAAAAATCTTGAGGCATTTATTATTTAGAGCTGGACAATCGCAGAGAGTGTGCTCGATGATTTCCTTTTCCATCTCGTATCTCTCGCATAAATTGTGGATGTCAGTCCCATTTTTTTAAAGCAGTGCCTTGTGAGCCTGCCGACCGTTGCTCTCAAGCAGTTTCTTCTGAGCTTGAGTAGTTTTCTGCTTAGGCTTGGATCAGGTGATGGTCATAATGCTCTGGCTATCCTGAAGTCCATCCTCTTTAGCCATTCAGACTTTAGTGTGGCCCATATGGAGGAATCTAGTTTGCTTGTGGTGCTAGCAATTGACCGTGGTACAGTAATGCAGGGGCTATTACTGGCTCCTGAACCGTTCCTCGTCAATTCATCTGCTTTTTCGTTGCCTATGACTCCACTATGCCTTGGCACCAACGAAATTCGGACGGATAGGAATATGTCTTGTCTTTTCATTGAGAACCACTCTGCAAGTGTTTACAGTTTTTGAAGAATATATGTAAAACAGAAAAGCGAGACTGGCTGCCCTGGTGTCGACGCAAATCGTCATTGGATTCTTTGATATTCTGGTAATGGACTCAACTGCCATGCGAATAGCATATACTTCAGACTGAAAGACAATATTATGGTCCGACATACCAAAGGTGAAGGTTCATACCACCAAGGTCCATACCACAGGTGAAGGTTGAAATCCGTAGAAAAGAAGCCAGAGCCAAATCATGTGTCCGTCATCGCCATTATCGGCAGTAGCTTCGCTTTTCTTCCAGTCTGTTTTTGTTGATATCTTGGGAATTTTGGGAATCGATCTAGGGGCACATACGCAAACTAAATTTTGCAGTCTTGTTAGCTCCTTGATGTTGGCTTTACTTTCCACTGCCTTCCACCACACGATGGCTCCATAAATCAAAATCAGCCTGACTACACATGTGATTATGTAGTAGGCCACCCTAGGTTTAAGACAGCAGGTATAAGAGTAAACAGATCGGCACGCGAAGAGTGCTGCGCGACCTTTACCTATTCTGCGCTTCACATTAGCCCCCCCCCCCCCTGATTGAGTTTCCTGTTTAGTATTAGGCCCAAATATTTAACACTATCATCAAGTTTCAATGTTATTCTGTAGAGGCTAGGCGTGGCAATAGCCGGCACCCTGTGTTTCTTTGTGAAAAGTACAAGTATATTTTTGTCGGGTTTGCCCTGAGACTCGCTTTTCTGGCCCAGATTTGGATTTGGCTCAGCGCCGATTGCATAAGATCCGACAAAGTTTGTGGGAACGCACCCTTCACAAGTACCACAATGTCATCGGCACACGTCACTCAAAGATACTGACCCTTAATTTCTCCAGTATTTCGTTGAATGTCAATATCCAGAGAAGGGGAGGTGTTCCGGTTCCGACTATTCCCTCCGTTTTGGCCTTTAGTCCGAAACCAAGGGATCGATGATACTCGCAACAGTGACATTATTGAAGGCCTCATTAATGTCTAAGAAGGCTATCAACATGAATTCTTTTTGTAGTAAGGATTTTTATTTTGTGCCGACAACTTTGTGTAATGCCGTTTCTACTGATCTGCCCGCTAGGTATGCGTGTTGATCAACACAGAGTTTCGTGACATCAATCCAGCTCTTGATGTGCAAATCAACAAGCCTCTCTAGTGTTATGAGCAGAAATGATGTTAAGCTAATTGGTCTAAAGTCTTTCGAGTAATGATGATTCAACCTACCAGGTTTCGGAATGAAGATCTCCCTATCTTTTGTCCATTGCTCGGGTACTATCTCGAGGCGTAGGCATGTGGTAAAAATACCCTGCAGGATGGGGATGATGGTCCTGTCTGCTTGTCGGTATGCCTGGAGTTACGCTTAGGACCTTACTGATTCTAGCAGCCTCTGTACTTCCTTTTATGTTCTGACAGAATTCCCTCCATGAGTTGCGCTTGGCTCGTCTTAACTTCTTTTTAAAGAGCGACAACTCTTGCTTGTATTGATCCCAGTCTTCAACGTTTCCGGACCGTCTTGCGTTATAAATGCCCTTCGTATGCGAACTCTAGCCTTTGTAAGTTCGCCATTCCACTATAAGGTAGCGTTTTTCCTTACGGGCTTTTCCGGGAACACGCCTTTGTAATCTGACACTAAGATTCCTGTTAATTGGTTCACCTGCTCGTTAAGTCATCCCGGACTCGTGGCGTGTCTATTTGTTTTCACTGGTGATCCAAGAGCAACGGCAGGTTAGAAACCTGATAGCTATGGACGCTTTCACTTATGTTTGAAGTTGTCAGGGTAATATGAATTACCTCAGCCAATAAAATTAGGTTTGTTACCTATATTGAGGGTATTGAGGTTGGCTGACGTTACAAATTGCGTGGTGGGCATTTGCGTCACAGCTGATGACAGCATCAGTTATCATAGCCGCTTCTGCCAGTCTTCTCAGTCTGAGTGTGATTGGATCCATGTCGTATGGTAGATAGACTGCAAACAGCAGTTACCGCTGCGTGCCGCTACCAGCGATTCAGCTCTCCCAACACACAGTGGTTGTATCCCCATCACATAGCTGCGGAATCAAGACTGCATTAACTTCTTTTTTAGCGACAATACTATCCCTTGTCTTGTCTGTACATATTAGATGGAACACACTGAGGCTCGTGCTGAATCTACAAACCACATTGTCATACAGAAGAGGTTTCTGTATCAGCGCGATGCCAGCATGCCCCGACTGAGGTACCAAAGCAGATTGGCCGTCGCAGCTCTTCGGCTTCACTTAGTCGCCTTCTCCGCTCTAACCTTCAGCCCAAAGAGAATCAACCATATAGATTTCACATTGATTTATTGGCCTTAGTACTCCCGAGATAATCAGTGGACTGGTACAAAAGAAACTATCATTTATTGGGCCGCATTACCTTAAAAGCTGTCCTCAGCATTTGACAGTATTTTGCATGGACACCTCAAACAGATTCCTTAAAAATAAATTTGTGTGACTGAAATGATTATTCCATTTATTTTTGATTGAAATGAATGGAATAATCATTTCATTAGCACAGATTATATGATATGAAATGATTATTTCAACTAAATCCGGTCAGCGTAATAATATTTATATAAACTTATTCAGAGGGTGCAATATGCGAAAGAGTATTCTACCGCGTCAAACCCACGTATCCGGAGCACAACCAAAATGGATTTGGGCTATGTGAGCCCTTGGTTCGTGGAAGTATAAGAGCAATAAAATATCGGAGCTCTATTATAAAAATTGTGAAAATTTTATATCACAGCTAGAAATAATCAAAAACATTGATATTTAAAGACTTAAATGAAGCCGTTTTGAACTAAGTCGAAGTGATGACCATCAGTCACTCATTAAATAAAATTAACGGAGAAATGCACAAATGCACTTCTATTATGATAGAAGTTTTAGGAGAATCCGACATTAGTTTTTTTGCCTGAAAAAAAGGAGTCGTTTTTCAGTCACTAAAATAATAATCACAATAAAAATAATTTACTAAATCAATCCTTGACCTTAAAAAACTACAAGGTTTTTAGAGGAATCAATAGCAAAAGAATGTTAACTACTTTTCTAGGACATTTTCAAAAACCATTTTCGATGCCTGTCGA
Organism: Nemotelus pantherinus; assembly: GCA_963978885.1. Taxonomy (NCBI): domain Eukaryota; kingdom Metazoa; phylum Arthropoda; class Insecta; order Diptera; family Stratiomyidae; genus Nemotelus; species Nemotelus pantherinus. The sequence goes on from OZ022265.1 coordinate 89,843,525, forward strand.
AACAATTTTGCAAAATCTTACACCTTGGTGATTCGTATTTTTCCGGAAACGTAATGGAAATCACAGCACTGAGTCTAACACTTCCAGCAACAATTTGTTTAGCATTGCAATAGATCTTATTTCGAAAAATAATCAAATGGTGACCATTCAAGTGATTTATGACGATTATTCGGAAAGATAATTTACAGGGAGCAAGAAAGCAGCTTCCAATTTTTTCCTGACGCTTACAGGTTTTAGTTAGACTCAAATAAAATAAACCTTTCGCAGTCGAATCTATCAAACTGTAATTTAACAAATCTTGGTGCGCAAGTCACCCACAGCAAAATTATGACGAAAAGATTGGAGGCGGCGCAAAATAATACACTAATGACTCGTTTTTGAACTTAATTAAACTTTTAATAAGTACTTTGAGCACTTTCGACTGGGTTGCAATGGTACGTTCAATAAATCACTATTTTTGTTAATTCAAACACTATTTTTCACCACCTACCGTAATATTTGTCTAACTATTTTTACGCACGAACGACCATCCACTATCGCCGCTTAACTTCTTACAAATGAATCGTTTAGCACCTAACGAGTATTATACAATTGTTTCGATCAAACAGCCTCAATTGGAATTATTTGATTAATCAACGCCTTGAACTTGTATCCGCGTATTTATATTGTATACGCGTGTGTACAATCATCTGAAACAATTCGAATTGCAGCTACAATTTTTACTCGCATACCACTTGCTCGTAAGAAAACATAGCACCGATAAGATAAACATACCAGTTAAATATATATGTACATACATACATATATTCCGCATAGCTGTTGCTTTGCGATAAAGTTAGTAAGAAATCTTCATGTCGGTAACTATTCAATTTGACTTCTTTTTATCTTGCTTGGCGCTTAATTGAGTGGCTCATTGTTTTTTTGCGAAAGTATTGACGATATTTGCCTCGCACGCTTGGTTTGGTGCGATAAAGTACATTTAATCAGTTACTATTTATATTTACATAGACAGATCAGAATTCGTATAAGTCCACTTAAAATATTTCACAATCTGCTGTAAATTTGTCAACTCACAGTAATGATAGGCATAGTAAATAGTGCACTGTCATGTTAAAGATAATTTCGGAAAAAAAAATTACCGGTTAGATACAAGATATGTGGATGCTTTTAAAATGAACTTAAATGAAATTTTGTTTTCAATGACAATTTATTCTTTTACTGAATCATCTCATAGAATTAAAGAGGATAATGTAAAAATTTTGTAGTCTTTTTGGTTTCTGGTAGGCCAAATTAATTTGGAAGTGAAAGCGGAGAAAGACATTTAAGTGAAAAAGAAGAAAATAATGTTTCATAATATATCATAGTTCGAAGGTGAATTTTCAAATAAGGTTTTTACTAATGTTCGAAGAACATTAGTATTAAAATCGATTCGGCCAAAAATTCATATTTCCATATATATATATATATATATATATATATATATATATATATATATATATATATATATATATATATATATATATATATATATATATATATATATATATATATATATATATATATATATATATATATATATATCATCAAAAAATTTCAGTGAGATAATCTCGGGAACGCGCCATCCGATTGAGCTGAAACTTTCAGGATACATTGGTGTATATGCAGAATAGGTCCAGGTCTCTTTAAATGTCAGTTATTGTTAACCTTTTGGCGCCGGCGGCCATTTAAGTGATATTTTTAATATACCTATTATTTCGTGCACAGATAATTTTCGCAAAAATAAAGTTAACGAAATAAATTTCTAACGTGTTTTACATATGAATCGGATAATGCTTTGGAATTTTTTAACCCTATGTGTGCGCTGGGTGCCTAAAAATAGGACGGGAAAATTTGAAAATTTTTAAATTTCGATAACTTTTGACAGAGCTATTCAATCATTACGAAATTTTAAGGACATATTGATATTATTTAGTTGTAGATTTGTGTAGCTTTTAATGAGCGTGCTGGCAACCCTGTAGCTAGGGCAGGCACTGAAAGTGAAAACCTCCAAATCATCGTCTCTCTTGAAAAACTGCCGTTTCTTCAAAAAAAAGCCACTCATATGTAAATCTTGTGCTTTGTTTACATAATCAAAAAAAAAAAAAAGATATGGTATAACGGGCACGCCTGGTAACCCTTGCCCAAATTACCTATATTTTTAGCATCAAAAACTTCTGTTCACGGAAACTCACGATTCGATTAGCAGAATTATTTGAAATTCACAGAATGTATTGGTCTTAGACAGGACCAGGTCTGATAGAAGTGATTTTGAAATGCGGGCGATTCTGTGCCAGTGGTGCCATCTTGAAAAACCACTAAAAAAGATAACTGTTTTTAGCCCTATAAATTCTGATTGAATCGTTCGATTTTGACGAAACTCAACTGCTGGACCACAATTGCTGGACCTTACTTTAAGCCACGTTTGGTAGAAATTTGGTTGAAAAATTCGGTTGGAGCTGCCAGCTATGATAATTTTGGTGTCTTCATTTTGAAAAAAAAAATTTGGAAGTGAAAACATTCAAACCATCGAATATTCAAAAAAATGTCCGTTTCTTACAATAAAACCAATCTGTATATAAATATACAAATTTTTCAACCAAATTTCTACCAAACGTGGCTTAAAGTAAGGTCCAGCAATTGTGGTCCAGCAGTTGAGTTTCGTCAAAATCGAACGATTCAATCAGAATTTATAGGGCTAAAAACAGTTATCTTTTTTAGTGGTTTTTCAAGATGGCACCACTGGCACAGAATCGCCCGCATTTCAAAATCACTTCTATCAGTCAATCACATAAAAATCTCAATAAACAATTTGTGAAATGATTGCGCCCAACATGGGCTGCATGTTTCACAATTAATTTTTATGTTTATGTTTCATAAATTTTCTTTCTTTCTTTATGAATTCTATTTTCACTCCACAAATCTAAAATAAATTTTTTGCAACCAAAAATGTACTTTTTGACTAGTTATTTTGGTACATATATGTACAAAATAAGACTAGATTTGATAGAAGCAATTTTGAATTGTGGGCAAGTCTGTGCCAGTGGTGCCATCTTGAAAAATTACAAAGAAAAAAAAACTGCTTTTTGCCCTATGAAATGTGAATAGGTTACCGGATTTTCATGAAATTGACACAGTAGCTAAACTTAGCTCTAACCTCTGTTTGGTGAAATTTTGGTTGAAAAATTTGATTGGTGCTGCCAGCTATGGTAATTTTTGTGTCTTGCGTTTTGAAAAATCGCTCAGGAAAATAAAACTTTTTCCACTATAACTTCCAGTGCAGTCATGAAATCAATACGAATTTCATACAATTAATGAAACCTGTCATAAACATTATTCAGGCCAAATTTGGTTGAAAAGCCACAATAGGGTTGCCAGCTATTGTTGGTTTTGTGTTTAATTTTGGTTTTGTGTTTTATCGTAGAATTTTCAAATGGTAATGATATTGTAGTGACAATAAACAGCAAATATTAAGCTTTCGATCATTTGAAAAAACTCGCTGCAGGTAACCCTAAATTTCTTTATACTCCTATAACTTCGAATGTAATTAAACAACGTGAAGCAGATTTGATATATTCTTGGCTTTGATACTGGCGAAAGGTTGCCAGCACGAGTCGGTTGTGCTACTTTTGTATCAATAAATGCTTACAGTTAGTATACATACCGGAAACATTTGCAATGAAAATAAATAACCGATGTTACAATTCGCAAAGTTCTGCAAATTTTTCGGATCGCAGCCCCAAACACCAACTTCAGTTACAGTGCTGCAGCCACTGAGCATTTTCTTCAATGGTATTATATGAGATGCTGCTTTCAAAATTATATGAAATAAGCAACTGATAACGAATATAATTAACCCGTGTTTTGCTCTCATAAACGTTGAAATTCATGCCAGTGGTAATATCTGAAACCTTCCACCATATGAGTTATAATGCATTCTTGAGACCAAAGTAAAACGTGGCATTTGAAACAGTTTTGCCATAAAAAGCAGCACATGTGGTGGAATATGCACTCAAAACCTGCACGATTCTTCTACTGTTCTTCGAACATTAGTGTTTCTAGCGGTTCAGGTGCGCTAGAGTTTTTTTTTAGTTTCATTGAGATTTTTATTATAATAAAAAGATGGGATTACCTTGTGATTAAAGTATATTGCCAACCGGTCAAGTATTTATTGAGAAAATAAAAAAAAAGTATCTATTCTCTACTTTTTTTTACACTTGACAGATGTCAGGGAATCTCCTTCTTATAACCATTAAATACAGAAAATAGAACAGAATTTTGACTCTTACCAGCTATTGTGTAATTTTCAATCATTCAATCACATAAAAATCTCAATAAACAATTTGTGAAATGATTGCGCCCAACATGGGCTGCATGTTTCACAATTAATTTTTATGTTTATGTTTCATAAATTTTCTTTCTTTGTTGCTTGCTATAATAATACAGCGCAAAATGAAGTAGCTTTAACATTATTAGTAGTTTCTATCCAGAAATTCATTGTTGAAGATATACATGGGTTATCATGTAACTTAAGTGATTTGTTTTACAAATAGATAATTGTAATGCGTACTAAGTGATTTTGGTTGTGAACATAGAAGGTTAATTAAAAGCGAGAATTTACGATATAAATGAATGTCCGAAGAAATCTAATCATTATATCAACATTAAATACTGTATATGCAAATAACAGACATTCTGTGATTTGTTGGGTACATTATAAATGCATTATGGAATGATTGAATGATATTACGATTCATCGGGAACTATAGAATTTTATTAAATATGTCACAGCTGTCTCATATTAAAATCAACCTACTCAACGAATTTCGTTTTGATCCGATGACTGCATTGGAAATTATAGGGATGTAAAGTCATTAAGGGTTACCAGTCGCAAAAGTTTTCAAATTTTTGAAATCTTGGTTTTTGTTGTTTATTGTCACTACAAGATCATTACCGTTTGAAAATTTTACGATAAAATTGCTTAATAAAGATATTGCAAATAAATACAAAACCAACAATAGCTGGTAACCCTATAATGGTTTTTTTTTATCAGATTCTTTCTAAATAATGCCTATATGAAGTTCCATATATCATATGAAATTCGTTTTGATTTTATGACTGCACTGGAAGCTATAGGGAAAAAAACTTTACTCTCCTGAGCGTATTTTCAAATCCCAAGACACCAAAATTACCATAGCTAGCAGCACCAACCGAATTTTTCAACCATGTTTCTATCAAACATGGCTTAGAGTAAGGTTCAGCTACTGTGTCAATTTCATGAAAATCTGTTGACTGAATCAGAATTCATAGGGCAAAAAGCAGTTTTTTTTCTTTATAATTTTTCAAGATGGCACCACTGGCACAGAGTTACCCGCATTTCAAAAATGGCTTCTATCAGGCTTGGTCCTACTCAATACCAATACATTCTGTGAGGTTCATTTATATCTGATAATTGGATCGTGAGAACACAAATTTTTGATGCTTAAAATATAGGTTGACCCATGATACAATGAAAACAAGGCAATCCATTGCGCATGTCTATCCCTATCTTATTCTCGCACTGGTGACAAAAATGAGTGATTTGCCTTTAAGCCAATGTAAAATTCGGCAACTTTAAGGAGGGTGTTTGGGGTGTTAATGAGGAGATATCCCCATTTTGATGATGGGGTTTGAAGTGTTGATATGTTGTTTTAGATGTCCTTGACAATCTTGAAGAAAAAACTATTGTACAAAGCGCAATGATGAAAAACTCAATAGCTTATTTTTGCGAGAAAGCTTTAAATGCACTAGTTGACACAAAACAACAGCTAAAACGTGCCTAAAATGGGTTATAAGTGTTAAAGAAAGAAGAGAAATGCATTGCAGTGTAAAATACTGTATTTTTTATGTACATAATTAAATTTCATAACCATAGAGTAAAAAAGTATTACAGTAGAAAAACGTACACACTACTATAATGTAAAATTATATGTACGTACATATTTTGAATAAAATAACATAATCAATCAAAGTCTTAAAGTTTAAAAAAGTCTGTCATTTTCTTCTGAACCAATGAAGTGCGTTTTTTGGCTGCTAAGTCTCGAATTTGCTTTAAGACCATCAATTGCGGTACGCAGCATTCGGGTTGTCTTTCGTACCAGTTCATTGCCATCTCTAATGAACTAAACGCATCGGCATGGGATGGTCCCAAATCAGAAGTTTCTTCATCTTCACTGCTCTCCCCAGATTCGTTTTCCTCGGTGACGATGGAAACAATTTCATCTTCATTATAAATCTGATATCCTGGATCATTCTTGTCACTATTGATCCACTCTGTTGCGTCAGTTACATCACACTCCTCAAACCCAGGAATAGCCTGACAAAGATCGACAATTTCTCCGACAATCTGAGATTCTTCATGTTCTTCACCACAATTACAATTTTCGACTTCATTGTTCTCAGGCATAGGCCATAGCTTGTTCCAAGCTTTCGTCAGATTTTCCCCTGTTACATTTGCCCAAAAATCCACCAGAATATAGCAACAGTCCTTTAAGTTTATTTTTTTTGTAAACGCTATCACACTTTCTTCGTCTCTCTCTGCTAAAAGTAGCCGCCGAAGCAATTCTTTCCTGTACAATCTCTTGGTTTTTGCAATGACTCCCTGATCCATTGGCTGGAGGAGGGCTGTTACGTTTGGAGTATCAATGTATCAATGTCAGAATGAGTGTATCAATGTCAGAATGAGTGGGGGCATTGTCGATTATTAACAGGGCTTTTCCTGTTTTGCCTTTCTCCTCTCTGAATTTTTTTACCTCTGGGATGAATGTATTTGAATACCAATCGAGAAAAATATCAGCTGACATCCAAGAGCTTTTTTGTGCTTTGTAAGTACAAACAGGAAGACATTTTATGTTTTTGAAACAACGGGGCTTCTTACTTTTACCAATAAGCAGCAATGGAAAAGAGTGAGTGCCACTTGTATTTGCGCAAACCATAGCCGTTACCCTGTCTTTGCTTACTTTGTATCCAGGAGCTCGAGTTTCATTACGGGATGGAAGAGATTTTCTCGGCAATGAGCGCCAATTCACACCGGTCTCGTCAGAATTGTAAACATCATCCCTTGAAAACCCTGCATTAACTACAGTTTCTTTAAATGTTTTTACAAATGCTTCTGAAGCCACAGCGTCACCAGATAAGCTTTCTCCTTGAACTTCAAGTTGTCTTATTCCATGCCGTCGCTTAAATTTACTCAGCCAGCCACTGCTAGCCTTAAAGTCAAGAGGTCCGTTAAGTTTCTGATTGAAATCAAGAGCCTTTTCGCAAAGAAGTGGACCTGATATTGGTTCACCCAAGCTCCTTCTTTGTGTGAACCACAAATACAGCGCGTCCTCAAGAGCCATATTATTAGCTGGTTTTCAGGTTTTCCTGTTTTTAGGTCCTTCACTACTGTCCTGTCTACATGCGTACTGCATTATGGCATCTTGTTTCGATTTAATATCGGTGATTGTGGACTTACCAACTCCATACTCCCTGGCCAACGATGCACCATTTTCATCTTTTTTAAGTCTTTCTATGATTTCTAGTTTCTTTTCCATGTTTAAAGTGTTATGTTTGCGTTTTAGTGATGACATTGTAACGTACTGTACTGATACGCAATCTTCAACTAAGAACTGTACCGTAGAGTTGTAAAATAAACACGTGCACGCTCCGAAAAACAACACACGTTCACAGTGACAACAAAAGTGCGACTGAGCACAATATGAAAATATGTACAGCTGTAGTGTCGAGAGGAAGAGAGGGGAGAGGTCGTTGACTCACTTCCCGCGTGTATAGTGTATAGTGTACAGGCAGTTCTCGACTTACGACGAAGAAGTCGAAGATTGAAATCCATTATTGTTAACATACTTTTAACTCATTATTTACGCATTTTTGCGACGCATATGCATGTATGTAAACAAACATTTTTGTTTTATTCTCAGGAAGAATTTGAAGCATTCATATACATATGTACATATTTTATGCCGCGGCAGCGTTCGGATTACTGGACGTTTGGATTACGGAGGTTCGGATTAAAGAGGTTCTACTGTATGTGCAAAGTGTATAGGCATGATTAAATTGCTATTTAATAATTTTCTTGATTGAGGTTTTCTGTGAGCTGCGTTTTCAAAATGTCGTTAATTTTGGAAACAAGATTTCTATTTTGGTTGTTTGGAAGAATTTGTGACCCTGTGTAGTATAAAAATGTTTTATCGACATCGAAATAAGAATTTGAATGGCCATCGGAAGGAAACCGATCGTGGGCGAAATAATTAATAAAGTTGGTGCTAAAATGCGGATTTAACCAGCCCGATAGAGTAGTAGATGCAGTGGCGAACGCAGGGGGGGGGGGTTTTGGGGGTTCAAACCCCCCCGGAAATTAGAAAATCGAATTCATAGATATTAGCTTCAAAATAAAGAACTAGCGTTTACGGTGAAAAGGTGGATATTTCAAAATGCCGCAAATTTTAGCTTCTACAACATTTATCAACATCGTAAGGCATCAAAGGCTGGGCACTCCATACCGATCCTTGAGAAAAAATTTCCAGACGAAATTTGAACTCAACAGCTCGAGCGCATGCGCAGGGCGGGAGAGAAAAATGTTTTTCCTATCACCCGTAGCAACCAAGCAACCGGTTGACTTGACACGTTGACACAAGTCATTCTGTGCGTTTTCGGAAATCTTTGTGAATGACAGTTTGAACAATCATAGATTCAGTTCTCTCAGTTTTTTGCCACATTTGTCTTAAGTTCTCGCATATCTGATCTCTCAGCGTTTTCTCATGCTAAAGTCAGTGTACAGTGAAAATGAGTTCAAGAAAAATAATATCATTTTTCAAACCAAAAAGTGCAACAATTGTCGCAACCGCAGCTGAAGTTCCAGGTCCTATACATCGTGAAGATTTACCTGACGACTTTCCACCATCGAAAAAAGTACGGCATGAGGAACCAGATTCTGCTGATCCAAAAGTAAGTCTTTGATACATGAAAAATGAGTTTTTTCCGATTTGATTGCGCTTGGGAGTTTTTCTTATACACCCGACCCGCCTTTTGCGACCTCGGATCAAGTCAGTCGAGCCGGATGCCTAATGCACTGCGAAGAGTAGAGTAAACATTCTTAATCGTTATCTCTTGTTCTGACAATCATTAGTCTGCTTTTATTCTGATAGCTCTAAAAGAAATAGACAGAAACTAAGTGATCGATTGGATCAGGTGGCTAATAGGCTCTAGTGCTACGGATGCCAAAGTTGCAGGTTTGAATCCCTGAGTCCAAAGAATTTTTTTAAGAGGATTTTTTCAGCTAAAATGTATATGTATAATATCATCTACCTATTCTTGTAGCACGGGATAACAATTTAATTGTGTCTTCAATTTATTTAATTTTGATAAAATTGATAAGTTCCAAGATATTGCTCAAAAAAAAAATCTTATCGTTTTTCAATGAGTAAGTTTTGAATAATTAGCAATTTTCTTGTACCAAATAAAACAAAATCAAAAATGATAATTTTTCGGCTAAGCTTCAATTTTATCATATCAAGTAATTCGAAAAATTTATGATCATAACGTAAATCACATCATTAATTGAAAATTTTGAAATCAAATATAGAAAATTTTTATACTCGACTCCCAAGTTTCACCCAATGATGTTGTAAAGTTCTGTCGAAGAAAACTAAACAACGATGAAAAGTACAAGCTTCTCGTTGATGCATGGTCACCAGACGAAACTTTCGAATTTCCAGCATCGGGGACAAGAAATTTAAAATTCCAGCTGTCTTGGTTACGCATGTTTCCCTGGTTGGCGTATTCAGCTATTGAAGACGGAGCCTACTGCCGAATCTGCGTATCATTCGTACAAAAGAATATTGGCAAAGGAAGACATGAAGAACCAAAAACCTTTGTTCAATACGCTCTCAAAGATTGGAAAAAGGCTTTGGAGAAATGTAGAGATCATCAAAACAATAAGTATCACAAGGATGCTTCTGAAGACGCGCTGAATTTTAAAATGATTTATGATCAGAAGAAAAATGACATTATGTACGAAATAGACCATGGTCGCAAACAACAGCAGCATGCAAATCGACAAAAGCTGATTCCCATCATTCGTGCCGTTTTACTCTGTGGCAGACAGGGACTTGCTCTCCGAGGACATCGAGATCATGGCTTGCTATCAACGGAGATACCAGAGGAAAATGATGGCAATTTCAGAGCACTCCTTCGATTCGCTGTGGAAAGTGGAGATCTTGCTCTGGAGCAGCATCTGAAAACAGCTAGCGCCAACGCTACTTATCTAAGTTTTCGCATCCAAAATGAAATCGTTGAAGCGGCAGGAGAAATAATTATGAAAAACATCATAAAACGCGTCAATGAGTCAAGTTGTTTCTCAGTAACCGCTGATGAAACCACGGATGTCAGTGGAGTTGAACAATTTACAACTAGCGTTCGATACATCGAAAAAATTGAAAAAATGTATAACATCCGGGAAGATTTCTTGCGTTTCGTCCCTGTGACAGACGTAACTGGAGCGGGCCTTGCGAAGACTCTACTGATCACATTGGAAGAGCTTGGATTGGAGATGCGGTTCATGAAAGGGCAAGGTAAAGTCAGAAGGTGCAATAGCACTCTAAAACTGAGTGTGTTAAACGACCACATTCAAAACGTTTTTCCCATTTTATTCAAATAGTAAATAAAATTGATACACTTGCAGATTGTCCATTTTTTATAAGATTCCATTAACGATGGGAAGAACGCTCTGAATATGTCAGTCTAGTATTTTTTGTATAAGAGTAAATCAGCCAAGTTGATAAAAATTTTTCTTTTCAAGGTTATGATGGGGCTCGAGCTATGAGCGGAGAATTTAACGGTTGCGCTGCGGTCGTAAGAAAAACAGTCCCGGATGCTCTCTATGTTCACTGTGCCAATCACAATCTTAATTTAGCCATCATGCATGCGTGTGATATTCCGTTGATCAGGAACTGCATCGCGACTGTCAAAACGATAGTGAACTTCTTTCGTCTTTCGAACAAGGCAAGTGGCGTGTTAAAAAAATACATACTTGCTGCAGACCCTGGTGCGAAGCAAACCCGTCTACTCAAGTTCTGTGAAACACGTTGGGTGGAACATTTGGCGTCTCTCGGTTTGTTCGACGAGTCACTGGTATATGTCTGTTTGGCACTGGAAGAATTGAACGAGAAGAACACAAAATCTGATGGCGTACAACCACATGCCTTGCTCAGTTCAATTAGTACAGCTCAATTCATCATTGCGCTAAAAGTGCTAAAACCAGTTTTTAGCCTGACAAAAAATTTGAGCCTGTATTTACAAAAGGAAGATTGTGATTTGAGCAAGTGCGTCAGTTACGCAAACGATTTGCACGATGAAATCAAAGAAATGCGTGCAAAGGCTGACGACAAGTTCCACGATATCTTCATCTCAGCAACTGAAACTGCGAATGAAATTGGCGTGGAGCTGGCTGTTCCACGAAGAGTAGGGCGACAGAACTATCGGGAGAACTACGAAGGGGTACCTGAGGCGTTCTACCGTCGATCAGTCTTCATTCCGTTTTTAGACAAATTTTTGGCAGAGCTGCATTCGAAATTCCTGGAACACCGGAAACTTCTATCCAAAATACAAAATATCATCCCTGCGAAATGCGCTGAACTCGAAGAAACAGAATTATTCGAAACAGTACAAACATTCCAGGCAGAATGGCCAAACGACATCTTTGGATCTATTGAAGATTGCAAAGCCGAAATAAAAATGTGGCAAAGGTAATTATTTCTGTTTGAAATTAGTCATTTTTATATTTAATGAAATGATTTTTTTATTAGACACTGCTTGCGTGTATCCAAGGAGAAACGACCAACAACGTTTATTAGTGCTTTGGACATTTGCGAAAAAATGTTTTTCCAATCAATTCATCGATTTCTTCAGATTGGAGCAACACTGCCGGTTACAGTGGCTTCAAGCGAACGTTCTTTTTCAACTCTCCGTAGGCTGAAGACTTATTTGCGTAACAAAACAGGAGAGCAAAGGTTGAATGGGTTAGCACTCCTCAACATACACAGAGATATAGATGTCACCACTGAGGAGATTTTGAATATTATGGCTAAAAAGCCAAGAAGAATTGGTATAATACTGTAAATATGATGTCAGATATGAATATTTTCACTTTTCTTTACTGATTGCGAACACTTACGATTACAATATTTTTAATACACAACTGTTGTTTCATTAATCAAAATTTTTATTTGAATAAATGTGTTTACTTAAAGCAAGTCACAGCTCATGATTTCCAGCACCTTCATTTTTTCTTTTACCTTCACGACGAACTGAGTGTGAAATAAAATTTATAGTCGAACCCCCTCCGAAAAAATTTTCTGTGTTCGCCCCTGAGTAGATGTAAATGTGCATCGATAAATTTTGCTCTCGTGAGATATGTATGTTTGTATGCATATAAGAACAAAACTCCTGAGCTAATTTAGAGTTTAGGTTTGTTGAATTACGTGCAAAATGTATATGCATGATTAAATTGATATATAACAATTTTGTTGCTTTATCACCATTGAAATAAGCATTTTAAATTGCTACCCCAGTTAAATCGATCGAGGGCACCAAAAATTGACATAGCAATATCCTATACGGGTATTTTTGACGTTTGATTTGTTTGACTATGTAATTAAGTGAAACACTTCCCAATATTATTTTCATTATATATTTTCAGCCCAAGTTCAGGTAAAATTAACGAATATAATTGTTTTTGCCTTCGTCATATAAAATACAGATCCCAGATTATGCTGCACAAGTTAGAGCTAGGAATGAAAATATTTGTTTGATTTTTCGACCAAATTATTAATTTGATTAATGGAGTAGTGTTTTGAAAAATGAATAATATTTTATGTGAAATATTAGACTTAACTTTTATTTTTAGGTAGCTTACTTAGCTTTTATTTTCCGAAACTTTAGGGCCATTTTTGATGTTGTTGCGTAGCTTTAGCATAAACGAAATACACATGAAGAAGTTACATATTTATGTAAAGATTGTGTCGCCGAAAAGTAGAGCATTGACTGCTAGCGTGGGTAGTCCTTGCGTCAAATCCAACCATGGATGATAACTCGTGACCAAATACTGGGCTTTGAGTTAACATAGATAAACGTAATATAATAGGAGCGAAATGAGTCCTAAAGCTTACCACTATATTAAATAATATCTTATTTATGGAGCATTACTTTGAGACCCAGAAATCAACTGTTAAGCTAAAACGAAAGCAAATAAAAGCAAGCCCAAAGCAAACCCAAAGGCAGCTGGTTACTGAAAATCACTTAGCTTTAATTTTTAGAAAAGTTTCTAAATTTTCAGGTATACTTTTGGTGTTGCTGCGTAGTTTTGGCATTTGGAGAAGTCAAATATTTTTATGAAGTTTTTACAGCTGTCAATTTTCGAGAGAGTTTACGGCTTCTGTGTAGAAAGCTTAAACACTTAATAAAATATTCACTAATACTCATGAGCGAAGCTTGAAAAGCACTTCCAATATTTTAGCCAATTTGTTAACACTATTAACCAACATAGATTTAAGTAAACATGTAAAACAACTTTTCTTAGATCCAAAATATATTTTAGAATAAGACAGTTGAATGCAAAAAACTCTAGCGCACCTGAACCGCTAGAAACACTAATGGTCGAAGAACAGTAGAAGAATCGTGCAGGTTTTGAGTGAATGTTCCACCACATGAGCTGCTTATTACGGCCAAACTGTTTCAAACGCCACGTTTTACTTTGGTCTCAAGAATGCATTATAACTCATATGGTGGAAAGGTTTCAGATATTACCACTGGCATGAATTTCAACGTTTATGAGAGCAGAGCACGGGTTAATTATATTAGTTATCAGTTGCTTAGTTCACAAAATTTTGAAAGCAGCATCTCATAGAACATCAATGAAGAAAATGCTCAGTGCCTGTAGCACTGCAACTGAAGTTGGTGTTTGGGGCTGCGATCCGAAAAATTTGCAGAGCTTTGGGAATTGAAACATTGGTTATTTATTTTCATTGTAAATGTTTCCGGTATGAATACTAGCTGTAAGCTTTTATTGATACAAAAGTAGCACAACCGACTCGTGCTGGCAACCTTTTGCCAGTATCAAAGCCAAGAATATATCACATCTGCTTCACGTTGTTATATTACATTCGAAGTTATAGGAGTATAAAGAAATTTAGGGTTACCTGCAGCGAGTTTTTCCAAATAATCGAAAACTTAATATTTGCTGTTTATTGTCACTACAATATCATTACCATTTGAAAATTCTACGATAAAACCGCTTAATAAAGATATTGCAATTAAACACAAAATCAACAATAGCTTGCAACCCTATCGTGGCTTTTCACCAAATTTGGCCTGAATAATGTCTATAATAGGTTCCATTAATTGCATGAAATTCGTATTGATTTCATGACTGCACTGGAAGTTATAGGGCAAAAAGTTTTATTTTCCTGAGCAAATTTTCAAAACCAAAGAAACAAAAATTACCATAGCTGGTAAAACCAATCGAATTTTTCTACCAAATTTCTACCAAATAGAGTTTAAAGTAAGGTTCAGCTACTGTGTCACGTATATAAATCTGGTAACGTATTCACATTTTATACGGCAAAAAGTAGTTTTTTTTCTTTGTAATTTTTCAAGATGGCACCACTAGCACAGAGTTGCCCACAATTCAAAATCGCTTCTATCAGAGCTAGTCCTACTTAAGTCCAATGCATTTTGTAAATTTCAGCTGTATCTGATTATTGGTTCGAGAGTTCCCGTGAACAGAAGTTTTTGATGCTAAAAATATAGGTTAACTGGGAGAGGGTTACCGTTCTTGTCCGACATGAAATTTCCAAAGTTTTACTTTGAACGTGTAGATAAAGCATAAGATTTGTATACAGATTGGTTTTATTGTAAGAAACGGACATTTTTTGGGATATTCGATGGTGTGAATGTTTTCACTTCCAAATTTTTATTTTTTCAAATTTAAGACACCAAAATTATCATAGCTGGCAGCTCCAACCGAATTTGTCAACCAAATTTCTACCAAACAAGGTTTAAAGTAAGGTTCAACTGTTGTGTGAATTCGGTCAAAATCAAACGATTAAATCAGAATTTATAGGGCTAAAAGCAGTTATCTTTTTTAATGATTTTTCAAGATGGCACCACTGGCACAGAATCACCCACATTTCAAAATCACTTGTATCACACTTGGTTCTATTTAAGACCAATACATTCTGCAAATTTCAAATAATTCTGCTCATTGGATCATGAGTTTCCGTGAACATAAGTTTTTGATGCTAAAAATATAGGTAAATTGGGCAAGGGTTACCAGGCGTGCCCGTTATATCATCTCAAATTATTTTCTTTGATTATCTAAACAAAGCATAACATTTACATATGAGTAGCTTTTTTTCGAAGAAGCGGCATTTTTTCAAGAGAGACGATGATTTGAAGGTTTTCACTTTCAGTGCCTGTCCTAGCTACAGAGTTATTAGCACGCTCATTAAAATTTACAACTAAATAATACCAACATGTCCTGAAAATTTCGTAATAATCAAATAGCTCTGTCAAAAGTTATCCTAATTTAAAAATTTTCAAATTTTCCTGTTCTCTTTTTAGGCACCTAGCTCACACATGGGGTTAAAAAATTTCAAAACATAATCCGATTCGCATTTAAAACACGTTCGAAATTTATTTTGTCAACTTTATTTTTGCAAAAATTCATTGTGTACGGAATAATAGGTATAATAAAAATATCACTAAAATGGCCGCCGGCGCCAAAGGGTTAACAATAATTGACAATATTCTGCATATACACTAATGTATCCTGAAAGTTTCAGCTTAATCGGATGGCGCGTTCCCGAGAAATAGTCACTGAATTTTTTTGATGATATATATATATATATATATATATATATATATATATATATATATATATATATATATATATATACAGTGCCGAGAAAAAGTGATGCAAAAAGATGAAAATATACAACATTTCGGCTTTGATAGCTTATTTGCGAACTCTCAAAAGTAATATCGGCAAAATTGATATTTCGGAGTATGATCCTATGTGCCATAGGTAAAATTTCATCCTCATTTTCCCAAAAACCGGTTTCTGGAAGTTTGTTTACGCTTCCAGATTAACCTCTAGCTTAAAACATACCGAGAAAAAGTGATGCAATAATTGCTTCTCATTGAAAATGTGTCATATTATATGCGATTGCAGTCCATTGTTAGTTGTTTTCATCATTGGAAATCAATTTTAGAGGTGATTGGAAGAAAACATTCGTAAAAGAAAGTAATTTCTGAATCCTCAGGTTTAGGTTTTCATTAATATTATTATTTAGCCAATTTTCAGTCGATCAACATGAGAAAAGACTTCTTTAGATGAAAGAAAAATTATTCTTCGGCCTCATAACCAGGCCGTTCCATACAAGGAAATTGCATCCATCGTTAATAGACCCATTTCCACTGTTTGGAGGATAATAGACAGGTTCTGCAAAAATAAAAGCTTAGAAAATAAAAAGCGCTCAGGGTGGAAGAAAATATTATCAGGACGTGATATGCGAATAATTGAACGAGAAGTCTAGAAAGATCCTTTTATACCGGCGACGAAAATCAAAGCAACACTAAAATCTATTAATAAAAAAGATGTTAGCGTTCATACAGTCAGAAATCATTTAAGGAAAACGGGTTACGTGTGTTGTATTCCACGAAAGAAATTCTTCGTTAGCGACATAAACCGTGAAAAAAGATTAAATTTCGCCAAAGGACATTTGAATAAGGATGTCGAATTGCGGAAACACGTCTTATTCATGGATGAAAGCAAGTTTAATGTGTTTTCTCACGATGGACGAGCAAAAGTGCGCAGAAAGCCTCTTACGGAGCTAGATACGAAAAATATGATAGGAACTGTGAAACATGGTGGTGGTTCTATTTTGGTATGGGGATGTATGGCTTTCAATGGAGTTGGCGAACTTCATATAATAGAAGAAAAAACGATGGATCACAAAGTCTACATCCAGATTTTAAAGGATCAGCTAGCTGCTAGCGTTCAAAAGTTAAATTTGGGAACAAACTATATATTCATGCAAGACAATGATCCTAAGCATACTGCCCACCAAACTCGAATGTGGATACTTTATAATATTCCAAATTGCTTGAAATGGCTCCCACAATCACCAGATCTCAATCCAATTGAGTATGTTTGGGAAGAACTGTTGCGTCGACTTGCAACACATAGCATCTGCAGCAAATCCGCGCTTAAGGAAATAATAAAAGAAGAGTGGGGTAAGATCACTCAAGAATACTGCGCTAAGTTGTTTTCATCTATGCCAAGAAGGCTTCAAGCTGTCATAGATCGAAAAGGAAATCCTACCAAATATTAAAAATCGTTGATTGCTATCAGTTACCTAATACAGTTGGAAGAATATGATCGAGGTTTAATTTTTGCATCACTTTTTCTCGGTAGTCAAAAATGAATTGATTTACTTTTTAATTTTTTTCTTATAGAAAAGCTATTTTTTTTTAATTTTTTTTTTATATTTAATCACTGTCTGGAAGTATATTAACAGCAAGAAAATAGCCAACGGACTTTTTATTCACTACCTTTAAAAATATGAAAATGTTAACCCAAAGAATTTTTTAAATATGAGCTTTTGCATCACT